>BSBK01003248.1:1220000-1302500 GCA_027943335.1 Chamaecyparis obtusa | reverse complement strand
TACAAAGATGTTGATGGTAGAACAATCAAACTTGATGAGAATGGGGATCCTCAAGTCTTCAAAGTCTAAGGCATTGGTGGCTAATCAAGGGAATCAAGGAAAAGGTTCATACAAGAAGCAAAAATAGTGGCAACAAGAGAAAGATAAATCCACCTCCTCACCCCAAGGCAACAAAAAGGGGAAATCATACAAGAAGTATTTTATCACTTGTTCATATTGCAAGAATAATAGACATGAAGAACATCATTTCTACAAGAAGGATATTGATCAAATGAAGAAACTTCTTAAGAGACATTCTTGCCATAGCTCTTGGTGCAATTGTTCCTTTAGTCTTAACTATATTTATCTCCATTACCAGAGAATAGTGGGATCTTCAAGGATTTGATAGGTGCAGTCACAAAAAAATAAAATTTCTACAAAATCCATCTACCAAAACTAGAAAATAACAACACTAAAAAATTTAGGAGATTCTAGCCAAAATATTAAAAAAAATACACTTAAATTAGAGCCTAGATTACAAGTTATGACCTCTCAAAGTTGGACTACTAAATCAAAAATACATTTAGTGAGGGGTCCAATTTTTCAAAACCTGATGATGTCAGTAGAACCACAAACCAAAATTTGATGATCAAACAACCATTACAACAAAACAAAAAAGACTAGTTGTGACAGTCAAATGACCATCAAATTTCACATACTAAATTGTTGAAGCAATTGTTTGTCTTAAATTGACATCCAAATGAACATGAAATGAAAATAAAAATGGTGCCCTGTGATAGTCAAATAGATGTCAAATTCAAGTTTTTAAAAAATCCACAAAATACAAAAAAAAATTGGAAAATACCAGTCTGTGTAATGACATGATAATCTAGATAGCTAGCAGTTGTCACTAGTGTTTTCCTACGTGGTCGTGGTCTGTAGTTATTCCCACGTGGTAGAGGAATCTACACCAAGACAAGTTGGAATTGAGTGTGGCTCATTCCCTATTGACATCTGGAAGGTGGGCCTTTGGGCACAGTTGGTTGTTGAGGTATCAGTATGGCCAGTTGACATGGCATCTCAAAACTCAAAATGTAGGAGTGACAGATCTGGGTGCATTTTCCAAGTGGTAGAGCTTGGGACTAGTCAAGAATACAATGTAGATAAGGGTACTAAATGAGGGTTGAATGTCTTCATGTGATGCACTGTTGGGATGTCATCTAACTGTAATGAATTGGATGCAACTCATCGATCTCAGGTAAATGAAGTGTAATGTTGGTAGATTTTGTTCAGGTACAATCTTGGGAGTGAGCGCAAGTCTCCAAATGTTTTATCTCACATGTACAAGGATTTTGCTTTAGTGTTTTTTAAATTCCCAAGTCCTCAGTTAATTGTTTGAAGAGCCACCCAAAATTTGTTGATCAGTGTTTTAATGTCTACTTTGGTTGAAAGTCTATACATTCATCTGCACTACAGTATATGTTATGAATATTGATGTCAGTGTTTGAGGTTTTGAAGGTGAATCAGACTATGTACAAGCTAGAATTATGCAAACTATAAGTGTAGGATGACTCCAAATTTATCCCACATTGATCACGGGTTTTCTCTCTTCACTATTTTTATATGGAAAAGTATGCCTGAAAGTTGATATGTGGCTGGTGGAAAAGATAGTGGTGGTATTGGAAGGATGGGTGCCTAAATTCTACTCGTGATGTGACCACTTGGACAAACTTTCAATCACCCTATGATCCCTCTGACTTGATAGTTCAACGATCTCAGATAAACCTATATACTAATGATCTCTAATAAAAACCACCTATGTGGGGTCCTGCAGAAACTGACAAACTTTGTCAATCACCCTCTGATTTGGCAATTCAATGATCTCATATATTCTACAAATACTAATGATCTCTAATAAAAACCTATGTGGGGTCCACATAGAAACCCCAAATATTTTGTATAAATAATGAAAAAAATCTCATATCCAATTACAAAGTCAAAACTACCCAAGTCTGATTTGCAAAAAAAATTGTCTCAGACTTGACTTTTTCCATTATAGGAAAATTAATAGTCAAAATTCCCCTTGTTGGATTACAAAGAGGGGGATGAATCAGTAATCCTTGATTCTATTTACCTTAAAAAATTAAAAATCTCAGATCCAATTAAAAAGTCAAACTACCCAAGTCCGATTTGCAAAAAAAATTGCCTTAGATTTGACTTTTCCCATTATAGGAAAATTTATAGTCAAAATTCACCATGTTGGATTATAGAGAGAGGGATGAATTAATAATCCTTGATTCTATTTACCTTAAAAAATTAAGCAGTAATGGTAAATTAACTTTATCAATCAACAATAACATTCACAGTAAATATTCAACTCATATAACACTGCTATTTAATGTGGAAACCCAATTTGGGAAAAACCAATGTGGGAATTGTCACATAGTAAATAAAATACTCTTCTAAAGTATGCTCAGTTAAAATCCAATCTGGTTAAATATTACATTACATATTGTTAAATGTGATTCTGTTAGGGGATTTATCTTAGATCTATTAGGATCTTCACCCTATTAGGAGTGGTCTGGTTAAAGGTCTTCAAACACTCTTTAGAATGTTACCTTTTGCACGGGTTTACAAATAAGACTGTTAGGTCCACTCGGTTAAGAGATCTTTCTACTACAAATGTTAATAAGTAACAACATATAAATTAACCTATAAATCGGCAACTAAATTTTGCATAACCAGATCCTTTGTGTGCTCTTTGTCTTCACTTCAATCCTTCACTTTCCATTTGCTTCAACACTTCAACTAATTCTGCTTTCTGACTTAGAAGTCACATGTTTCCTTCTTCACTACATCATTCAGTGACTTTTCAACCCTTCAACTTGCCATCATTTTGTTCATACAAATTCATCCTTTATATAGATTTTTTTTTTCCTCTTAGTCTCCTTTATTACATTTTCCTTCGGTTAATCTCAGTCGTCCAATTGACTTCATACACTAATTCAATGAATTTAGATCTCTGTTAAATGTTGTATCATCACCTCAGAACTTGAACTTTCTTGGAACTCATTCCTTTTATTTTTGTCACTTAGATCTATACCATATATCATCACCTTGAATTTTCCTAATCGTAGATCTCTCCAACTAATTCTTCCTCATCATCAGAATCTTCAAGCTCATCATAGATCAACATTAAATGTCATTTTGATGCTTGTTTTTAATTTGTGTTCCTTGCTCAGTGGCTCACTCTTTTCTTCCAACTGAATTTTAGTTAACTTTCCTTGGTGACTGAAACCTTCTTCTCATTGTCTTGAGTTCCTTTCTCTTAACTAAATCTTACTTTCCTTTTACTGAATGACTTTTTCCTACTTGGTAACCAAACTATTTTTCTTACCGACTTGACTAATCTTCTTTATCGACTTGATATAATCAAATGTTTGGTAGAAAATAATTATATCAACATAACCTTACCATTATCTTATCTATATCAGTTTCACAATTAAGCTCTTCATCTTCATAACATTTCAATTCTTCTTCTTCTTAACTCATTACACTTATATCATACTCTAAATGATATGGAAATACAATATAAATCAGATATCAATTACTTTACATGAATGACAAGATAATAACTGATCTAATCATTCTACAATATTGTATACCTCTTATCATAATCATTCATCATCATCATCACCATTAGTTATAGTAACAATCTTCCTCTTTCGCATTGATGACAACACTTTAGTGTACTGTCAATTGATGATGGAAACACATAATGACTTGTCTTTGTCCTTTACTCCTTCTGAGATTTATCTCTTCATCTTGTACATATTCTCCCTCTATCAGTTGTAGCCATCAATATAAATCTTCTCCTTAAATAGATCTTTTCACTCTTAGCTTATTCTCCATCTTTGCATCTTCTTCACACATTGTCCCTCTTTGACAACAATGTCAAAGACACATACTCCTAAAAAATTTTCTAAAGTAGTGAATCATACCTCAAATGTATTGATTTATTATCAAGCATACATAAACATCTTTCACAACTTTAGCCATCACCCAAAGAGTGAATACTAGCATCAACTCACAAAATAGATATTCTAATGAAACTTTGAATTGATGCAGCATGCATCTTGTCTTAGTGAATATTAGATAAGGGAAGAACCCTTAATTTACCTCAAAGATACTCAAAATAATCCTTTGGTAGTTGTTTGGTAAAAATATCAATTATCTGCTCCTTGGAATTCACATACTCTAATATGACATGCTTGTCTTGAATTTGTTCTCTCAAGTAATGGTACTTGATAGAAATGTGATTTTTTTTTAATGCATCACTGGATTCTTTGATATGTTAATAGCACTAGTATTATCACATAAAATAGTAACTAGATCAGTAATGTGTTCTTGCATACCTTCAAGTAATTTTTTGATCCACACAATGCTTGAACAATGCATAGCTGTAGCAACATACTCACCTTCAATGGTAGACTATGAAATACAACTTTGTTTCTTACTTAACCATGTCACTAATCTTTCTCTTATAAAGAAATCTCAACCACTTGTTCTTTTTCTATCATCAATGTTCCCAACCCAATCAACATCAATATACATCTTAAGATAAAAATCTCCTCCTTTTTGTATAGTAGACTGAAATATTTAGACCCTTTTGGATATCTAAATATTCTTTTGACCATAGACATGTGTGTTTCCTTTGGATTGATAGAAAATATTGCAACAATACCAACAACATGAGCAATATCATGCCTATTGTATACAACATATTGTATCTTACCAACCATTAATCGGTAGAGTGTTTCATTGACTTCCTTTGTCTCATCTTCTTTTGAAAATTTCCAACCAGTAGCCATTGGTGTACCAACCAGTTTTGACTCTTCCATATTGAATGTCTTTAGGATCTCCTTGATATACTTTGAATGTGTGATGTAGATCCCATCTTTAACTTGTTGAATTTCTAGTCCAATAAATAATTTTATCTCTCCTATCGTGGACATCTCAAATTCCTTTCTCATCTCTTTAGCAAATAATTTATACATTGACTCATTTCATCCAAATATAATATCATCAACAAATATTTCAGCAATCAAAATCTTATTAGTACTATCAAATTTTAGATACAAATTGTTGTTGTCACTTGTCCTTTGAAATCCAATCTTGATTAAATATCAGTGTTGTCTTTCATACCAGGCTCAAGGTATGCTTCAAACCATATAGTGCCTTTTGTAGTTTTCATACCATGTCCTTGTTAGAATTCTTAACAAATCCTTAAGGTTGTTCGGTGTAAATTTCTTCTTCAAGAATTTCATTTAAAAATACATACTTAACATCCATTTCATAAAATTTGAATCTTTTATAGGAAGCATAAGAAATTAGAATTCTTACACCTTCTAATCTAGCATCAGGGGCAAATGTCTCACCATAGTCAATACCTTCTTGTGCATACCCTTTGTAGACCAATCCTGCTTTATTTCTGATCACATCTCCATTCTCATTGAGTTTATTCCTAAAAATCAACTTTGTACCAATAATATTCTTGGCCTTGGGTCTTGGTACCAATGACCAAGTATTGTTCGTTTCAATTTGATCAATCTCTTCTTTCATTGCATTAACCCAATCTTAATTTCCAAGTGCATCCTTGACTAATCTTGGCTCAAATTAAGAAATCAAACATGTATTATCTTTCAACTTACTTCTTGTCATGACTCCTTCATTCTTGTCTCCAATGATTTTTCTCAATGAGTAGTGTCTTCTCACCTATTTTTCTAAAATAGGCTCAGTAGACTATTCTTCATCATTTTCATCTCTCGATGGAGGCTCAACTTTCTCCTCAATTTCTTCTTCTTATAGCTTGGGAACAATACTTGAAATTTCATCCTATACATATACAAATCTTTGCTAATCTTCTAGTTCCTTTTTTCCACCTTTTTTATTTCTTTCTACAAATTCATCAATCCTCACATTTGCACTTTCCACAATTTTTTTAGTAGCCTTATTCAAAAATTTATAATCTTTTCTCTTTCTGGAGTATCCTAGGAATATACCTTCATCTCCTTTAGAATCAAGCTTTCCATCCCTGACATCCTTCAATATGTAACACCTACTTCCAAAAAAATTTAAGTAGGTAATATTTAGTGTATACCCATACCAAAGTTCATAAGGGGTCTTTTTGGTACCTTTCTTCAATTGTACTCAATTGAGAGTGTAGACAACAATACTAATGGATTCTCTCTAAAATTTTTGTGCAACCTCTTTTTCAATCAACAATGTTCTAGCACAATCAACTATTGATTTGTTCCTTCTTTCAGCTATACCATTTTTTTGTGGAGTCCTCGGTGTAGATACTTATCTTTTTATTCTATTCTCATTATAGAATATAGTAAATTCATCAAAGATAAATTCACCTCCTCTATCTGATCTTAAACATTTCATCTCCCTACATGTTTCCTTCTCAACTCTAGCCTTATACCATTTAAACATTTGGAATGCATCAAACTTTTCTTTTAAAAACATTACCAACATCATTCTTGAGTAGTCATCAACAAACAAAATGACCGATCACCATAATAACTTTGTATTCTCATAGGACCACATAGATCAATGTGAG
This sequence comes from Chamaecyparis obtusa, assembly GCA_027943335.1. Taxonomy (NCBI): domain Eukaryota; kingdom Viridiplantae; phylum Streptophyta; class Pinopsida; order Cupressales; family Cupressaceae; genus Chamaecyparis; species Chamaecyparis obtusa. Next base: position 1,295,896 of record BSBK01003248.1, on the reverse strand, counting down.
CTAATTCCAAAATACCATTAGATGAGTAAGACTTGCTTGAAAAACTTGATTTTTTCCATCTTACCAATCTGACATTCCTTACACATCACTTTATCAAGTTTTCTTAATTTTGGTAGACCTCATACTCTATTCTTTTTTCTCACCTTAATCATGTTGTCAAAATATACATGATAAAGTCTTTTGTACCACAACCATACATCCTCAAATTTAAGAAACAAGCAACTTTTTGCACCAGTATCAAGGTAGAATAGGTTACCTTTAGATTGTTCACTAGTTCCAATCAATCTCCATCAATACCATAGTTCTTCACTTTTATGTTTTTAAATTCTAGTTGGTGACCAGTGTTGTTCAATTGTGTAGCACTCAAAAAATTGTAGTTTAGTCCTTGAACCCAATAAGAATCATCACATATAATTTTTTCTTTTAGTATAATGGATCCTCTTCCTTTTATAGAACATGGAGCATCATTCCCAAATCTAAAAAATCCTCCATCATACTCTTCTAGGTTCTCAAACTTATCAATGTCACTAGTCATATGATGTGAACAACCACTATCAATTATCCATGGGTCATTTTTTCTAATATGAGAAATAAGGTCTTTTTCACCTTCATACCTCTCTTCTTCTTAATCATCCTTCATAGCAACATAGACAACTTCCACACTTTCTTCTACGTCATCAGATTCATCATTAGTTACTCCTTCCTCAGCTAGGTAACATGACTTCTTTCCTTTGTCCTTGAAATATCTAAACATTCGGTATAGGTTCTCCTTCTTATCACTTTTATCATTCCTATCATTGTCAAGACATCTAGATGCAATGTGACCAATTTTGTTATAGTTAAAACATTTTAGAGGCAAATTATCTTTATACTTTCATTTTCCTCTTGGTAGTCTCTTAGCCAGCAGTGCTTCCAACTCTTTGTGTTCTTTCTCTTTGGTTAGTATATTATCATAGTCCCTTCCACATGAACTATTATGATTCTCTTTCTCTCTTCTTGAACTACCAATTCTTAAAGATGATTTAAAAGTTGTGTCAATAGTCGTTAGGTTGTTATCATAATTACTAAGCTCAAATACACTCAGCTTACTAATCAAAGCATCAAGAGTAACAATATTATTCGATATGGATCTCAATTCATGAATAGTAGATACTCAAATAGCATACTTGGATGAAAGAGTTCTCAAAATTTTTCTTACCATTTCTTCACCAGTTAATGTTCTACCAGCACCTCTAATGGCACTAACAACTTCCTTAATTTTGAAACTATATTGAGAAATGTTCTCTTCATCGTTCATTCTCATCTCATAAAATTTTCCTCTGAGATTATCAACCTTTACTTTTTGTACATGTAGATCACCTCCATAAACAAGTGTAAGCTTGGACCACATCTCTTTTGCAATAATACAGTCCTTAAAATCATTGAATTCAACATCATTCCGGGAAGAAGAAATTTCAATAATTATAGAGTTGTGTTCCTACTTTTCTCTCATTTGATCAACTATCATAGGTGATGAAGGGTGCTCCCCTTAATACCACAAACACATAACAGAAATAGAGAAACAACAACAATAATATGCAAGAACAGAAAATTGGCTTCTTATTATCTCCACAAATGTGGAATTACAAACTTTCAGAATTACAATATGCAAAGCCACATGGGCATTCCCTTACAATATTCTGTAGGACAAAGCCTCGAATCAATACCCAGATCTACTACCCAGAACTGCCATAGACAACACTATGGGCCTTCTTTATATAGGCAATTTCCACCGCTCGAGAAGGTTCTAGAAATTTAGCTCTTAGGGCTGACCAAACTTAGAATTATTTTATTTTACAATTTATTACATCAAAGTCAGCTCAAAATGAGTTTTGAAACCCAAACAAAAATTTTGAAGAAAAATTATTTTCCGCCATTTCAAGTGACCCAACTTTCGAAGACCATAAGTCATTGCCCGTTGACCCGATTGGCTATTATAACCCCATTCTGGAAATGCCACGAAGCGCTCTATAGGCTTGACTTATGCAAAGCACCCGTCACCCAAATTTTCAACCTCATCCGGGGCCTCTAAAGCCTTCAAAACTGAGTTCAAAGTTTCTGTACCCTGCTGCCAATACCAAAAATATTCAATATCTTCAAAACTAGACCTGATCTAGCCATGAAACTTTACTGGCAGGCTGATATGACTGAGATGAACCTCCACATGTAAAATTAAAACATTCTAAGATCGTAAGACCAACTTACTAAAAGTAGCAAGTTTCCATAAATAGCGGCTCTGCACAAGATAACCCTTACAAAAATAGAAATATTTTTGGGTGATGCAAGATTGCTCTTACACCCAGGATGCTCCTGCATCAGACACCCGGGGTAATTTGAGAAGTGACCCTGTCATGACTCAGGTGTGCAGAGGAAAACCAAGACGGTTAACCTCCTCCTTTGTTAGTCATGATGAATCTTCAATAGGTCGTCCTTTCCATTTGACCAAATACTCTTCATATGTCCTATTCCTTGTGCTTCTGCCAACACGACTATCCAGTATGTCTTCAATCTCCTTGATATCAGAACTGGTTGCTGGAATACTCCACTTTGCTACTACAACTGCATCTTCAACACCTCCTTCAGGATACTCTGTCAAATCTGAAATGTTAAACACTGGTGAAATATTCAGCCCAGTAGGCAATTCTACCTCATATGCATTTCCTGAATCATGCTTCTTCAGTATCTTACATGGTCCAAACTTCTTCATTTTCAGCTTGTTATATGTACCAACTAGAAACCGCTCCTTCTGCAAATGAACCATGACTTCATCCCCAACCTAAAATTCCTTATGCCTCCTTTTCTCATCTGCCTTAGTCTTATACTATGCATTCATCTTGGTAATATGCTTCCTCACCTCCTCATGGATGTTCTTCAAATGTTCTGCAAAATCCTTAGCTTCAGCACTACTTATTTCTCCTTTATCTATCTTTCTCAATTCAAATGCATTTCTTGGACTACTTCCATATACAATCTAGAATGGTGATTTACTAGTGCTCCTATTGATAGAATTGTTATATGCAAATTCTGCCTATGGTAAAATCAAATCCCATCTTGTTGGCTTGTCTCCAACCAAACATCTCAGAAAATTTCTCAAACTCCTATTCACCACCTCTATCTGTCCATCAGTCTGTGGATGATGTGATGAACTGAACTTCAAATCTATCTTCAACTTTTTCCACAATGTCCGCCAGAAATATCCAACAAACTTAGTATCTCTATCTGAAACTATGGTCTTTGGCAAACCATGTAGTCTCACCACTTCTCAGAAAAGCAATTCTACTACATGAACAACATCATTAGTCTTCTTGCAAGGAATGAAATGTGTCATCTTTGAAAATCTGTCAACTACCACAAAAATTGAATCGTGTCCCCGCTGAGGCTCGGTAAACCAAGAACAAAGTCCATACTGATATCCTCCCAAGGATTCTCTGGTATAGGTAATGGCTAATATAACCCTGTATTCTACTTCACTCCCTTCACCATCTGACATACTCTGCAACTCTGTACAAAATTCTTGACATCTTGCTGCAACTGTGGCCAATAATAATTCTCACCAACCAAAGCAAGGGTTTTATCACGACCAAAATGTCCAGCCAATCCTCCACTATGCTTCTCTTTGATGAGATTCTCCCTCATAGAACTTCTTGGAATGCACAATTGACTCCCTCTGAATAGCATATCATCCTGGATGATGAAATCCAACCATTTTATCCTATCTAGAGTAATAGGTTCTGTATAAGCTTTCCAAGCTTCACCAAAATCAGGATCCTCTGGATACAAATTCTTGAGTTCCTTGAACCCAACCACCTCAATCTGCATCTCTGTCAGCAATAGTTTCCTTCTGCTAAGAGCATCTACAACTCTATTAGACTTTCCACTCCTGTGTTTCAAAACAAATGTATAACTCTGCAAAAACTCAACCCATTTCAAATGCCTTTGATTCAACTTTCCTTGACTATTCAAATATTGCAAAGCTTGATGATCAATATACAAAACAAACTCCTTAGGAAGCAGATAATGTCTCCACTTCTTTAATGCCTGAACTATAGCATAAAATTCCTGATCATAGACAGAATATTTTCTCTTGGCATCATTTAACTTCTCACTGAAATAAGCAACAGGTTTACCTTCTTGGCTCATAACAGCTCCTATTGCAGTACCACTAGCATCAGAGTCTACTTGAAACACCTTATTAAAATCTGGAAGTGCTGAAATAGGTTGTTCTGTAACTTTTTGTTTCAATAATTGAAAACTCTTTTTTGCCCCATTAGTCCACTTAAAATCTTTTCTATCCCCTCTCATTGTTTCAGTCAAGGGTCCACAAATACTGCTAAAATTTCTAATAAATTTTCTGTAGAAACTAGCCAAACCATGAAAAGATCTTACCTCAGTAGCACTCCTTGGAGTAGGCCATTCAAGGATAGCATGTACCTTCTCTGGGTCCATTTTTAGACCTTCTGCTGAAACTACAAATCTCAAATACACTAACTCTTTCTTCACAAAACTGCACTTCTTCAAATTAATCAATAATTTCTCATCTCTTTTAACTTCTCAAACACCATACGAATATGCATCATATGTTCCTCCAATGTCTTGCTAAAGATCAAAATATCATCTAGGTACACAATGACAAACTTACCTAGAAATTCTTTCAGAACCTCATTCATGAGCCGCATAAAAGTACTCGGTGCATTGGTTAGCCCAAAAGGCATGACTAACCACTCATATAGTCCTTCCTTTGTCTTGAAGGTAGTCTTCCATTCATCTCCTTCTCTAATCCGAATCTGGTGATATCCACTCTTCAGATCTATCTTTGAGAAATACACAGCTCTACTCAAACAATCCATAATATCATCCATTCGTGGCAATGGAAACCTGTACTTGATTGTGATCTTGTTTATTGCTCTAGAATCTGTACACATCCTCCACTCTCCAATCTTCTTTGGTGCTAATACTACTGGTATAGCACAGGGACTCAGACTCTCTTGAATCAACCCCTTCTATAATAACTCTTGTACTTGTCTATTCAACTCTTCACTTTCTGCTGGTGTCATTCTACGTGCTGCCTTGTTTGGCAAACTAGCTCCTGGAATCAAATCCATCTGATGACTGATCTTCCTTACGGGTGGTAATCCATCAGGTACATTATCAGATACAATATCCTGAAACTCATTCAACAAATCTGCAACCTCTACAGGTACATCCTCTACTTCTTTACTAGCTTTTAGAATTAAAGCAAAACACACATGCTCATGCCTCATACCATCTAGGAATTTTCTTCCATCAACAAATGTTATTCTTGCATTACCACATACCTTTTCTTTAGTCTCCTTCAATGGCTTTAGCTTATGTCGCACTCCATCCTTTGTCAGGGAATAGGTATTCGCATGACCATCGTGTACAACACATCTATCAAACTACCATAGTCTACCCAACAACATATGACATGCATCCATAGAGATGATATCACATAGTACCTCATCTTGGTACCCGCCGATCTTGAACTTTACCAGGCACTGTTCACTGACCATGACCTTGTGGTCATCTTGCACCCAGGCAATCCGATATGGATGTGGGTGTTTTTGTCTCTTGAGATTCAACTTTGTCACCATCTCTTCTGACATCAAATTGTTAGTGCTTCCACTATTGATAATCACATCACAGCATTTACCCTCACACTTGCATCTAGTGTGAAACAGGCTCCTCCTTTGTTCAAGTTCATTCTCACCACGTAGCAAGACTCTTCTGTTAATTAGCATTTCTCCTCTTTCAGCATCTTTAGAATTTGATGATCTAGCATCTTCATCTACATGTGCAACTCTGGCCTGGCCTTCATTTCTCCTATCTATTCTACCTTGGCACTGAGGACATTCAAATGCCCTATGACCTTCTTCTCCACAGTGAAAACATGTTCCATGGAAGTCTCCTCTTCCAGATCCTTGTCCTCTTCCTCTTCCTCTCTGATCTCTATTATTCTGATCCTGAAAATGATTTGAATTATTTCCTCTTTGATTCTGGCTGCTACTAGCCTCATCCTTCTTTTTTGGATCTTCATTTCGGCCACCATATGACCATCCACCATGACCTCTTCCATTTTGTCTGCTCTCAAACTTCTTATTTAGCTTTTCCTCTACTTTTAGGGAAAACTGGTATGCCTCCTCAATACTATTCATTCGAACTAGATTCAACTCCTCCTGAATGCTTGGCCTTAACCCATTAAGGTACCAGACAATTTTCTCCTTATCAGCTTCTACATGACCTATTCAGATGAGGAGTCGATAGAACTCCTCTGTATACTCCTGAACAGATCTTCCTGCTTGCTTCAAACTTTGCATTTTCTTTAGTAGGTCAAGTTCATAATCAATAGGAATGAACTATCACTTCAATTTATCCACCATCCGATCCCATCTTGTGATTTTATCTTTCCCTCTTCTATTTCGCTCCAATTGAATCTCTTGCCACCAGATCTTCACATGACCTTTCAGTCTAGCCTTCACAAATTTGACCCTATCAGGAACCTCAACATCTTCATACTCAAAATATTCCTCACATTCATTGATCCAGTCGATCAATTCCTCTGGGTTAAGATTTCTAGAAAATGTAGGAACCTCAATCTTAGGTCTTTTTCCAATCTTGGAAATCACCCGAAAAAGTCTTTCTTCCTCCTGGTTCACAATTTCGGCTTCTCCTTCTTGATATTCTTCTTCGGCTTCATCCTCGCTTTCATCTCTGACATTAAGATTCATTCCTCTACAAATCTCTTCTTGAAATGCTTGCACTTGTCTCTACAGCTCTCTAACCTCAGGTGTCACAACACCAGCTCTTCCGCCACGTTCTCTTTGTGGAGGCATTTTCGCGATGCGCACTAAAACCCTAACCACGGTCCTGGTGCAAACTGCCTCACAGTCGGTGATCTATTTACACACTTAGGAACTTCTACTCTGATACCACTTGATGAAGGGTGCTCCCCTTAATACCACAAACACATAACAAAAATAGAGAAACAACAACAATAATATGCAAGAACAGAAAATTGGCTTCTTATTATCTCCACAAATGTGGAATTACAAACTTTTAGAATTACAATATGCAAAGCCACATGGGCATTCCCTTACAATATTCTATAGGATAAAGCCTCAAATCAATACCCAGATCTACTACCCAGAACTGCCCTAGACAACACTATGAGCCTTCTTTATATAGGCAATTTCCACCGCTTGAGAAGGTTCTAGAAATTTAGCTCTTAGGGCCGACCAAACTTAGAATTATTTTATTTTACAATTTATTACATCAAAGTCAGCTCAAAATGAGTTTTGAAACCCAAACAGAAATTTTGAAGAAAAATTATTTTCCGCCATTTCAGGTGACCCAACTTCCGAAGACCATAAGTCATCGCCCGTTGACCCGATTGGCTATTATAACCCCATTTTGGAAATGCCACGAAGCGCTTTATAGGCTTGACTCATGCAAAGTGCCCATCACCCAAATTTTCAACCTCATCTGGGGCCTCTAAAGCCTTCAAAACTGAGTTCGAAGTTTCTGTACCCTGCTACCAATACCAAAAATCTTCAATATCTTCAAAACTAGACCTGATCTAGCCATGAAACTTTACTGGTAGGCTGATATGACTGAGATGAACCTCCACATGTAAAATTATAACATTTTGAGATCGTAAGACCAACTTACTAAAAATAGCAAGTTTCCATAAATAGCGGCTCTGCACAAGATAGCCCTTACAAAAATAGAAATATTTTTGGGTGATGCAAGATTGCTCCTACACCCAGGATGCTTTTGCATCAATAGGTCCAAGAGGTGGTGGAGTGTAGTCATTATCTAAAAGATTGAGTGTAGAATATCCAATTCTAGATAGGTACAACCTCATCCTTCTTTTCCATGTAGAGAAAATTTCCTTGTTCATCTTAGGTACTTCTCTCCTATACATCTTCAAATCTTAACTCAAGTCTTTCAAACTTATCCCTTTAGAGTGCTCATCTCTAATACCAATTGTGGGATTATAGAGAGGGGGGGGTGAATCAATAATACTTGATTCTTTGTACCTTAAAAAATTTCTCTGATTCAACTCGGTGTCAACTTGGTCAAACACACTTCAATACTAACCAGTAATAGTAAATTAATTTTATCATTCAGCAATAACATTCATGGTAAATATTCAACACATATAACATGAGTATTTAAAGTGGAAACCCAATTTGGGAAAAACCACTATGGGAATTATCACCCACTAAAGAAAATACTCTTCTGAAATATGCTCAGTTAAAAGCCAATCTAGTTAAAGATTACAATACACATTGTTAAATGTGACCTTGTTAGGGGATTTACCTAAAATCTATTAGGATCTTTACCCTGTTAGGAGTGGTCTGGTTAAAGGTCTTCAAACACTCTTTAGAATGTTACTTTTTACAAGGATTTACAAATAAGGATGTTAGGCTCACTCGGTTAAGAGATTTTTCTAATACAAATGTTAATAAGTAATAGCATATAAATTGACCTATAAATCAGTAACTATCTTTTTCATAACTAGATCCTTTGTGCACTCTTTATCTTCACTTCAATCCTTCACTTTCCATTGGCTTCAACACTTCAACTAATTCTACTTTCTGACTCATAATTCACCTTTTTCCTTATTCACTACATCAATCAATGAATCATCAACCCTTCAAATTGCCATCCTTTTGTTCATACAAATTCATCCTTTATATAGAATTTTTTTCCCTCTTAATCTCCTTTATTATGTTTTCCTTTGGTTAATATCAGTCATCTAGTTAACTTCATACACTAATTCAATGAATTTAGATCTCAGTTAAATGTTTTATCATCACCTCAAAACTTGAACTTTCTTGGAACTTTTTTCTTCTCTTTTTTCCTCTTAGATCTATACCATAGATCATCACCTTGAATTTTCCTAATCGTAGATCTCTCCAACTAACTCTTTCATATCATCAGAATTTTTCAACTCATCATAGCTCAACATTAAATGACGTTTCTAATCCTTATTTTTAATTTGTATTCCTTTCTCAGTAGCCAAACTATTTTTCTTGCCCACTTGACTAATCTTCTTTATTGACTTGATATAATCAAATATTTTGATGAAGGGTTCTCCCCTTAATACCATAAACACATAACAAAAATAGAGATACAATAGAAATTTTCAAGAATAGAAAATGGGCTTCTTATTATCTCCACAAGTGTAGAATTACAAATTTTAGAAATATAATATGCAAAGCCACATGGGCATCTTCCTTACATTATTCTACATCAGAAAGCCTTGAATAAACACCCTGAACTTCCCTAGAAAATACTACGGGCCTTCCTTATATAGGCAATTTTCCACCACCTGGGAAGGTTCTAACATTTTAGCCATAAAGGCCAACCAACCCTAGAATTATTTATTTTTCATTTTATTACATTAGAGTTGGCTCAAAACAACTTTCGGAACTAAAAACATTTTTTTGAAGGAAATTTATTTTCTTCCATTTTAGGTAGTGCAACTTCCGAAGACCATAAGTCATCACCCATTGACCCAATTGGCTATTATGATCCCATTTTGAAACTGGTGCAAAGTTCTCTACAACACCTAACTAGTACAAGGTCTACTCAGCCAAAGTTTCAACCTCGTTCCGAGCCTCTAAAGCCTTCAAAACTAAGTTTAAAGTTTCTGTATCTTGCTCCCAATACTGAAAATTTTCAATATCTTCAAAACAAGACTTGATACGACATTGAAACTTTACTTGCAGACTGATATGACCAAAGTACCTCCAAGGAAGAAAATAGAGCATTTTGAGCTCAAATGAAAAACTTACTAAAAATAGTAAATTTCCAAAAATAGTAGCTCTGCACAAGATAGCCCTTATTGAAAAGAAACTAGAAATATTTTTAGGTGATGCAAGATTTCCCTTACACCTAGGATGCTCATCCATCATGTTTGGTAGGAAACAATTATATCAACATAACCTTACCATTTTCTGATCTGTATCGGTTTCCCAATTAAGTTCTTCATCTTTATAACATTTCACTTCTTCTTAACTCATCCAACTTATATCATACTCTAAATTATATGGAAACACAATATAAATCAGATATCAATTTCTTGACATCAATGACAAGATAATAAATGATCTAATCATTCTACAATCTTGTATATCTCTGATCATAATCGATCTTCATTATCATCACTATCAATTATAGTAACACACCAAAATAGCCACTTAAACACAATGGAGAGGTTAGATCTTTCTCTAGACGCTCCCACAAACTATTGATATCCTGGATCTGAATCATGACCCTCTAAAATTGAAACAAATATCACTCCAATGGCTATGTAATGAACACTCCCATGGCTCAGATACCATGCAATAATTTTCCTAAGATAAAGAATGAAAATACCAAGATCTAGAAGCTCAATTGATAGCACAAGAGAGATAGGAAAAATGATATGATCAATTGATTAATTCAATAATGATAAAATAATAATAATAGATGTCCAATTGATAAATATAAAGTATATGTGCCTAAATATATAAGCAATGCATGTGATAACTACAAGATATGCAAGTGATAATCAATCAATCACACTAGGTGTAATCACATGTCCACAAGTGGTGGATCATTCTCCATTGTACATAAAGTATGTCAAAACATGTGCAACAATGAGAGGATGATAATGTGATAGGATCACTAAAGGTGGATCTCACACATAAAGAGGTATGAGATGACAACTAACTCCACCTAATGTGGAATTATCCTACACCATGTGCTAAAATGAAATGAAAACTCCTATGTGTCTACATGAGAATTAATATGCAAATGCATTATCCTAAGTAAACTTAAGTAAAGTGTAATTAAGAATATTTAATTAAACCAAAAAAATTCAACTTATGTTATCTTGTTTTAGGTAATGAACAAATGCAATTTTTCCTTCAATATTGACTATCTTTACCTCCATTACTAGAGAATGGTGGGATCATCAAGCCAAACTAGTTCTTTGTCATTAGATTATCCCATACCGAGAAATAACATTTCTCCTAGATATATTATTTGAGGTTTTTTCTGTTGAAAAATTCTACAATAGATGCCTCTATTTTGGCCAAGAGCCTTTCTAGATTCAATTATCTCTCCTTAAATATTCTTCAATTTCTCTCTTTTCAAAGCTCCCACAAAAGGATAGAATGGTTGCAAATCTATAGGTTTCCAAATAGACTCTTTTTAATAATGGCCAAATGTAAAACCACTGGAAAATATTAGCAAGAAGGGAAACACACCATCCCAACTTATTGATCATCCATCTCCAACAAGACTCACTAAAATGATAGGTGAGGAGTAGATGAAATGATCTTTCTTCATCATACTTACATAAAACACATCTTAAGAATCCTTCATACTCACATTTCCTAAATAGATCCACAGTTAAAAATTTTCCTTGAATGGAAACCCAAGTGAAGAATCCATCTTTTTGAAGGATTTTCTTATCCCAACATGGTTTGATTGGAAGATCATCATTGAGAGTGCAACTCTCTTTGTATATAATTTGAAACCCATCCTTGGAATTATACTAACCTATCTTTTATCCTATCTACACAATTTTGTTAGCACCTACTCTAAATGTAATGATTTTTTGTGCTAGTATATCATTGATTTTTTTTCTATCAGTAAAATTTAGTATTCTTGAAAAATAATTCTATTTCCAGCCCAGGACTAAATGATCTTGATCCAAGTCCACATAGTTTCTTACACACCTTCCCCATCTCTAAACAAATAAAGGACTGAACTTGCATGAGTTTCTCTACTAGAGGAATTCCTCCCCATAAATATTCCTAGAGTAAGGTAGAACAATTGAATAAAATATTCCCCAAGATATGTATTTAAGGATTCTCTTGCACCTTTTAAGATGAAGTTCCATATTCTTGAACCCTTTGGGGGATCAACATTTCTGAAAATGCATTCCTCATTTTTTGTGTTTAGATATTTTGATGGAATAATCTTGACTCACTTTACATTTGGTTGAGAGTATATTTTTCAAGCTAGTTTTTCCTCCAAATCTTGGTTATACCCATTCAAATTATTTATGTATATGCCTACATCCTATTTAGATCTTCATATCTTATCTCATGATACCATTGCAATTTTTTCTTGTTTACTAGCCATTGCCAGTGGAATCTTCTCATAGTTTTTCTAATTTTTGAGTTAGCCCCAACTAAGAGTGATAGACATGAGAGGAGGCATATTTTTATGGATGAGAGGACTATTCTGATCTTAACCAACCTCCCATACCATGAGATCCACTTTTCCTTCTAGGAAGAGAGTCTTTTTCCATTTTTCCTTTGAGAGGCTCCAATAGCTTGCTTGTGTGAATGTATTTGTCTAGGGCAATACTTCAATAGGTATACAAATGTTTCCCAATTTTGAAATTAAATATGTTAATGATCTCTTCTTTTTTTTATCAGATCCATGTTGAAAAAGAATATTTATAACTTATCATTGCTGACAATTTGGCATGATACCAACTCATATTTTTTAATAATTTCCTTATATTCTATAATAGCATCTTTCTTCTTGCAAACTCTGAACAAGATAGTGTCATCAACAAAGTGCATTGATACATATCCCAAGTGCTTCTTCCATAATGATGAATAGGAATGAAGACATGGGGTCTCCTTTCCTTATTCCTCTAGATACTTCAAAATAGCCTTCTAGTGCCCCATTAACCAATAATAAGAATTGGGGGCTTGAAATGTAGTAAAAGATCCAACTAATCCATTTTTTAGAGAATCCAAAGGCTTCTAGAAATTTTTATAAAAAGAGCCAATCTAGTTTGTCATGGGCCTTCTTTGTGTCAAGTTTGATAATCATGATAAGTAGTTTTTGGTTTTGGATAGTATGAATTGCTTCTTAAGCTATGATGACACCATCTAGAATAGACTAGTTAGGGACAAACCTAGTTTGGTCATCTATGATAATATATGGTGGTAGATTTATCATCCTATTTTCCATGATCTTGGCAAGGAGTTTGTACCACATGTTGCATAAGGATATGGGTCAAAATTCTTCCAATTTTGATGAATTTTATTTCTTTTGTATTGTTACCTATTTTTACCTATAGCTCAAATAGGTAGATCTGATTGCAATTATACAACTAATCAAGGTACGCATGTGGTTACTTTTGGTTTCACTATTAAATGTTTTGTTTAAACTAAAGGAATGTTGAAATTTAAATTACAATATTGAATCAAATGTTCATCAAAGAGAACACTTTTTTGATACATGAATATATTACATCATAAGAATATACATATGTTTGTGATAACCTATAACTGATTGAATATCATGATGGAGTGAATGGACAAGTGAAAGATAGTGATTAACAGTCACCAAGCTACTAAAGTGATATGTAAAATAATTGAATCAGTCAATGTATTGTCATTGATGTCAACTAGCTCTGACAGTACTTATCATGATGGTTACAAACATCTAAAGAAGGAAAATGGTAAAGGAATGAGATATCTACATGAAGATAAGATGGATATGAAAGATATGGATATGGTATACATTGGGTAACTTATTGACGTGTCTATGGCATCATGTTGTTGACTTCATTGTGTTACATGATTTTTTTGTGTATTGAAGACCAGAACTAAACAAGTTTATGTGGTCAGTAAATGAAGATTTTTGTATACACCGAAGTAGTGTAGTGTATACTGAGTATAGTATTAACCGAGTAGGTATTCACTGACACATTCTATATTGATTGAGTGAAAGAAATAAATAAAGATTATATTCAGCCGACTGAAATGATGAGCTAGACAATTACTTATGATTCTGAGGTAGAAGATAAATTTTGTTATGATGATCTAATAGCTGACAAAATTCAAGATTGATCGAATGAAGGAGAATGAAATGTGTTATTGTCACATTTTCTGAGGAAGGTTAAAGAGGCAAAAATGAACAATAAATATTAAGAGGAAAAATATAACGAAAGAAAAGAAAACATTTTATGTTGTCTATTTAAAGAGACATAAGATGTATTATTGAGTGTGGGATTATTGATACTGTAGGAGAATTCATGTGAAAGGACTATTTTCCTGCACCATTGATCAAACTAGTTGAAGATATAACCGAGTTGAACTATAGACATTACCAAGCATCAAAGAAGCATACACCAAGTGGAATAAAGTTGGAGGATATGAAGGATTGAATTGTTTATTGATAAGAGGAGGTATTTTGAGCTTAGCTTAGATCTAAAAATCTAAAAATCTTAGTTGTATTTGAATCAAATCATTATTGTATCAGTTTAACCATTGTTACAGTAAAATCTCTTAAATCAAGTAGGACTTAATAGTCTTTTTGTATTTCAATATGACATTCAATGAATGTTGATTTCTTTGTTGTTGACCCCATAGTGAATGTTGGTCAAGGGAGAACTGTTAGTGATAAATCATCTAACTAGGTCACACCTTACAATGTGTTTTGTAACCTTTAACAGGGTTGGCTCCTAACCCAACTCACTTCAGAAGAGTGAATTATTTTGGGTTACTAGTCTGAGGTGGTTTTTCCCCTAATAGATTTTCCACGTTAAAAGTCTATGTGTCATGTGTGTATGATGTGTTGAATTGTTATTTTCAATACACATTTCATAACTTGATAAATCAGTAAACATAGTATTGAATTTACTGTCAATCATTAGATGAAGAGAAAGATATTGTTGATATCCTATCGAGTTGATCATTTGATTGAAAATTTTGAATATATACATCTGGGAGATTTGGGACTATAGGATAACTGTACTTAACTGATTCACCCCCCCTCTCAGTTATCTAACAATTGGTATCAGAGCATAGTGTTCTTGGAGAGGAAATTTTAAAGGACTTAAGGTAAAAGATCACAAGATGTATAAGAGAGAGGTGCCAAAGCTGAACAAAGACAATTTCTCGACATGGAAAAGTATAATGAAATTGCATATATCTTGAACTAGAGAATATGCAATATACTACTTGAGAAATCATTACATCCAACCAATTGGACCCTTGACTATTGATCAAATGAGAGATAGACATGAACACAATGACACAATGATAGATATTATTGCTTCCTTATCAGATGTTGAGTTTGAAGATGTCAAGACATGTACTACTGCCAAAGGAATATGGGACAAACTTGCACTAGTTCATGAAGGAGATGAAAATGTGCTAAGGGAAAGAGTTGAGAGTCTTAGAGGAAATTTTGATGAGATGAAGATAAAAGGAGAAAAAAATTCACAATACAATAATCAAATTAACAAGATTGTCAATGCTATCCAAGGAGCAGGAGGTGTTATTGATGAAGACACTATTGTGAGTAAAATTCTTAGAGCCTTGCCACCTATCTATGCTATTAGAATCTCTGCAATCTATGAAATGAGATTATCTCTAGGAAATACTCTTATGCTTGATAGCCTAATTGGTAAACTGACTACTTTTGAGTTGAATAACTATGATAATAGTATTGTTCCAAATGTTGAGTCTGTATTTATGTCATCCTTGAAAATTGATAAATCAAGCAATAAACACATGATAAGAAATGAGAGTGATAGTGACAACGATGAGGATGAACTTGATGAACTTGGAGCATTAATGGCTAGAAGACTGCAAAAAGGTAAAGGAAGATATAAAGAGAAATTACCCTTGGTATGCTTTAATTGTAAAGAGATTGGTCACATTGCAACTAGATGTCCTAACTGGAAAGGAGATGACAAAGACAATGAAAGATCCAGTGAAAGAAAGTTTGGTAGAAGACATAATCGAGAACACAGAGGCAACCGACAGTATGATAGAAGAAGCAACCGAGACAACAAAGACAAAGGCAAGAAAGTATGTTACCTTATTGGAGATGATGATGATGACACTGACACTAACACTGATAAAGATATTGAGTTTGTATTTGTGTCTTTGAAACAAGATTTAGAAGAAGAAAGATATGTTGAAACATCACTTATTTCTAAAGTTAGCAAGAATGATACTTGGATTATTGATAGTGGTTGTACACATCATATGACTAGTGATGAAGACAAATTTGAATACCTTGAACATTATAATGGTGGATTTTTTAAAATGGAAAATGATACACCTTATCTAGTAAAAGGAAAAAGATCCATCTTGTTGAACAATAAGATCAGATGTGAGAATGCATATTGGGTGAAGGGACTTAACTATAATCTGTTGAGTGTAGCACAACTGAATAACTCAGGTCACCGAGTTGCATTTGAAAATAGAAAAGTGAAAATCTATGATGAGAGTGGAAAGATGATCGGTACTGGTGAACAATCTAAAGGTAATCTATTCTATCTTGACAATGTTTAAACTTCTTATTTATTGGCTAGAACTAAAGATGTCTAGTTATGGCACAAAAGGTTATGTTATGTGAATTTTGACATGGTTAAAATCATAAAGAAAAGAAAAGTTAGAGGCTTACTGAGCTTATCTAAACTTGACCATGTCATGTGTAAACAATGTAAAAAGGGAAAAATGTCAAAATCTAGTTTCAAGAGAAAAAATTATCCATCTAATGCTATTTTGGAGTTGGCTCATACCAACTTGTGTGGCCATATGAGAACTCAGAGTTATTATGGAGATAGATATTTTATCTTATTTGTTGACGACTACTCTAGGATGATGACCGTTATGTTTTTGAAAGAAAAATATGAAATTTGCAAGATGTTTAAATGTTATAAAGATAAAGTGGAAAAGGAAAGTGGAAAAGAGTTAAAATGCTTGACATCAGATAGAGGTGGTGAGTTTATTTTTGATGAGTTCACTAACTTTTATAATGAGCATGGAATTAAAAGACAAGTTTCTGTACTGAGGACACCACAATAGAATGAAATTGTTGAAAGAAGGAATAGATCTATTGTTGATTGCGCTAGAACACTGATGATTGAAAAAGATGTTGCACAAATGTACTAGAGAGAAGTTGTTAGTACTTTTGTATACACATTGAACCAAGTATGACTAAAGAAAGATTCAAACAAGACACCCTATGAGTTATGGTATGGGTACACACCGAATGTAAGTTATTTTAGAATATTTGGAAGTAGATGTTACATTCTGAAAGATTATAGAAATGAGAAATTTGATTCAAAAGGTGATGAAGGAATATTCTTAGGATATTCTACTAAAAGAAAAGCTTACAAATATTTGAATAAGGTTACTAACAAAATGATTAAAAGTGCAAATGTAAGGGTTGATGAGTTTGCTGAGAAAAATAATGAAGAAAGCAAAAAGGAACCAGAATTATTATGGTAGATTCACATACATTGAGAAACTTGACACTCTACTCAAGCAACATGCTGAAATTACCAAGCAATAGGATAATGATACCGAGTATCATCCTATAGAGACCAAGAATCAGGAAATAGTTACCGAGGAAGATATTGATCCTACACCGAATGATGAGAAAAGATGAGAACAATTACTGGCAAAATTTGTAAGGTGACACCATCCACAAAATCAGATTATTGGTGACAAGCAAGATGGCATGATGAAATGAAGTAAGTTGTGAAACAACACATGTTTAGTTTGTGAATTTGAACCTTAACATGTTAGAGATCCACTTGAGAATGATGAATGGATTAAAGCTATGAAGGAAGAAATAGACCAAATACTAAAAAACAAAACATGGACATTGGTACCAAGACCAAATGATAAGAATGTAATTGGAACTAAATGGATATTTACAAACAAGTTGAATGAAAATGGTGAAGTCACTAGGAATAAGGCAAGACTTGTATGCAAAGGGTATGCACAAGAAGAAGGTATTGATTATGGTGAGACTTTTGTACTAGTTGCAAGACTTGAAGGAGTTAGAATATTGCTTGCATATGCTTCCTACAAAGGATTTAAAGTATATCAAATGAATGTCAAATCTGCATTTTTGAATGGAATACTTGAGGAAAAAGTATACATTGAACAACCTAAAGTTTTTGTTGATCCAAATCAGAAAAACATGGTATGTAAGTTGCAAAAAGCACTATATGGGCTGAAACAAGCACCAAGAGGATGGTATGAAAGACTGCATTCATACCTTATTATTATTGGATTTGTTAGAACATGTGACAACATCAATTTGTACTTGAAAGGTGAAACTGATGATAAGATTCTTATTTCTGAAATTTTTGTTGATGATATCATATTTGGAGGACATGATAATCTTTGCAAATCATTTGTTGATGAAATGAGAAAATAATTTGAAATGTCAATGTTTGGAGAGATTAATTATTTCTTGGTTTGGAAATTTGACAACAAAGTGAAGGTATTTTTATTACACAATCAAAGTACATCAAAGAAGTACTGAAGACCTTTAGAATGGAAGACTCAAAATTGGTTGGTACACCTATGGTTACAAGATGTAAATTAACAAAGGATGATTAGTCAACTGAGGTAAATTAGACATTATTCAAATCAATGATTGGTAAGTTGATGTATGTCGTGCATAGTAGATTGGACATTGCACATGCAGTTGGGATTGTAGCAATATTTTCTTCTAATCCTAAAGAATCACATATGACTTCTATTAAAAGAATTATGAGATACTGGAAAAATATAGAGAACTATGGTTTATGGTACAAGAAAGAGGGCAATTTTGAACTACAAGTTTACGCCGATATAGATTGGATTGGAAACATTGATGACCATAAGAAAGAAAGAAAGATTAGTTACTTGGATAAGAAAGAAACAAGCATGCATTTCTTAGTCCACTGCTGAAGTAGAATATGTTGTCATTGTTGCTAATTGTTCAAACCTTTTATGGATAAAACAACTCTTGGAAGGTATGAAATAAGAGATCACTAACCCCATGATAATATATTGTTATAATACCAGTGCTATAAATATTTTTAAAAATCTAGTGATGCATGCAAAAAAAAAAAAACATATATCTATAAAGAATTAGTACTTGAGGGAACAAGTACAAGACAAGAAAGTAAAACTGGAGTTTGTGAAATCAAATGAACAACTTACAGATATATTTACCAAACCATTACCTAAGTATATATTTGAGTACTTGAGGACTAGATTAGGGGTCCATCCCCTATCTGTTGGTCACTAAGGTGATCAGGAGATTGTATCAACCTATACCTTATCATAATATCAAATAATGTTGATGCATATCTCTCACACTTTAGGTTTCCTAAGGTTGTGAAAGTCATAAAATGAAGAACAAAAAGCATTGCATATCGGTACAAACTTGATCTAAACCAAACACCAGAGATAATATTTTTGCTACTATAGAGTTGTTTATTCTTTTTGGCATTGTTATCAAAGGGAGAGAGAAACCAATGAAATATTATAAGGGAGAGAGAGTCTAACAGAAAGATAATCAAAGAGAGAAGAAGAAGATCAAATCTACAAGGAGAGTTTGCATGGAATGTTGTGTAGTGATTAAATATATTAAACATACAAGCTAGGGAGAGATTACTAAGCTACATCATTTGTTTATATAGTTGTAGAATAGATGTTTGGTATTCTATGGCATATTTCACATTATGTTCCCATCAATACCAAAGGGAGAGATTGATAACCTAAAACTGATTGAATATCTTGATGGGGTGAATGGACAAGTGAACGACATTGATTAATGGTCATTGAGATACTAAAGTGATATGTAAAATAATTAAATCAATCAATGTATTTTCATTGATGTAAACTAGTTTTGACTGTACTTATCATGATGGTTACAAACATCTAAAGAAGGAAAATGGGAAAGGAATGAGATATCTACATGAAGATGAGATGGATATGAAAGATATGGATATGGTATACATTGGGTAACTTATTGATGAGTCTATGGCATCATGTTGTTGACTTGATTGTATGACATGATTTTGTTGTGTATTGAAGATCAGAATTGAACAAGTTTATGTGGTCTGTAAATGAAGATTTATGTATACACCGAGGTAGTGTAGTGTATACCAAGTATAGTATTAACTGAGTGTGTATTCACCGACACATTCTGTATTGATCGAGTGAAAGAAAGAAATAAAGATTATATTCAGCTGACTGAAATGATGAGCTAGACAATTTCTTATGATTCTAAGGTAGAAGATAAAGTTTGTTATGATGATCTAATGGCTAACAAAATTCAAGATTGATTGAATGAAGGAGAATGAAATGTGTTATTGACACAACTCCCAAGGAAAGTTAAAAAGGAAAAATGAACAATGAAGATTAAGAGAAAATGGTTTATGTTTTCTATTTAAAGAGACATAAGATTCATTATTGAGTCTAGGATTATGTATATTGCAAGAGAATTCATGTGAAAGGACTATTTTCATGGACCACTGATCAAACTAGTTGAAGACATTACCGAGAATTAGAGAAGCATACATCAAGTGGAATAAAGTTGGAGGATATGAAAGATTAAATTGTTTATTGATAAGAGGAGGTATTTTGAGCTTGGATTAGATCTGAAAATTTGCAAATCTTAGTTATATTTGAATCAAATCATTACTGTATTAGTTTAACCATTGTTACAGCAAAATATCTTAACCGAGTGGGACTTAATTATCTTTTTTTATTTCAATATGACATTCAATGAATGTTGATTGTTTTCTTGTTGACCCCATAGTGAATGTTGGTCAAGGGAGAATTGTTAGTAATAAATACTCTAACCAAGTCACACCTTACAGTGTGTTTTGTAACCTTTAACAGGGTTGGCTCCTAACCAAGCTCACTTCAGAAGAGTGACCGGTCCCATGTGGTTTTTCCCCTAGCATGGTTTCCATGTTAAGAATCTATGTGTTATGTGTGTATGATGTGTTGAATTGTTATTTTCTTTACACATTTCATAACTGGATAGATTGGTAAACATAGTATTGAAGTTACTATCAATCGGTAGATGAAGAGAAAGATATTGTTGATATCTTACCGAGTTGATCATTTGATTGAAAATTTTGAATGCATACATCTAGGAGATTTGGGATTGTAGGATAACTATACATAACTGATTCACCCCCCTCTTAGTTATCTAACAATTTGCAATTTTGAGTTCTTTTGATACATAAAAAAAGTAAAATTAACACACACAAGTAGTGGTTTAACTATCAAAAATAGATGCATATACCAAAGTAAACTATGCATGGAAAGATAGTGTAAACAAAAAAGAGGGACTCGTCATTTTTTTTAATGAAAAATTCATGTATTTGTGAGTAGCACCATCTTTATCTTTGTCTTTTTATTTTGAATTTTTGTACACAATCAGTTGCCTACAACGATTGTTAAAAAATTTGTTAGAACTTGGAGACATAGTTCTATGCCTACAAATCATCTATGCAGAGACCATTACTTAGATAAAGGCATCAAATCGGATGGGAATCATCAAAAGAGAACATTTCAGAACTTCACATTTTTATCTGACTACTTATTTCATGTCTAGGTATAGCTACACATCCATTATTTATCAACATGTGGGATCAAGTCAGCTACCACAAGGGTTCAACCTAGCATGTTGATAAATAAAAAACTTATAGCTACATAATTAATTATCACATCATGGAAAGATAATCAAGGTACCAAGAACAAGTTTCCAAATATTCCAGGTACATTCATATTCATTATCCTAGATGCATTCAAAGCTAAAGTGGTCTTTGAACATAAAAAGTTCATGAAAAAATAAATGATGATATACTCGGTGATATCTAAGGAAAATATTTTTCATTGAGTCACAATTGTAGAGTTAATGCAAGAAATTAACAAGGTATTAAGTCACATCAAGCTAGTTATCATGGAGTAGAAAATAGCCTCAAACATTTTGTAATCAACAGACTAGTGATGCTTATGGAAGTGATAAAGAGTGCACCTTTTGAGGCCAAATGAACAAGCATGATGAGAATTCAATTATGCAGTAGGGAGTATGGTACAACATTTAGAATAAGTATCTATTGATTTAGAAGGGAGTTTAACCATGGATCTCGAACATTCAATACAACAAAAGTAGTGAAAATAAAATTTAGAAAATACCAATCTACAAAGAGGCAAGAATCACCAATAGATAGTCATGTACCTGTTAGCTTGTGGTGACTGATCAGGAAAGTACTATCTAGGAAACTACTGTACACTTTTCCTCCTGACCTCGCTTATTTTTTGAGGCCACCATATTTTCAGCTATTTTTGGGCCGACATGATTGTAACTCATTCTAACCCTAAAGCGGCAAAATATTGTATAATATGGCTTAGGGTTAGGGATTTCATGATGTATGATTTCAGTACTTGTGGCGGAATTGAGCTATAAGGGATTACAGATTGTAATCAGGTTGTAATCACTGGATAATAATAATATTGGACTCGTTGTTGGTGGACGTAGCCCAGGGATTGGGTGAACCACGTTAAATCTTTGTGTATTGTGTTCTCTTCTATGTGATTTATTATTTTCTGATATTGGTTATATTTGCATGTAATTGTTATTTCTGTCTTGTTAATCCTAACGGTACCTATCGATCAGAGTAGAAATAATATTTTCAATTACAAAGATTCAATGATCGGAACCAAGAACCTGATGCTATAGGAGTATTCACTAATAATCCAATTCCATGGATGGTTTTAATCATTAGGTATGGTCTATTAATGAAACTATTAAAAATAGAACAAGTGAGGTTTTCATCATTGAAATCAAAGAATCATTTCATGCCTATACTAAAGTCTTAGTTACCAAGAGAAATAGTGGAATAAATAAAGGATGCTAAGATCAACATAAAGGATATCATTATCATAGTGAAAATTATACAATTCAACAAAAAATAAAAGCTATAAAAAGTTCTCTACAATGATAAGACAATGATTACATTTTTAGGTAACAACAATTAAAATGATAGATAATCAAACAAATGCATAGTTTGGTAGAAATTGAAGGCATGAAGATCTATGTTTGAGTCAATGAAAAGGAAAAATTCATCATGAAAATAAAAGAAATGTACAAAATATTTTAGCATAGAAGAGGTTTCAATGTATCATGGAGAAAATAATCATCTATAGTTATTAAATTTGATAACAAACATCAGAATTCACATCATAAAAGCACCACTGGAAAAGTTCATACCATATTTTTATATCAAATATTTAATGGTATATTTTAGACATGTGTGTTATTTTTTTTATCTCCATTAAATGAAATAGAGCGTTGAACATAAACATTCCCACTACAAAGACAATCATTAGCTGAAACAGTGGTAACTAAGTTGTGGTAACCATGACTGTCATTAAATGAAGATAAAGACATATTTTGTATCAACAATGAAAATTAGAAATGTAAATCAAGGATTATATAACAACATATTTTTTGAGGTTCAAAATGATGTTATTCTTGAAGATATTCATACAGATGGACATAGTTCTATAGGAGGTTTATTAAATGTTGTTTCTTTTGAGCTTCCATCATCATTTCTTGATAATCAAAAGGGAGAACACAAAGTATATACTGATAACAAATGGGCAATTTATAAGGATTCAATAGAATTTAGTCTTTTAAAAATAACCATGGAATCATGAAGAAAAATTTCTCACAGATAATCAAAAGGTTGAATACCTAACTAAGATGCATTCCATAGTAAAATAAAATATTATACCAATGAAGCTTGTGTAAAGACACAATCTACAGTTGTGAAGAGAAGCAATTTTTATAAAAAGGAAAGGTGATTTTAAAATCAAATTTAATGGAGAGATAAAACATCAAGCACATATCTACTATTAAAATGAAAATGCAGTAAGTATCAAATGTTGATAAAAGTCAAGGAATGCATAGGAAGATAGTCCACCTGTGCATGATGGTGTTATACTGGTATAAAGACAATCTTGATAAATCCAAGGTTCATATGTGATGCATAGGTTCCTAATAGGACCACAAAAAACCCACAAGTTTACCTTACTCCTTGATTCAATGAACCAAAACAATGAGAAGCATTCACCCTTAAAAGACCCAACCAAACATCTAGACCTCTTCTAGATTTCTTGTACAATGGAGACACCAACCTTATCACAAGGTTTGAAACATGAATACTTGACTTCCTCACATCCTTATAGGATTCATATGCATCTTAAAAAACTCACCCCAAATCCTTCAAACAACAATGGTTGACTTGTTCACAAAACTCCTTTGTGTACCCAAACCCTCAACACATGGTAAACATCAAAACTATGGACCAATGGTTATAGAGACCATGGAAACAATTGTAGAACATTAAAATTACTTTAATACAATAGGAAATGACCAATTTCCCAACCCCTAAACATCATTCTAATTAGATCTTACAAATAGCCCTTATTAGTCTAATAGCACAAGTAGCCTTTTCTAGTGTGTTTTTGGATGATGAATTTCGATACAAAAGGGATATCCAAAAAAGGATTGGGGTTTTAGATACCCATATTTGAGTTATACAACATATTTAGACACAAGATGTGTATGTTGTGTAACATATGATCCATAAATTGACTAGTAACCAAAATTGTAGGGCTAATTAGGCTTGGTTTTCAATCTAAGGCATTGAATCAATCATTCATAACTTCTACAAAACATATAATAAGATCAATAAATTCAGTAATATTGTAGATAATTTTATTAGAGACATTTCTTCCTATTTACATCTAGATCCAACAATTAAAAAAAAGTTATGCGTGTTTTACCAAAGCTGGAACCCTAGGTACAAATTCAAGCAACTTTTAGTAAACTTACCATAACTTTCAAAATACTACATGAAAAGGAACCAAACCAGATTCAAATGGAATTATATTCATCCCACTATCAAACAAAACTAATATCAGGACTGTAATATTCTATACAAGTCTGTACCAATCAATGGAGCAAAAATATTGCAGAAAAGAAACATAGAAATGGTATCTTTATTGATTCAAGTTTCATTTACATCTTCCACCAACCATCTCCAACCCTTAGTGAAACCATGCAAGTTCCTTATAAATCCTTTTACAATAAGTTTTAATAATTACTAAATAACCAACCAACTTCCTCGTGATATTTCATGAGATGACCCTTCAAATCCCCACTTTTGCATTATTGTACATTACAACTTTGTTTTGAGTTTGCATTACTGCAACTTTTTCATCTATGACAAAGACATGACTCCACTTGACCTCATAAGACTTATTACATATAAAAAGGTCTAAATAGACCTTATTTAACCTCAAAAGGAATGAAATGGCCTCATAATGTCCTTATTACAATGATTTGACCAACATGGTCATGGTGACCTCAAAGGGCCCTTTGTGCTCCTGCACCAATATAATCTTAACTAAAGGTATGAATTGTACAAAGATAGTCTTCACGATGTGGTATATAAAATTAGTGTTATAGTATCTCAATAGAGAATTGTTTACATCAGGGTCATAACTATAAGATATTGGCATTTGTGATCTTTACAAGGGTTTCAACCAGCAAGAAGTTAAGGCCGAGTTTGAAGCTTGAGATACAAAAACATAAAGGGGGTTTTCAACTCTAATAAAACAAAGCATGTAAAGATATGCAAAGTGGGTAGATTTAGTTTAAGAAGAAAGAAGAGGATAATGTAAAGATCCAGAAACAACATTTCCTATCATGGTTAAATTTATTTGTGCATTTTTCTAGTAGAGTATAGAGCTATAGAACGGAGGACAAAATATATTTTATAATAATAAATGAAACCCTTTATGCATTTGGTGAAATGTATAGGGTTTGACACAACTAAAAGCTTGAGGCTCAAAGTAACCTAGAGTACACGATTTTCATTGAAGTTTCTTTTAGCATTAGTAGTACCATAAGAAACCCAGAAGGAAGCATGAGACATAAATGGTGTGGGTAACGATCGTCGTAAAAAATGAAAGTCATTCATATATAGAGCTTTGAATTAAAGGTGCGCAGAACGTGTATGGAGGTGAATACAAAAATAGAAAGGTGTGAAGCCCCCGTTTGGAGCAATATAGCAGATAAATAAAGGAAATGGAACACTTTTTTTGTTCATCGGTATGAAACCCTTTACGGTCATTCACACAAAACCATGGCAAGGAAAAGTAACCGACATTTTTCACATAACATTAAACACAGTTTCATAGTCATGACATAAAATCCTCAAATATTAAGCCACGGTCTGAATGAACAACTACAATTTTATTTTATTAGAGAAAGGAGTTATGGTCTTTTTTTTTTGTTTCTCCAAAAAGAATGTACCAGTGTTAAAAGTAAGGCGTGGAGCCATAAAATCAAGTGATTTATGAATATTTCAGCAATAAGGCCATGACCACTTGAAGAAAGTTTTAAATCATAAAGGAAATGGATAGAATAATCCTTATTCAAGATTCATGGATTTTTTTCTCTAGGGTTTCAATAAACAAGAACAGAGCTCGAGCATGGGAAAATCCCTAATTAATTTATCATAAAGAGGTAAAAGTTCGTGGAGTATGGTTGTGAAGAATTCGTCTGGTTCTCTTGTCAAGTAAAATTCTAATTTTACCTTCAAAAAATAACGGATTTACAAAGAGAGGATTCAGATCATGAGTAATGAAAAAACCTCAGGGAATCGGATGTACATAATTGGCTAGAAATAATGTTTGGATAAGGAACCCTCATATCCAAATTAACATTATAGAAAATTTCATGGAGATGTAGTCAAGGATGCAAAGATATGTTAAAAGTTTCAGCAGTTAGTTTGGAATGAACAGATACATAGAATAAAGTATCAAAAAGTAGGGCTCAAGGCCATGACAATGAGCATTAAATGAAAGAAACCCTTGAAGATAATGAATTTATAAATGGAACCAGTATTATCAAAGATAGAGGTATGAATCATGTTCATTATCTTTCATTTGTAATAAATTGTGCTCAATGATGAAGGATGTCAAAATATATGTGAGAATGAGTGAAATTTCTATATGAAATCTTGTGATATTGTTATCAGGATTCAACTGTGTAGTTTTATGAGTCAAACTCATTGACCCATGTTTCATGAGTAGTGGTTCACATGAACCCATCTCTCATGAGAATGAATGGAACACTTAGCATCACCTAGATCTAATGAATGCTAAGCGTTCCATTCATTCTCATGAGAGATGGGTTCGTGTGAACCACTACTCATGAAACATGGGTCAATGAGTTTGACTCAAAAAACTACACAGTTGAATCCTTATAGCAATATCACAATTTGTCTTGCTCATGTGGAAAATATCTCCTACTTATCTATATGAAATCTGCTAAAGATACCATGTCATAAACATGAACAGAGCTCGAGCATGGGAAAATACCTCATTAATTTATCATAAAGAGGTAAAATTTTGTGGAGAATGGTTGTGAAGAATCTGTCTTGTTCTCTTGTCAAGTCAAATACTTATTTTACCTTAAAAAAATAACAGATTTACAAAGAGAGGATTCGGAACATGAGTAATGAAAAACCCCCAGGGAATCAGATGTACATAATTAGCTAGAAATAATATCCGGAAAAGGAACCCTTATAGACAAATTAACATTATAGAGAATCTCATGGAGATGTAGTCAAGGATGACAGATGTGTTAAAAGTTTCAGCAATTTGTTTGGAATGAACAGATACATAGAATAAAGTATCAAAAATTAGGGCTCAAAGCCATGACAATGAGCATTAAATGAAAGAAACCCTTGAAGAGAGTGAATTTATAAATGGAACCAATATTATCAAAGATAGAGGTATGAAGCATGTTCATTATCTTTCATTTGTAATAAATTGTGCTTAATGGTGAAAGATGTCAAAATATTTGTGAGAATGAGTGAAATTTCTATATGAAATCTACTAAAGATACCAGATCATCAATAAACCTATGTTGAGGTTGTGCCTTGTAGGCTAATCCTTCAGAAAAGCCTTTGGAATTATCACCAGAGAAAGCCCTAAATGTTGTGGTGGTGGAGCAAAATCATGTCCAAGAAAAATATCACAATGAGGGGCCGTGGGTTATGACTTAGGGTTTTTATAGGCTAATTTGGTGGGTTATCGAAAGTTTTTTTTCCTTCAATTTATTTTCACTTTGTATTCCTTCTATTGTTTTGCACAAGTTTACATTATAACATGTATATTTGATAAGTGATGTTTCTAATCACTTTACAAATATAATTTTGTCATGCAAAAATAAATATCCTTGTTTTATGTTTTATGATCTTGTGAATTTTTACATTACTATTAATGTAAAATATTGGTCAAGAGTGACATTGTTATAAGTCATCTTGATTAATTTTGTTAAATAATGCAAATGTCAGCATAATTGATCTATGAAGATACTTGATGATGATGTTGATTGGTGAGGTAAGTTGATGGTGCATAATGTTGATTGGGGTAATCAGTTATATTGTTGTCATTGATGTCAAACTATTTGGCATGTTAGTTTAACTTGTTGCCACATGTTCATAAGTAGATAGAGTTGAGTTGTAAGATAGATTCAGTACAGATATGTTATGAAAAGGTTTGAGTAAGTTATGATGATAGGTATCAATTAGGGTAACAGTTAAGGGAGACAATGAGAACAGTTAAATGATTTGAATGGTTAGATTGATTCTCTCAACCAACATTGGCATATCTCTTCTTCTCAGAAGAGTTGGGGCTGGCAATTTCGTACTATTTGGGATTTTGTCACCGAGCCTAAAATTTTTCATTTTGCCTGGTGTTTGTTATACCAGGGCTTGCCTTTGGGAGCTAGACTCAGGCATTTGGGGGTTCCTGATCCTAAATGCCCTTTTTGTGGTCATTCTGAGACGCTCATGCACATTTTTTGGTTTTTTCATTGTGCCTAGAATTATTGGGTCTGGGTTCACAACCTCTTTTCTCCTTTTAGGCCTAAACCTTTTTCGTGGCATATGGTGCTTCTTGGTGACCCTCCCAGAATGCCTTCCTAGTACACCTAGATATGGCATACTTTCAGGATGGAGGTTTTGTTTACCTTATGGAGAGATCAAAATTATGTGCTTTTTTCTCACATTTCTCTGGATATTCATGTCTCTCTTTATGCTAAGGCATGTATTTGTAATAATGTCATGATGCAGATTCAAGTGCAAGCAGATAAAGTGGCCTTAGAGGCTTCTCATTTGTAGGCGCTGCTCCAGCACGGGGCAATGCCCCATGTACTGTGGCTCGAGTGCCTCCAGATTCTCTCTCAGCTGACCGTACGCCACCAAGGGGTTGATGTCGTAGCTGGAGTTCCTCTGCAGACACTCGAGGACTCCGCATCAATGGCATCGCCTCTCCTCCTCCTCGGAGGGATGCGGGTTCTGGCTTGCCTCCTGTACTTGCTTCCACTACTGCTGCTATTGCTCGGCTCTCGGTCTCTGTCCCTGCCAATCAAGACAAGTTCCCTTGCCTAGTGCTTGCAATCTTGCCCAAGCGAGAGGAAGGAGAGCTAGAAAAAGAAGATCCAGAAGATGGTTGGGTCGTTCTTGATCAAGCTCTTGGGCCCAATGTTTGGGGCAATCCTAATGACAGAGATCTTCCTCCCTCTTCTGCTACTGCTCTTGCATCCTGAGGGTTTCTCTTTTTATTTTCTTTTTTGATGAATAGTTGTATGATTCTGGCCTAAGTGCCGAGTGACTTGTGGGGTGATTTTTTCCCTCGGCCCCTTTTTTTTTAATACTGTACTTTTATATTATTAATAGAAAATGCCTTTATTCATCAAAAATATGTGAAAGAGTTTGTTGATTTGATTTTTGGATATGATTTGTGAAGATGATTAGAAAATGAGGTTGAGAAGGAACTCTATAATGAATTCAAATGATGATTTAATCTATTGGAAGTGGCAAAGGATTATAGGTAAGAAGAAGACTCGTGTTTGTAAACTAAGTTCTTATCAATACAAAGGATGAATGATCATTTTGGTACAAATAAAAAGGATCTTATCAAAAAATGGGAATGTCTTATTGGTGACCAAAGAACAAGGAGTGAAGATTCAAGGCATGATCATAAAGTCTGAATTGTTATTGAAAAAGGTGAATTATATTGGACAGTTGGAAGACAGAAGCACAATTTAAGGTAAGAGGTGATGACACGAAGCTCAAGGTAATATGTTTAAGCATGGATTCATTAAGAAGTTTCTACAAGGACAAAATGACTTATGGAAAAGGTGAAATGTGAGGCTGACTGAATGAATTTTTTAAGAGCGTTGATTCTAGGTTTAGGGTTTGTGATAAAAAAAGTTTCTACTTAAGGAGAAGATAAAGAAGAAGATTGGCATCATAGGAAATAATAGTATGGCTAAATATCAGAGTGAAGAAGATTTGAAGGAAGTTACGATCATAGAAGAAGATACTGATCAGAATAGAGGATCAGAGAATAGTATGTTGATATTTGAGGAACTTTATTGGCTCTGATTAAGTAGTGATATTGTGAACTATAGATCATTTGTTAGTTGTTACTCTCTAGCCACTGTGATAGTAAATTCCCTTAATCGGGTGGCCCTAATAGGTCTTTTGTAAAATCCTCTAACCAAGTGGCATTCTCAAAAGAGTGTTTAAAATCCTCTAACAAAGTTACTCCCAATAGGGTATAAGACTCTAAAAGGTCTCTAGGGAAATTTCTTAACCAAGTAGCATTTAACAGTGCTTTTGTAACCCTTAAGTAGGCAAGCTCTTAACTAGGCGTATTTTAGAAGAGTACAAATATTTGTGGGAATTGTTCTCACACCGAAGTTTTTTCCCTAATTGGGTTTCCACTAAATAAATCTGGCATTATTATTGTGTGGATGTTATTTCATGTATTGCATTTTTTTTAATTATTTAAATAGATACCATTGTTATAGGTTAAAGAAGTTCTAATCGGTGAATCTATTTGATTTAGTTCAATCAAGCCTATAAGTTTGATTGGGTTGGTGATTACTGATTCACCCCCCCTCTCATTAATCATTCCTATACCTACAAAAAATATAATGAGATATTTTTAGTCAACTTGGAGTAGTTGGAGATACCTGGCATGTTCTTATGGAGAAGTAGAGTTTAATTTCATGGAGAGGGTGAAGATTTTATTTCTACATGAGTTTTATGGAGTTCATGAGAAGTTAGACTTTAGTTTTCAAGTCTTTATGGGTTACTTATTAGTTAAGAATACCTTTGTGGTAGTTTAGTCTTCGTTTCTTCTAGTTTGGGTCCCTATTTTTTAGGATTTTTCGTTCATGTATCAAACCCATGGAATATTTTAAGATATTTTTTCAATATTTATGGGAAGTTGAGTTGATCATAAGCTAGAGTTCAATTTGAGAGGGAGATCACCATGCAGTTCACTGAACAGGGCTTGTGCAATCCTTCCTATATGTCTTTTAATTGTATTTTCTTAAGGAGGAGTTCTATTCTTTTCCTAGGCCTATTTGTAGCTTTTGGTAGAGCTCTTTCATGATTGGGATTTGTATTGAAACTAATTATTTTTAGGTTTCTATAATATCTTATTCCTTTTATTTCACAATAAAATATCAGAATTTTCATTCTCATCATTGTGTTATCAACTTATGGTTGTGTTTGTATGGTTTACAATTGTCTAATTTGCGGAGATTTTTTTCTCTTCTTATATCTATTGATACTTTCGACCTTCCTTAAGACTGATTTATTACATCTAGGTTGTGGAGATTTTAAAAACAATTAATTCATTGTGAGTGTAATTTTTTGATTAAGGTTCCTAATAATCCATGAATATTCTAGTGGATCACCTTTTAATTTTTCAATTTTTTTTCTTTTCAAGTTTCCTTCTTTCCTTTTCCTCATTCAAGTTAGTTTTAGGTGATCAAAAGGGTAATTTGACCCATAATTCAAAGGTCTACTCTCATTAAAGGGTACCCGCAGCTTGAGAGTAGTTTCATGTTGCACAGGGTTGTAGGGTTTTCAACTTTTAATAACATATGCAATCCTTCGTGATAACAGGTATTAAATCAATGAATGTGCTATTGATTTCTTTGAGAAATCTTCCAGAGTGTCTAGCTACTTCCAAAGCTTCCACTACATCATTTCCCACTATATTCAAGAAAGTCTGAAAGAAAACTTGGGTAAAAGCACAAAGTTGTATCATGTTTTAGGCTAACTTATCAACACATCTGAATTTGAGAATTTCTAAATAAAAATTAATATTTTTCAAACTGTAGAAACCTAAAATGCCTTTACCAAATAAAAATATTTTATTTTGCAAAAACCCCTGATGACATCATCATTAATTAATTAATTAATTAGTTTTTATTGTCTTGATCCCTTCCCCTATTTTAATTAAAGACATTTAATTAAGAAACCCTAGCCAAAATTATTTAAATCAAATTTAAATAATTTTCCTCCTATTTTATTGAATCATTATTTGATAAAATAATGTCACAATCTTTAAATAAATTTAATATTTATTTAAACCCCTAAATCCTAGATATCTTCTACAAAAACCCTACAACCTCTAGACTCTTCTAGAAAACCCTAAACCCTTATCCTAACTTTGACCTTTGAGCCTAATGCAACCTTGGTCCATTCAACCCATGAAAGTAAATCCTTATCTCTTTGACTCAGCCCCTAACCAAACCCCTAACTCTGACCCTCCTTCCTAACCCAAGCCCTTGGCTTGAATCCCATAAATACCCCTCCTTCCAAGATAAAATTATTAGCTTAGTTCATATCATTCATGCATTGTTATCATGCTCATTTCTATCTAGATCATCTTAGCATTTAGCACAATTGTTAGATTTCATTATCTTGTATGCTTTCTAACTCATCCTAGAATAGCTTAATGGATTAACCTAGTTCATTATTAAGATTTTATAATCATTTATGCATCACATCACACTTCATTTGGTTTAAAATCAATCTATCTTAATCATTTGTAGCTTAATTTGCATTTCAACATTATTAGGTTCCTTGAGGCTTTAGGGACAAATCAGGTGTTCTATACCTGATTTTGTGCCACTATGGGGTTCTCATGGTATCTAATTCATCCCAAACCTTCCTAATCTGCATTAGGGACAAGATCCATGTGTTTTGAGAGCACACCCAATCCCTAAATCGAGACTAAATCGGATGGTGACAGGGTGCTCCCATTAAGCTCTATCTGAAGTGTCTTAGCAAATTGCTTTTACTATATGTTAGGAATATGCTCTTAAACTAATGTTTGAATGTCTACACTTTTTTTGAATAGGTTAGGTTTTCTCTGATCACATTTTGGCATGCCCAATGGGACTCCACAAACCTTCAAAACTACTTTTTTTAGAGTTTTTGAGCCAAAAAAACCCACTTTTTTTACAAATCTCCTCCCATCTAGGTGAATTCTCATATGAGTAAAATCCTTGGGGTTGTTTTCTCATATTCATACTTATGTAAACTCATAATAGAGGTGCCCAATACTTGTATGGGACTTTTATGTGCATTTTAGGCCTTTTTGAAGCCAAAAAATCACCTTTATGAGTAAACTCCTTGGGTTTTTTTTCTCATATTGGAACTTATGTATACTCATATTCAGGCCACCCGTTCCTCGCATGGGGTTTTTGCATGCATTTTGGGCCTATTTTAAGCTCGTTGGCCCTGTTTACTCATACCAAGAGCCAAGGTGACTCGTATGAGCCCTCATCCTGACTTGTATGAGTAAAATACCTAAAATAACCTGCCCTATTTACTCGTATGGAAAACAAGGGGCATGTGTAAGGCCTTGAGCATAGGTCTAGTTGATTTTTAGGGTTCTATGGGTCCTCTTAGTGCCTCTTGACAACATATTTTTAGTTTTTCACCCCATGTTTTGTAGGGACTTATTTGAGGCAAGGAAATCACTAAAAAAACTAAGGCCTTAAGGCTAATCAACCATTTTACATGTTTAGGAACCAAAACACCTCATTTTGGGGCTTAAAATGAACTCTAATCCACTATTGAATGCTTAGAAATCAACAATTTTGTGCAACTTTCCTAAACAAGTCAAAACTAAATCCTAATAAAATTCAAAATCAGCCAAACTAACTTTTTATGTTTCAATTTGGATAAAAGGAACTCCATGCATTCAAATCTAAGTGTTTTTAAGGTTTCCATGCAAGCTAGGAACACTTCAAATTTTGGATGTTTAAAAAGAACGAGAAATTTGCATATCAATCCTATTTGGTTCCTAATCAATCCTAATTCATTCTAAGTGTTCCTAAATTAATCCTAATTCATTTCTCTTAGCCAAAATGAACTTCATTTGCAAAAACTCAAAGTTCTTTCAAGTTTTATGCAATCTAGGAAGAAATCTACATCACTTTCCTATTCAGTTTCTAAATAGTCCTAAACTATCCTAAACATTCCTAAATAAATCCTAATGCTTTTTTCTTGGTCAAAAAAAACTTATTTTTTGAAAATCTTGGATGCTTTTAAAATTTTCATTCATAAGTCACTCTAGGGACACTTCTTTTGGGTCTAAAAACTGAATTCTAGAGCACAAAATCTTGAATAAATCTAAAGAAATGAACCAAAGTCCAAATCAAAAGAGTCATTTTCTTTGAGTCCAAAGAAAAAACAATTTTGAAAGTCCTAAAGTTGAAAGAAAAGAATTTCATTTTATTCCAAAATTTCAAAATCAGGATCCTAAAAAGAAAAACTCAATCTTAAGTGCAAAAGGTAAAAAAAAAAGACAAAAACAACTTGCAATATCTTTCATAAGCTTTTTTGTCTTCAAAAGAAATGGATAAATCAGAATCTTAAACACGTGTTTTCAAGCATTCATTTCAAAATCACTAAATAAATTTGGAAAAGAAATATTTATGGTGTGATTCTAGGAGTTTCAATTTTGCAAATCCTTATTAGCTAAGTGACGTAAAACAAATTGAACTTGGACGAGTTCATCTGTTCAACTTCTAGAGAAACCTATCCAGAGACAAAAGCACTTACTCTTTAGAGAATGACTTCAAACTAGTAATTCTCCAGCCGGTATAGAAATAAAGCATTGAGAAAACTCTTGCTTCATCCCCTCAAGCTTGGACAATGCGTGTTGATGGTAGCCCGAGGTAGGTGAATATCCCTACTATTTTAGCATGGTCAACTAGACTCTTAACTGAGTCATGTGCAAACCAATTGGGAGGACACCATAGACCAAATCAAATACTTGTTAATCAGAGGCTTCCTGATCTACTCCTGAAGGTATCAAAATATTTGTGTAAGGACCGATCCAAGTGGTTTCCTATATCACCTTAAGATTACTCACCATCTATATCCCTTTTTGGGGTATCAAGCCATGGGAAAAGATTTTGATACTAGCCTATCTTTTACGTAGTTCATGCTTGATGTTTTTTCAAAGTTTCAAACTCAGTGCAAAACATTTGTTAAAACATACACAAACAAAGAGTTATACACACAATCCTCTTGCCATG
Source organism: Chamaecyparis obtusa (assembly GCA_027943335.1). NCBI lineage: Eukaryota > Viridiplantae > Streptophyta > Pinopsida > Cupressales > Cupressaceae > Chamaecyparis > Chamaecyparis obtusa. Next base: position 1,260,550 of record BSBK01003248.1, on the reverse strand, counting down.
CTAGTCAAAATCCTCCAAAATCCAGAAGTCATCCAAACTTATAGAATCTTGTCATCCTAGTATCCTAATCATGGTCTTCTAGTCATCTCGCATCTAGTCTTGTCCTCCTATCCTAGGTTAGCAGAGTTATCTTGGTCATCCCTCGTCCCTTGTTTGTCTTCATATAGAGTCAGTCTTTTCTCCTATCCTAAGCCAAATCCAATTCCAGTCTAAGCTTCTTAAGTCATCCCAATCGCAAGACTTAGTCTTTTGATCCATCTTCATCCCTCATCCCTATCCAAACTCATTCACAAGACATAAAGTCTCAAAACCATTATGATGATTTTGGTTATTATGTCTCTCCTCTTATTCCATCCTATCTCAATGATGATGAATGTCTTATTGATCATGATGATCACTTTGAAAACCTTAGAAGGCTTGCTCCAAACATCCTCTAGAATCCAATCATTCCTCCATCCTATCCTGATGATGATGACAGTCTTGTTGATCATGATGAGCGTTTTGAAAACCTTAGCAACCTTGATCCAAACATCTCCCAAAATCTAATCATTCCTCCAATCTATCCTATCATGCCTTCATGCATATCCACTAGCACTCATTATCCTACCTTTGACAAGGGAAATCCACTATCCTATTCATCCACACCTTCCTATCTTGAGCCTACATATCCTCTATCTACAAACTTCATACCTCCATCTCCTTCTATGGTCATATCCCAAACACCATCCTTTCACAGCAACCCTACTAGCTACATCCCTTATCCAAATCCTCCATCCCCTTATCTTCCAACCCATCTTCAAATCCAAAATCATAGTCTTCCAATCCATTTTCCTAATCCCCCATCCTATCTTGATCCATCATCTACTATATCCTATCTGAATCTAGCATCTTCCATTCTTGCCTACATTTCCACAAATCCCCTTCCACAAGAAGAATGCATCCCTCATTCCGCTTCATATCCCATATCTCAACCCATTACCCCTACCTCACTGAATAGTCAATCAAGTTCACAAGCTTCCTCTAAACCTACCTATGTGAACTATCCAATCATGCCATCCTCCAATTCTTCTTCGGCACCATCATCCCCTCAAGAAAGATCATAGTCTTCTACCCCACCTTCATGTGAGGACTATCCTAGCTCCCCATCTCCTACACATTCTAATCCTTTACCACCATGAAAGTTTCCAAGGAGTTTCATAAGGAAGCCAACAAAAAATCCCTTTCCTAAATTTGATGATCCATGCCATCTTATTCCTTCATGTGAAGCCATCATTGATGAGGCCCATCAACCTCTTCCATCTATTATCCTTCTTCCATATATCCCACTTATTGATCCTCTTCCATCTCCTAGCATCATTGAGTCCTTTCCATTTGTTGACTCCATCCAATCTCCATCCACATCTTCTCCTTCCAGCACTATCCAAAGTACATTCAATGAGCCTCATGAGTTCACCCTTCTTCCTACCATCACAATTGTAGAATCTTTGATCCTTTCATCCATTCCATCTAAAGAGTCCATCCATACATCCTCCATCATTCTATCCACACCAATCCAATTTAGTCAAGATCTTGTTCGAAAGCATGTTGACGTACCCATAGATGAAAATCAAGATCCAATCCCTTCACTTCCTCTATTGCATGTTCTATTGCTTTCATCACCCCCAATCCAAGATCCTACAATCCCAATTCCTCCATCTCAAGATCCATCACCCTTCCCCAATCCAAGTCAAGATCCCATCATCCCATCTTCTCCACTTGATGATCCTCCAATCAAAACTATCCCACTACCATCACTCTATCCTCTTGTTCCACTTACATTTGTCAATGGTAGCACACTTGAAATATAAGTAGTAAGTTCCATGTCTTCCACCACAGATCCTGATATTGGATGTTTATCTTATTCCCCCTGTCATAAATATCCTTGTTTGGATAAAATGCTCAAGAAATGGAATTATCAAGGTAAAGGCATGGGTACTCATGAACAAGGAACTTTGGAGCCCATACATGACAAGAAAAATCCAAAATCATGTCGTATTGGTCACACATTCGAAGAAGGAACTTCCTCTATAAATGTTGGTACAACTAAAGACAGATTCAAGAATCCTTCCAAAAACACCATTACCTCTTCCCATCATCCCTTCAAAACATACAATGTTATTCCTCCTCCTCCATCTTTGCAACCAAAAACAACCTATCACATTCCTCCTTCATCCTCCAAATCCATTTTGGGTCCCTATGTCCCAAAATCTACCTTTACATATCTTTTATATACCAAATCCATTTTGGGGCCCTATATCCCAAAATATGGTCCCCCATCTTATCCTACTCAATCCTTCATCCACCATAAAAATCCCATTCCATACACCCCTAGTCAAGATCAACAAAGGTAGATCCCCACATCTCATATCTACAAATATCCTTCCATCTCTACATCCATATTTCCTCCATCCTGCACAGCTCCTCATATTCCTTCCAATGCTTCTTGCAATTTGGATTCCATATAAAAAATGCATAAAGGGAAATATGTGCAAAAATCCAAATATTTCCATGTCTACTCTAAAAGACATGCTAAAGAAAAAGAAAAATCCAGTACATCCCAATGGTTGCAAAGGCCCAGCAAAGAAAAACAAAACTCCACTGCATCCCAATGGCCACAAAGGCCCACCAAAGCTAAAACAAAAACTATGTCGATCCCAAAGAAAAAAGATGCAATGCATCTAAAAGAAATATCCACAATGGCATCCAAAGTTGCAAGTCCAATAGCTACTCATTCCTTTTCTCCATCTCCTCAATCAATTTTGGGTCCCTATGTCCCAAAATCTCCTATCAAAAATCCTACATCATATCAACCTTTCTCTTGCATATCCCATCCATTTCATCCACTGACAGTGCAACATGTGCCAATGTTGGTCCTGAATACATCCCCCTATCATGATCACTTTCTATCATTCCATCCAAATAATTTCTACCACCATATCTCTCATCTACCCCATCCCATCCATGCATTTGCATAATCCCCCCATCCCAATAAGGCTGAACCAACATCCAGACAAATCTGAAGGTCAGCAACAAGTTAGGAAGTCAACAAAAGATCAGAAAAAAGTCAGTAGAAAATTACAAAATCCATAAAATTTGGAAAAATCAAGAAAGATATCAAAAAAGAAAATAAAAGAGAAAAACATTCATTCGATGGTGAAAAATTGGCAATTCAAGCACCTTGGACAATTACCATGATGAAAACCTGGCAAATAGGCATCATGTGTAATCCCCCTAGTTCCTCTCTACAATTGGGGGCCATTCCCTTCTATCACATCCTATCCCACATCTCCTCCATCACATTTGTCTCTTATCTCCTTCATCCTCCTTTGGATCTAGATAACAAAATAGAGATCGCCAAGTATACAAGCTTGTGGGCACCTTTTAGCATCCATCATCCTATGAAATCTTCTAGCCACCTATCATCTATCCACCAATTATCCAAGCTTACATCTACCTTCCTCATCCTCTTATCATTGTATCCTCCATCCAATCATACCCCCTGCCCAATGCCTCTGAATGCATGAACTATCCTAAGTGGGGGAATCTTATTCCTTGATGACATATTCCTTGGAGACCCATCCAAATCTTTATCTTCCATCTCCCAATCCATATCTTCCTCCATCCAAATCCTTAGAATTCCTCTATCCATATCTCCTCAGAAATCCTCTACCCAAATCCATTAGCATTCTTCCATCCAACCAAATCCCATAGCATTTCCTCTATATAATCCTCAACATTCCTCTATCCTAAGCATTCCTCTATCCTAATCCTCTATCAGCAATCCTAAGTAGTTCCTCCATCCAATCCTTCAATAGATCCTCTATCCAAATCTCTGACCAAATCCTCTATCCACATCTATCCCTCAATATTTCCTCCATCACCAAGTATCTTCCCTTGTTGTTGGTATCTAGCTATAGGCTACCCCATGAAACCCAATGTCATCCATCCATATCCAAATATTCCTAGCGATCTTCCAAACATCAGAAAATCCTATCCATATCCTCTAGTAATCCAACATCCAAGATCAAGCCAAACCATCCAATCTCATCCTTAGTCTTGTTCCTAGTCTTGTGGCAAGCCTTGATCTCAATCCAATCATCATCATTGGTATGCATCCTTCCCAAATCCATGTCATTTCAAGATGCACCATCCATCATCAAGCCTATCCACCATCCGTCTATCTTGGCTCTTCATCCCAACTAGGGCATCATCTAGCATATCTTTATAGCATCAGCTTCATCCCCAGATTCTTTGTACATCCTATCTTGAGTCTTGTACCATAGTTTCAGTGGTGTCTTCACCTAAACTCATTTGTACATTTGTTTCTTTAGGTCTCATGCACTATGTCAGTTAGCCCTTGTGTCTTCATGACCAATCCCAACTAAGCACTTCAACAATCATCCCTTGGTCCTTTTGAGGTTCGAGTGTCTTACCTATCTCTTATCATAGGAATCCTTATCCAATTATCCACCATTTGCTTTGTGTCATATCTTGAGTTTCTCAATCCTTATCCTAAATCAAAATCATCACAACACTACCCTTTGACTAAGCATTGTCTAGGGAATCCTATACTTGTGTTTTGTAAGCCTCATCATCTCAAGCAAGAGATTGGCATACACTAGAAATAATCATGTCTTTTGAATATCAACAGTCTATCTTAGGTTGACAAATCAAATCCTATCCTATCTGATCCTACATCAGGAAGCAACAACTCATTCTTGACACTTGGTAATCCTCCACCATCCTCCACCATCAATCCTCAGCAGATTGATTATCATCCATCATTCTACCTATGGAAAAAGGTGGTTGAGATACTTGTTATTTCATTGTTACCTTTGAATCTTTTCTTATCTTGTGAGCTCTCTTGTACATATCTCCCAGTCCATTGTACATATCCTCGTCAGTCTTGCAGTAACATTTGATTATTTGAGCTTGTCTCACCTAGCCTTGCACTTTAGTAACATCTTTTTTTTACTATCCTAGATCACAACGATTATCTTTGAACCTCATCATTTGCCAATCAGCAACACAACATTCTCCCCATCAAACCGGGTCCACACAGATGTATCCTTCTGTATTGTTTGATCTAAGAAATCAAACTGGGTCCATGATGATGTATCCTTCACCATGTTCAAACCTAATCTCTCCCCATCAATCAAATCATCAATCTCTCTCCTTAGCAAAGGATGTCTTTTGGAGTTATCATTTTGATCTTGGATTTTGTCTTTTGGATCTTGTTAATCTTTTATGGTTTCTTGTTGTTCCTCTCCTCAAGGTTTCCACGATCATTTATATCATGGTGTGATGCGAATGAGGACAATCTGGGGCAAGGTCTTTTGATATTTTTCTTCTTCCTATGAGTCAGTCATCTATTTGGGGTTTCTCTATCATAGTTTCCACCATGCCTCCTCTGGGTTTCATGTGTGATGTTGGGGCAACCCTTTGCATTTTTTTAATTTTTTTTGTGCCATTCCTATGCAATGCTAGTGAGAAGGCCTTGAGTTCCTAGTAACCTTGGTAGGTCTCTAGCATTTCTATATCAAACTAGGTTGTGCTCTCAAAAATATCCAACACAAGGAGCTCCCCAAATCCCCCATCCTGCATCATATAGATTAATCTGACATCTTGCATCATTCATATAGCTTCATTTTCCATCTCACATCATATTACATTTATGCATCTTTGCTCTTGGAAGGTTGTTTTTTTATCCTCCCTTCCTCCTTTCTCACTTGTGTTCTTTTCGATAAAATTCCAAAAAGTTTCCTCTTTACGTCATTTTCTCGAGGGGGCACAACCCCTTATCTTTTAAATTCTAACCTGGGGCATCTTATTTTCTTATCTTTGACACCACACCATTTGCGGCATTGCATCAAAGAGGGAAAAAATGTAGACACCTAAAATGTCTTTTCCAAATAAAAATATTTTATTTTGCAAAAACTCCTGATGACATCATCATTTATTAATTAATTAATTATTTAATTAATTAATTAGTTTTTATTATCATTAGCCCATCCCCTATTTTAATTAAAGACAATTAATTAATAAACCCTAGCCAAAAGAATTTAAATCATATTTAAATGATTTTCCTCCTATTTTATTGAATCATTATTTGATAAAATAATGTCACAATCTTTAAATAAATTTAATATTTATTTAAATCCCTAAATCCTAGATATCTTCTACAAAAACCCTACAACCTCTAGACTCTTCTAGAAAATACTAAACCCTTATCCTAACTTTGACCTTTGAGCCTAACTCAACCTTGGTCCTTTCAACCTATGAAAGTAAATCCTTATCTCTTTGACTCAACCCCTAATCAAACCCCTAACTCTGACCCTCCTTCCTAACCCAAGCCCTTGGCCTTGAATCCTATAAATACTCCTCCTTCCAAGAGAAAATGATTATCTTAGTTCATATCATTCATTCAATATTATCATGCTCATTTCTATCTAGATCATCTTAGCATTTAGCATAATTGTTAGATTTCATTATCTTTTATGATTTCTAACTCATCCTAGAATAGCTTAATGGATTAACCTAGTTCATTATTAAGCTTGTATAATCATTTATGCATCACATCAAACTTCATTTGGTTTAAAATTAGTCTAGCTTAATCATTTGTAGCTTAATATGCATTTCAACATCATTAGGTTCCTTGAGGCTCTAGGAACAAATCAGGTGTTCTATACCTAATTCTGTGCTACTATGGGGTTATCATGGTCCCTAATTCATCCCAAACCTTCCTAATCTACATTAGGGACAAGCTCCATGTGTTTTGAGAGCACACCCACATCCCTAAATCGAGAGTAAATCGAACGGTGACAGAGTGCTCCCGTTAAGCTCTATCTGAAGTGTCTTAGCAAATTGCTTTTACTATATGTTAGGAATATGCTCTTAAACTAATGTTTGAATGTCTACACTTGTTCTGAACAGGTTAGGTTTTTTCTTATCACACAAACATATGGTCTAGATAGATTCATTAGATAAGTGCTTCAAATTTTCCAATGGGAAATATCTATTAAATGCATGTTTTATACCAATTTGGGTCCAATTACAAAATAAATAAAATTATTTCAAAAAAGTGAAGTTTTGATAATTCCTCTTTTTAAAATGTAAAAATACCCTTTTGTAGAGGTCAGAGTCAAGATTATTGTCATGTAAGGTTTACAATATTTTTGTTAGATCTAATATATTATAATTTTAAAATAATGCAAGTAGGTGTTTTAACATTCGAGAAGATGTTGCTTCAAATAAAGAAAAAAATAGTAAATCATATCTTAAAAATTTAAAATGTATGTTTAACACTAGAGGAGAGTCTTCTTCAGGAATATGTAATTTTTTTACTGAATGGTGTAGATTTGATAGGGGAAATTTTAGAGGAGATGAAAACTGTCGATTTTAGATAAGTTCAACTTTGAGTAGTTATATCGGAGAAAATATACATCGAAACCAATATTTCTTCTTTTCTGCAATATTTTTACATGTCATCTATAACATATTTTGAAATTGGATGAAAAAAAGATTATTTGTATATACTTGTTTGGAGGGAACTAGACCCCAAATTTTCAACAACTGAAAAATGGACTTCAAAAATTAAAAAATTGTGTCAATTCTTATTTTAAAATTTTCAAAAAAATTATAGGCATAAACTTTATCCAATTTTACACATTTCATTAGTTTACATCATCTTCAAATTCTAAACACAAATGCCATGTTTATGTCGTTAAAGTTGAATAGTTTGTGTAAAGTTGATCTTTTTCCTTTATAAAAGTGTGGCACAGGTTTGTATTTTTACCCACCTATTGAGTAGCCATTTAGGCCTGGTGCCTTATTAGTGTGAAACTATTTGAGAGAATTCACCTCCTCCCTAGATATTCTTGCATTAATCATCCAATTTTTCTCATCAATAATCAACTTTGGGATGTTCTTCAGTCAAAGATGCATTTGATTGGTCAAATTATACCCCTCCCAATTGTTTATCATATTCTTAAAGTATTTTATAGCATTGTCCATAATATTTTTTCGATCCTCTATCATATAGCCATCCTCTTTGATGATTTTGGCTATATTTTTAGTGTCTCTTTCTATTTGACAACATTGTGAAAAAACTTGGAGCTTTCATTTTCCCATCCTCTAGCCATGTTTCTCTATATTTCATCTTCTAGAATACCTCTCCCTTTGTTAGAACATCTTCATATTCTTCTAGAATTATTTTTCCCATCATGTATCTACTATGATATATCCCTACATTGATGACTTCCTTGTTTAGAGAATCTAATTCTTCTTCAATATACTGATTTTCCATAAATATGTCTTTGAAATGTTCTCTATTCCAAAATAGTGGTTATTGTTTCAAGGATTTGAGATCGAATACCAAAACAATTATTGTAGAACCCTTGATTTTTTCTTCATTCCATCACTACTGAATCAATGTAAAAATATTTGTATGCTTCATCTACATGAACTCAAGTTTTAAAGGACTTCTCCGAGCTTTCCTTTCACCCAAAATCTCAAGTAGGATAGGGTAGTGATCTAGCCCTAACCATGACTAAATGGAGAATTTTAGTTCAAATGGAAAGAGTCCTAGATTCCTTTTAATTAATAACCGATATAATTTATGTGAGATGTGACTAAAGCTGAGTCTTTTATGATTCCAAGTAAATTATCCTCTACCAGTCTCTCTTTCCAATAAATTCTTTTTGTTTACCCAATCATGAGGGTCTACTTATGATTGACCCATCATTTGGAATACACCTCCTTTTTAGAGGTTTTTTAATGGCATTGAAATTACCCCAAGATGATGTGGGAGTTTAGATCATTTTTCATTAATTGGAAAATGTTTGCCCATACATATCTCTTTTTATGATATATAATGGGGCCAAGGCATTGATTAATAAAAACTGCAAGTTACTACTGTTAGATAACTGAGAGGGGGGTAAATTAGTTAAGTCTAGGTATTCTATAGTCCTAAATACTCCATGATGTATAAAATAAATCTTTCAAACAATTTAATCAACTCGGTTAAACTTTGATTGTGCCTTTCTATTCAATTACCAAATAGCAATAAATTATCTAGTGTATATACTAATCAAATGAGTAATTATAATGTGTAAAGAAAAATAAAAAATAATCACATCCATACACATATAACACTTTCATTTTTAATGTGGAAGCCTTGTTAGGGGAAAAACCACCTTGGACTAGTAACCCAAAATAATTTTACTCTTCTGAAGTGAGCTCGATTAAGAGCCAACCTTGTTAAAGGTTATAATAACACACTGTAAGGTGTGACCTAGTTAGAGGGTTTATCACTAACATTTCTCCATGACCAAACACTCACTATGGGTTCAACAAGAAAACAATCAACATTCATTGAATGTCATATTGAAATAAAAAAATTAAGTTCCACTCGGTTAAGAGATTTATCTATAGCAATGGTTAGAATGCAATAGTAATGATCTGATTCAAATACAACTATTTTTTTCAAATTTTTAGATCTATGCTAAGCTCAATAATACCTCTGGCCAATAAACTCAATTCAATATCTTTGTATCCTCCAACTCTATTTGGCTTGGTTAATTCCTTTTCTTTGATGCTCAGTGTTGTCTACAGAATTGCTCAGTTCTATCTTCAACTTGTTTGACTAGTTTTGTATGAATGCAATTTTCTCATGCACATTCCAGACATAGTTATAAATCTCTTGTCTCCTTTTATAGACATAATAAACTATTTTATTTGCAGCCATAGATTTTTCTTCTTAATATTCACTGTTGATTTTTCCACTTTAACTTTCCTTGGCACTTGTGTCACATACACGTTTCATTCACCATCATACGATTATCCTTTAATTTTTTTTAGTCGTTTAAACATCATAACAAAATTTATCTATAACCTCGCAATCATCCATAATTGTCTAGCTCATCATCTTTAGTTGACAGTCATATGTTCCATTTATTTCTTTCACTCGATCAATACATATCATGGTGACTTGTAACTTGGTTAACACTATACTCAGTATACACTACACTTTCTCGATGTATACTAAGTTCTTCATTTACCAATCACATAAACTTGTTCATTCTTGATCTTCAACCATAACAGAATCACCTAATACAATCAAATCACTAACATAATTTCATAGACTCATCAATAAGTGACCCAATTAATACCATATTCATTTCTTTCTCATATATCTCATCTCCATATAAATATCTCATTCCTTAATCATTATTTCTTTCTTCAGATGTTTGTAACTATCATGATAAGTACAGTCAAAATTTTTTGACATCAATGACAATATAATAACTGGTTTAATATGTCACATATTGTTAGGAATAACAGTCCACCAACACAACTGAGAGGGGGGGTTGAATCAGTTGTGAGATAGATTATTAAACTTTGAACTTTAAACAACAGCTACACGAAATCAAATGATAACACAGTAAATTCCACACAATAACACAATATTTTGTTGTCAAGGAAACCCTGTTAAAGGTAAAAACCCTGATGGAAATTAGCACCCACAAATGATGTACTGAGAGTATAGTATCCTTGTTAAAAGATCTAGCCCTATTAGGAGCTTATTAAAACATTATAGTACACAATCCATGTTAAAGGAAAGACCCTATTAGGAGTCAAAGAAATGAAGGCTCACTGCCCAAAGAAGGTTATGTCCACCTCCAAAACTCATTGTTCACAACACAAGTGTATATGAAGGAAATACACAATCCTTTTGAATCGTCTAATAGAAATTGTCTTTTCTTGATCAGTTCTGATTAAGTATAAACTATCCTCTTCTCTACATCCAGCAAATACAAGCTCGCAGCTTCCACAATCCTCTTTTTCAATTCTTACATTCTATTTCTCTTTTCAAAAGAAAAGATCTTACATATGTATGCACCCTAAAATGGTCGCCTAGACTTTGGGCCCCATTTATTCAATTTGTCAAATATCAATTTTCTGAATCAATGTTTTGCAATATTCAAATCAATTTCCTTGATCAAATCATAACTATTTCAATCATTTCAATAATCTCCTAAGGTTTAATCATGTCATCAATAATTTTATTTAATTAAAAGAAATAAATCCCTTTTAAATAAATAAAATAATGTTATTTAATTAAAATTAATATTCCTTAAATGAAATGATGTTATTTAATTAAAATTCATTTTTAATTAAATGATTTTATCATATTTAATTAATATTCATCTTTAAATTATATAATCTTATTTTATTTTATTAAAAGAGATATTATTCTTTTTAAATAAATAAAATATCTTCTCAAAAGATCTTTTGTGATGGAAAAGGAAATAAATCAAATAAAAATAAAACAAAAATCCTTTTCTTGATTCTTTCAATAAATTTTATTTAATTAAAAGAAATATTCTCTCTTAAATAAATAAAATAACCTTATTTAATTGAAAGAGATATCTTTTAAATGAAATAAAATCTTTTTTAATTAAATGATTTTATCTTATTTAGAATAATATCTCTCTTTTAATTAAATAATGTTATCTTATTTAATTAATAAAGAATCATTCTTTTAAATAAATAAAAAATCCTCTTAAAGCTCTTTTGTGATGAAAAAGGAAAATAAAAATAAATAAAATAAATAAAATCTCTTTTCTCTCCACACTTTCTAAAAACTGAGCTTTATTTCCTCTTTTTGAATTTATCCCACATTGCTCTTGGATTTGCATTCAATTCCTCAAATTCTCATATAAGGAGCCCTCTCCTTCTCAATTAGGATCCTAGAATTTTCATGTTATTGTTATGCTGCAGGTTTGGAGAGCAATTTTGGAAGAAGCTTTTGAGCACATTTGGAGCTTGGATATTTGAGACTTCTTTCTTCTTGTCTTCTTCTCTCATGCCTCATGGCAATCCATAGTTTAGATTAATATTGCATTCACATAATAGTTTAAATTTATGTTTCCTTTCATTGTTCTAGCTTAATCCACATAGCATAATTAGCAAGAACTTGTAATACTTTCATCTCAATAGAGTAGTGTATTTCTTGCATGTCAATCATCTAGATTAGTTTCATTTACATGCAATAACTTGAAGATCAATGGAGATTAGCACTCTTGCTTCTCATCCTTGAATCTCTCATTTCTTGGTGTACTTGCATGGGTTTAACAAGGTTAATTTGAGGGCCTCATAATACAACCCCTGCACTCCACGAATAGAGAGCTATGAATCGATATTTGAGAACTCATTATTGAGTCTTCTTAAATGCAAGGATTCACAGAAGTGTGACCATTTTCTATCACACATTTTTGGCGCCCACCGTGGGGCAGAAAAGATCAATTTCTGGCCTCATTCTTCATTGTTTTTCAATTTTAGCATTGGTTCCAGGTCTTGTACGGTCATTTACAGCTTTGAAACCCTATAATATAATAATGGATGGATAGTGTGATGAATCTTCTTTCTCATTTTTTTTGTTTGGTTCATTTTTATAAAAAAATGAATAAATTATGATCATTTTGGTGAAAGTGGGTATTTGCAGATTTGAGATTCTCTGAATACAGTCAGATTGAAACATCTGTTACGAACAAATTATAAAGAATCAGGAACTCTGAAAATATTTTTTAGAAAGATAAATGACTTAGCTTTCATTTCCTTTTGGTTTGAGTCATTTTTATTTATATTTGTGAAATTTATGGGCATTTGAGTGAAAACTAGTTTTTAACAATCTGTATTGGAGTTGCAGGTAATGATTTATTCTTAGAAAATGATTTATGAATGGGAAAAATAAATGGCTTACATATTTGGAAACTAGATTCATTAATAGTTTCTATGAAACTGGTTTGGTTTCATTTAGATTCTTTTTGAGAAAGATATGTGATTCCCTAGGCAGGGTTTGGTGTTTTAAATCTGATTTATGATAGAAAAATTGTAGTCTGAAAAGATTATTGGTTGAGGAACCAAATGGAATCATAAGACCTTGTAATTTTTAGAAATGGTAGTTCTTGATGTTGGATAAAAACTTCATTCTTTCCATAAATTTTAATATTGTGATTTTATGGGTCAAATAAATCAATCTTTAAAGACTGTCTTGAAAACAGCAATGTTAAATCAAACTCCTAACAATTGATTTTCATATCTAACCATCTTAGGGTTTTTTTTTCGGATGTGTGCTAAATTATGGATTGTATATCTTTGGACCTAAGGTGAGTTACTAAAATCTCTATAACACTTGGTTTGGGATTAAAAATGAACCTCTCATGTGTTTGGCTTGAGTGTTACACGCTTTCATAGAACACATTTTCTTTTATGCTCTTAATGGAAAATAAACAAACATAGATTTGCTTTCATAGAAGTTTGTGTTTAAGTGCATGCGTGTCTTTTAAACATTAAGTAATTCTTGGTTTCAAATATCAAAACAGTCTTATTGATTAGCAGTCTTAGATTACTTGTGATTGATCTAGATTGCTATTTTGGGTTATTGGACTCGCTAATCCGCCGGCCCCTCATTTCCGCCCTGTGGTTGCAATCTCAGCGCCACATTAAAGGGGAGGGGTCTATAGGAAATAAGCGTTAATTGTTCCACTAGGCAACCCTTCTGTGCTTTCTGAAACTCACTTGTTTTCTAGGTTGTGGACTCGTTTGTAGCTTGTGTGAGGTGTTAAGTGTTCCACCTTGTGGACTCACCTCATCTTTTCTCTAAGCGTTAAGTGTTCCACCTTTAGTGCTTTTCAATACTTTTTGATAGAGAATTACTTACTTTTTCATTTTTAGAAGGCCTACTTGGGGATTTCATCACCTCAAGGGACGACCTTAACTCCCGTGTTCCGGCGGAGTATAAATATCGGGAGGTGAATCCAAAGACACCTCTCTTGGGAATGAGTTAGATTTCACTCTTGGCTAAGCCTCAAAGAACTTTATACCTTTGAGAAGTGAAGGAGGAGATTTGGGTTACCGTCTCCCCCCAGCCATGTGATTTCTGATTATTCTCATCTACGGATTTGTGCCTCACGTACCTTGTGTATATCGAGGACACCCTTTAGAAAATCCATGTATATCCTTCTAGATAGCTTTCTAGGATGTTGTTGTGTTCTATGTGCCTGCTAAAACATTTTCAAGAACATACACAAGTAGAATCTATAAGGAGTAGCATACTAAGTCACTTGATTGTTCGTGTGCAAGGTTGCTTTGCCCCTTGTTCATTGTTTGAAGATAATTGCTTTCTTGAACTCCTTGATTGTTGTCTTATGTGCCTGATCAATGATAAAAATCTATTGATGTACTTGATCTTTTAAAACGAACACAAAACCTGAGTTCCTGAGTTGAAGCACCAACCTTTTTTATAGCTTGCTCGATCTTCTACCCTGTTGTCACCTTGGGAATAATTGTCAAGTTAGAGGACTATTCTTGTTGAGAAAGAACATCTCTAGAATTGTTAGCTACATTCTTGGAGAATTTTAGTGCTCTTTTGTCCAAACCATTGCCATCAAATTAAATTTCAATTATATTTTGGCCTAGTCCAACCTCCTGATTCAAAAGTGCAAGGGTAGTCACCCTTTGATTTGAGGCACCTCTTTGACAGTGTTGGTAACGCCTTTCACAATTTCTATCTTACCATCTCTCTTTGGACATTAGAGAACTTTGATTATCCTAATTTGGTGTTGACATTTTGTGAGGCCATTTTATCACCAAGCGTCTTCAATTCTCAGTCTTCCTTGGTCAGTCTAGGTCAGATCTTAGGTGCTGTCATGTTGCTCAACATCCACATGAATGTTAATGGTATCAATTACACAAGATGACTCTTGGTCTTCTTCTTTCTTCCATTCTTCCCATGTTTTTCTTCTAAAGTCTTCTATACCCATGGGAAATTCTTCACTTCTTCTTGATTCTTTTCCTCTCACTATCTAGTCTATTTTCTTCTATTTCATCTCTTCTGTCGCTTCCATGCTTGATTCTTCTTCTTCTAGAGCCATGAATTACAAATATCTTGATATGGAACCTCTTTTGAACATGGATGATCTTGAACTCATTTCTCAATTCGAAGAGTTTTGTTCCTCTAATAGTTGTTCTAAATATGGCAAAGGTGATAAACTTAAGATAAAAATAGAAAAAATATTGAAGGAATCAGACGCCTTTGCTATAATTATCAACATGATCCTATCATGACCTCCTTCTTCCAAAATTCTTTCATCTTCTAAATCTTCCAAGTCATACCATGATTCTTCTAAACATTCTTCATATTCTAAGTCTTCTCATCATTCTTCATCTCCCAAATCTTATCATGACTATTCTAAACATTATTCAAATTCCTCATTATCTAAGTCTTCTTCTTCCACTAGGTCTTCACCTTCCTCTTCTTCACGATCTCATTCCTCTTCTACTTCTCCCAAGAGTCTTACTTCTCTTCACGAGACATACCATAATGAGCAATGGGATAATACTTGTGATACCTCTTCCATGAAGAGTGCCACACCCACATATGATGACTATGATGACTATTATGATGGCTATGATGATGAACCCTATAATGATACCTATGAAACCCCTATTCCTAAGAGTCCTCCTAGTCATGTCCTTGTACTTACTGGAAATGGGTCATCATATTGGAAAGATCGTGATGGTGATCCATATGATTATGATTTTGAAAGAGACTTTGATGATTTCTGTGAACAATACCTTGATGATGATCCATCTATTACTGTTGAGGAGTATAAAATGCACCGTGCTGATTTGAAACATAAATCTTATAAGAATGTCTCCTCTAAAAATTCTCTTTCTAAAAATAAAGACAACACTCTCAAGAAAGATCATATTAATGTCAAACCTTTGTCTTGTGATGGTTCCTTTCCATCCCCTAATTCTTACAATATCCCTACATCTCCTAAAGTCACCAAGTCTTCCAAATCTTTCACAAATCCTTCATCCAATTCAAATTCTAATGCTTTCCATGTGGTTCCCTATAGTTATCCTCAAGCGCCACCTCTTAAAGATACTCAAGCTAACCTTCACTTGGCTGCAAATACTTCCAATAATGCTAAATCTAAAGAGCCTAAGTCTTTATGCGCTATAATGCCTACTTCAGCTAATCCTTCACCATCTCTGCCAAAGTCTTCCATACAACTCCAACCTGCTTCCTTGTCCTTAGAAGTGGTTTCATGTCAAGAGAACTCTAAAACCGATACAGAAAAGAATATAAAGAAAGATAAAGATCAAGAACCCTCCATGTCATCCACTCCTTTTCATAATGTTCTCTATCCGCGTCATGGTTCTTTTGATCCTTTACGTCCTTCCTCATTTATTCCACCATGTCTTAATTCTTCTTCGAAGCAAGATCAAGCTACTACCCACACCGTTGAGCTTATTGATAATGAAAATAACCTTACCACGCTTGTACTTTCCAAAGATGATACTTCCATTAAGGTTATTAAAAATGGTGTTGTTTCTTTTGATGTTAAGCCTATTCAAGAGACAAATTTTGCACTTGTGCTATCCAAAGATCCTTGTCAAGATCAAAGTCTTCCATCTTCTTATTCTACCATTCCATGTTCACTTCCACTTTCTACTCTTCCTAAGTCTTCGCAAGCTTTGAATAATCCTATCAAACAAAATGCTCTTATTCAAGATGTTCAGGATCCTATTGAAAATTATAATGCTCACTCTGAAGATGTTGATATCCTTGGTTGTCAGATAGATGCTGATGAACTTATTGATTATCCTTTTGCATCTTCCACTTCCATCCTTGGACCTCTTCCACCACTACTAAGGACTTCACGTCTTCCTTCCATATTGGGTCCTTATGTCCCTTCATTTTCCCCTCCTAACTCTCCTAATTCGTCATCTATCTTGGGTCCTTATGTCCCTCCATCTCCTATCTTTCCTCAAGATCAACATAGATGCATACCTTTGAATCCTTTTCATCCATCCACCCATCTACACCAGTCATATTATCCTTCTTCTTCCACATGTCCCAAGTCTTTTGGAAGTAACTTGAATGTTCAATATAAGAAAAAGAAACAATACAAGAATCCATCAAAGAAAGAAGATCACCATGTCTCCTCTAATCGACATGGGGGCATAAAGTCAAAAGAGATATCTAAGAAGAAAACTACAAGACAAGTATGGGTTCCAAAATCCATCATTCAAGATATTCTCTCTAAGTCATCAAAAGGAAATAAAAAGCCTAAGGCTATATGGATTCCAAAGTCTCTCTTGAAAGAGTCTAATGTTGAATAAAAATTAAAGTTGACATTCAAGCTTCCAAAGGCTTCCACTCCATCTTCTTCCAAAAACATTCTTTCATTCCATGCACCTAAACCGCAACCTCTGCTAAACATTCATCATATTCCTTCACGTATTCCTTCATTCAAGTTTCCTCCATCCTCTCACCACCCTCCAAGGTGTGCATCGATGTTGATCTTGCCTTCCTTTCCATCTACTCTTTCACAATCCTTCCATTCATTATTCTCTCACCTTCTATCATTTTTCCTCATTTGCATATTCCTCCTATCTTCCAACTCCACTCGCTTTACATAAAACTGTATCCTCCATTTTTCTCTTCCATCTTCCTTTCCCTATCAGCATCTTTGAGCATATAATTTTGAATCCTTGGCATATCATGGTTTATCCTTTCAAGGAGCATTATCTAAAAGCTTGCCTTCTTCCAAAAATTATAAAATTCAAAAAAAATAGAAAAAAGAGAAAAAAATGAAAATTTTGAAAATGCGCCATGGTGAAAACCTGGAAACAGGTGCCTTGGTAGCCAAAGTAAAGAGAAATAAATTCATCCTATGGTGAAAACCACTCCCTTGTGGCACCTTGGATAAGTACCATGATGAAAACCTGGCAATCAGGCATCATGCGTAGTTCTTCTACATATCTCATCCATTCCATCTTCTCTCTTTGATCTTGACAAGGTTGATCTATACACGTACATTTGGCTATCTCGAGAGTGGTCTTATGATGATCCTGCTTTCATTTCTTTCATGTCTAGCCTTCATACCTATTTTCCTCCATTCATTCTAGCCTTTCACTATCCTTTCCCCCTTTGGTCTTGATCTAAAAAAGAAAAAAGAAAAAAGAGAGTAAAACATGATGCTATGAAGCCTCTTGACATGTCTACTCCTTTGCACTGCATATGTTCCTTCTTTCGCATTATGCCTTTCTGACTTATCCTATGCTGGCCTTTCATTGCTTGTCCAAATGTGCTTTCATGACACTTTTTCCCTAGCTTGGGTACTCTTGAGGCATTTTTCTTTGAGGATTTCTTCCCTTCATTCTCCTTCATTCTTTTGTCTCCATCTCTTCCACCAACTTGCTAATCCCTTTTTTCCTCCACCTTGCAAGACATTGGGACTACACAATGCGATCTTGCTTGGGAGTGTGATGCCCGTTCTGTTTGGGGGCATCCTTTGTATATAATTATTGATCCTGAAAAAATCTAAAAAATTGATATATTTTCTAAAAAATTCCAAAAAAATTCATATATGATGTTGAAAAAATATAAAAAAATCAAAATTTTTTTTTAAAAAATAAAAATAAAAATAAAAAATGGAAAAAGTGCCTTGGTGAAAACTTGGAAACAGGCGCCTTGGTAGTGAAAATACAAAAAAATTTATAAAAAGTCCTAAAAAAAAAAAAAAAAAATTCTTCCAAGTGGTGAAAACCTAGAAATGGGCGCTACTTGAGACCTTTGCACCCCTATTTCTTAACATGCGTCCTTGACACTTAGCCTTTCTCCATCATGCCTCGTCCTTGTTGCCTTGATTTGGAATTGGTCTTTGTCTTTGTCTAGGGGGCATCACTGTGTTATCTTTGGTCTCTTGGATATGCTTGTCTTTAGGACACCTCGCAAAGGGTGTTTTTCAACACCACCCCAACTGATTTTTTCAACACAACTCCTGACATCGAGTGTTTTTCAACACTTATCAGTTTGGTCTTATCCAGTTTCATCATGTGATCTTACCAGCTAGCAAGCATTCGATCCTTATCCTCGGAACTCAGTATTAGTTTACACACTTAAATTTTTAAATGCAACACTTAATGCTTGAGATATGTCATGAAATTTTCTTTGGGTACTGACTGTTATTGATTTTCGTTGAGTGCCTTTGTCTAATAAGTCTCTCCATGATGCATAGCTAGAGGACTTGGGGCATGGGGCACATTTTTATTTACTTTCTGCTTGTGGGTGTGTTCTTGACTATCTTGAGTGTCTCTTGTTGTCTCCTTGACACACTTCGGAGATTTAAGACATCATCCTTGACTATTTTTGCACAACCGTTCTCATGGTCATCCCGACATTTATGCCTTCATGCGAGCATGGTTTTGCTACATTAAATTGGGTAAGCTAACATTGCAGTCATCTTGACCTTTATGTCTTTGATGCTCATGTTAGAATCTTTCCACATTCCTGATATAAATCACATTCATATCTTCATAGTTGCGTTTGTGACTAGTGTTGATTGTGTGATCGTCCGATGTCCGGTAATAATGGCCCTATGATGAAAATAAGTTCTTTTACATTCTCTAATGAATGATGAACACAACCAAACCTATGTTACCCTATTGCAAGTACACCTTTGCATTTTCATGTAGCTTGCATCATTTAGACTTCATGTTAAATTTGCACTTTTAGGCTACATTATGAGTTTGAGAGGGTTTCCTTCATCTTTCTTGTGGACTTTTTATCAACTGTGATCACATTCTTCATTTCCTTATCTTCTTTCGTGATCTCAATCGAAATTCCCTATCTTAAACAGTTGATTGATTTTGATGCGTCCTCTTTCTTGAGGCAAATTCTCTTTCTTCTCTCCATTTCTTTCCATTTCTTCCAAACTTCTATCTTCCATTCTCTTTCACCCCACTTCTTTTCTTCTAATTCAACCTTGGGGCATAATCTTTCTTGTTGATCTACCTTGGTTCTATGATTCTTATATTTTTCATTTTACATCAAGAACCTTATCTTTAGTTCGATTTGATCCAATTTATCAATTTACTGTTTCTCCTCTATCTCATTTCGATTTTGATCACGAGGGGGCAATACCTACCAAACTTCAATGCTTGATTCAGCTTTATCAAATTTATCGATTGCTTCTCTTGGGGCAACCTTGCTTGAGATTCTTATCTCTTATTTGAGACTTGACAATTACCTATTCACAGGTGTTGGCCTTGTCTTTTTCAATCTGTTTATCTATGTCCTGATGTGTTCCCATCCGTCGAACACACATCTGGGTTGTTTTGTGATCCCAAATCGATCTCACACTTCAATTCCATTCTTTGACTGCATGTGATCCCGAGTCGACCTCACATTAGTCAAAGAGGGGCAAATGTATGCACCCTAAAATGGTCGCCTAGACTTTGGGCCCCATTTATTCAATTTGTCAAATATCAATTTTCTGAATCAATGTTTTGCAATATTCAAATCAATTTCCTTGATCAAATCATAACTATTTCAATCATTTCAATAATCTCCTAAGGTTTAATCATGTCATCAATAATTTTATTTAATTAAAAGAAATAAATCCCTTTTAAATAAATAAAATAATGTTATTTAATTAAAATTAATATTCCTTAAATGAAATGATGTTATTTAATTAAAATTCATTTTTAATTAAATGATTTTATCTTATTTAATTAATATTCATCTTTAAATTATATAATCTTATTTTATTTTATTAAAAGAGATATTATTCTTTTTAAATAAATAAAATATCTTCTCAAAAGATCTTTTGTGATGGAAAAGGAAATAAATCAAATAAAAATAAAACAAAAATCCTTTTCTTGATTCTTTCAATAAATTTTATTTAATGAAAAGAAATATTCTCTCTTAAATAAATAAAATAACCTTATTTAATTGAAAGAGATATCTTTTAAATGAAATAAAATCTTTTTTAATTAAATGATTTTATCTTATTTAGAATACTATCTCTCTTTTAATTAAATAATGTTATCTTATTTAATTAATAAAGAATCATTCTTTTAAATAAATAAAAAATCCTCTTAAAGCTCTTTTGTGATGAAAAAGGAAAATAAAAATAAATAAAATAAAGAAAATCTCTTTTCTCTCCACACTTTCTAAAAACTGAGCTTTATTTCCTCTTTTTGGATTTATCCCACATTGCTCTTGGATTTGCATTCAATTCCTCAAATTCTCATATAAGGAGCCCTCTCCTTCTCAATTAGGATCCTAGAATTTTCATGTTATTGTTATGCTGCAGGTTTGGAGAGCAATTTTGGAAGAAGCTTTTGAGCACATTTGGAGCTTGGATATTTGAGACTTCTTTCTTCTTGTCTTCTTCTCTCATGCCTCATGGCAATCCATAGTTTAGATTAATATTGCATTCACATAATAGTTTAAATTTATGTTTCCTTTCATTGTTCTAGCTTAATCCACATAGCATAATTAGCAAGAACTTGTAATACTTTCATCTCAATAGAGTAGTGTATTTCTTGCATGTCAATCATCTAGATTAGTTTCATTTACATGCAATAACTTGAAGATCAATGGAGATTAGCACTCTTGCTTCTCATCCTTGAATCTCTCGTTTCTTGGTGTACTTGCATGGGTTTAACAAGGTTAATTTGAGGGCCTCATAATACAACCCCTGCACTCCATGAATAGAGAGCTGTGAATCGATATTTGAGAACTCATTATTGAGTCTTCTTGAATGCAAGGATTCACAGAAGTGTGACCATTTTCTATCACACAACATATATACCCTATTACAACAAATGACTAGGTCGACCAATTAGGCTTTCCTAATATAAAAATAATTACATAACCCCTTTCTAAGATACACACGATATCTATAACAATTATACAACAATTAAATTTCAATAATTAAGGTCCAACATCTGTAATCCATACTTGCTATCCATAATATATGGTACAATTTTGAAGTCACCCCCAAATAGGTCTCCTCCAGAACACATGCCACAACTGATGT
The DNA here is from genome assembly GCA_027943335.1 of Chamaecyparis obtusa. NCBI lineage: Eukaryota > Viridiplantae > Streptophyta > Pinopsida > Cupressales > Cupressaceae > Chamaecyparis > Chamaecyparis obtusa. The sequence goes on along the minus strand of BSBK01003248.1, from coordinate 1,238,606 downwards.
CATCACGCTTCCCACAACTTTCTAAGAACAAAGAACATTCCTCAATATGTCATCTTTCATCTCTTAAGCTCGCATACATTGAATCCACATTACCTGTAAGATACACTCAAAACACAGAGACTAACTTTATCAAATTCCACTATCACAGTCCAAAAACCAGTCTTCACCAACTCTTCCATTATTCAATCAATATTAAATATTATAGCACGTAATCTTAGATATAAGATCACAACACCTCCCTATACACAAACCTATGTTCACTCATTCTAAATCAATCGTACGATATCTGTACATTGTAATGACCAGTCTGTTCTCTTCATAGAAACATATGTTGACATCAGTGACAAAACATGAATGCCAACAATATTAGTACCCAATAAGATAATGATGTTGAGTAGTGATTAAATATATTAAATTCATCAACAACATCCAACAATACCTTAGTATCTCGGTGATCATCAATCACTATCTTTTGAAGTATTCAATCAATTATCAATCTATCAATCTTTCTCTTAAGATATTCAATTAGTTGTAGTCTATCAATATCTCCCTTTGGCATTGATGGAAACATGATATAAAATATGCAATAGAATACCAAACATCTATTCTACAGCTCTATGTGTAAATGTTGTAACTCAGTAAGCTCTCCCTAGCTTATACATTTAATATGTTTAATCACTACAAAACATGAATACTCTCCTTGAATGTAATCTCTCTCCTTGTGGATAGATATTTCATTAAACTTCTCTCCATTTTAACCATTCCCTAAATATTTCATGTAACCATCTCTCCCTTTGACAACAATGCCAAAAAGAAAATAATCATCTCTTCAATAGCCAAATCAATATCTCTGTTGTTTGATTCATCCTCTAGTACCTTAAATGTACTGATATTTAGTTTCAGCTTGTCTTCCATCTTTCACAACCTTAGGAAACCCAAAGTGTGAACATTATGCATCAACATCATTAGATATTCTAATAAAGTATAGGTTGATGCAACCTCCTATCACCTTAGTGACTATTAGATAGGGGATGGACCCCTAGTCTACTTCTCAAGTATTCAAATGTGCCCTTCGGTAAGGGTTTAGTGAATATATCAGCAAGTTGTTCTTGTCATTTCACATACTCCAATCTAACTTTCTTTTCTTGAACTTGTTCCCTCAAGTAGTGATACTTAATATAAATATGCTTTTTCTTTGCATGCATTACTGGATTCTTAGAAATATTAATTGCACTTGTGTTATCACAATATATTACAATTGGATCAGTGATCTCCTCATTCATACATTCCAATAGTTATTTTATCCATGCAATATTTGAACAATTAGCAGTAGTAGCAACATATTTTGCTTCTATAGTGGATTGAGAAATGCATCCTTATTTCTTACTTATCCAAGTAACCAATCTTTCTCTCAAAAATAATGCTCCACTAGTAGTGCTTTTTCTATCATCAATGTTTCCAGCCCAATCCGGATTAGTGTAAAATTTTTGTTCAAAATTTCCTTCTTTCTTGTACCATAAACCATAGTTTTTAGTGTTCTTCAATTATCTCAAAATTATTTTCACAACATTCATGTCGGATTCTTTAGGATTAGCAGATAATCTTTCTATATTTTCAACCGCATGTGCAATATCTGGTCTACTATGCACAACATACATCAATTTGCCAATCATAGATCTATACAAGGCTTGATTTACCCTAGTGGACTTGTCATCCTTTGTCAGTTTGCATCCAGTGACCATAGGTGTACCAACTATTTTTGGGTCTTCCATACCGAATGTCTTCAATACTTCTTTGATCAATTTGGATTGTTTGATGTATATGCCTTCCTTCTATTGTAATATTTGCAAGCCAAGAATTTTTTTTTATTTCTCCAAACATTGACATTTCAAATTCTTTCATCATTTCATCAACAAATGATTTGCATAAATTATCATGTCCTCCAAATATGATATCATCAACAAATATTTCAAAAAAAAGAATCTTGTCATTAGTTTCACTTTTCAAATACAAATTATTGTTGTCACTTGTTCTAACAAATCCAATACTTATTAGAGAGGAATGCAATCTTTCATACCATGCTCTCGGTGCTTATTTCAGTCCATATAATGCTTTATGCAACTTACATACCATATTCCTCTAATTAGGATCAACAAAATCTTTAGGTTGTTCAATGTATACCTCTTCCTCAAGTATCCCATTCAGAAAAGTAGATTTAACATCCATCTAATAAACTTTAAATCCTTTGTAAGAAGCATATGCAAGTAATATTCTTACTCCTTCAAGTCTAGCAATGGGTGCAAAATTCTCTCCATAGTCAATTCCTTCTTCTTGTGCATAACCTTTGTATACTATTCTTTCTTTGTTCCTTGTGGCATCTCCATTCTTGAAATTTGTTTTTTAATATCCATTTAGTTCCAATCACATTTTTATCTTTTGGTCTCAGCACTAATGTCGATGTCTTTTTTTTCTTTTTTTTCTCAATCTCTTCATTCATTTCCTTGATCCATTCATCATTTTCCAATGCATCTCTAACAATTTTAGGCTCAAATTCATAAACTAAACATGTGTTATTTCTTAGCTTACTTCGTGTTATCATTCTTGCTCTTTTATCTCCAATTTTTTATCTTGTGGATGGTGCCTTCTCACATATCTTGCAAGTACAAGTTCAAATCTATGTTCTTCAATGTGTTCTCCACTCATTGCATGATCATTATCTTCATTGGTAATAGTTTGCTAATTCTTGGTCTATAAAGAATTTTTCTTGGTGGCATTACCTTTTTTCTTAGTAATGCCAGATGTGGCTTAGGTAGAGTTTCAAGTTCCTCAATGTAAACAAATCTACCATAGGCTTCTGGTTCCTTTTTTCTTTCTTCATCATTCTTTTCAAAAAACTCATCAACTCTCACATTTTCACTTTCAATCATCTTGTTAGTAGCCTTATTCAAACATTTATAAGCTTTTCTTTTAGTAGAACATCCTAAAAATATTTCTTCATCACCTTGTGAATCAAATTTCATATTTCTATCATCTTTCAGAATGTAACATCTACTTCCAAATATTCTGAAATAACTCACATTAGGTGTGTAACCATACCATAATTCATAAGGTGTCTTATTTTATTCTTTATTCAGTTGAACTTAGTTCAGTGTGTAAACAATAGTACTAATAGCTTCTGTACAGTACATCTGTGTAACATCCTTTTCAATCAGTAGTGTTCTAGCACAATCAACAATTGATCTATTTCTCCTTTCAGCAATCCCATTTTGCTGGGGTGTTCTCGGTACATATACCTATCTCTTAATTCTATGTTCATTACAAAAATTAGTGAACTCATTAGAAATAAATTCACCACCTCTATCTGACCTTAAGCATTTGAGTTCTTTACCACTTTATTTTTCCACTTTTGCTTTATACCACTTAAACATTTTGAAAGCTTCATATTTTTCTTTTAAGAACATGACAGTCATCATTCTAGAGAAGTCATCAAAAAATAAGATAAAATATCTATCTCCATAAAAACTCTGAGTTCTCATAGAACCCCACAAGTTAATATGAACAAACTCCAAAATAGCATTAGATGAATAGTGTTTTCTCTTAAAGCTAGATTTTGACATCTTGCCCATTTAACATTGTTTTCACATTACATTGTCAAGTTTAGAAATTCTTGATAAACCTCTAACTTTTCTTTTCTTATTGATCTTAACCATGTTGTCAAAATTCACATGACATAACCTCTTGTGCCACAACCATACATCTTCATTTTTAGCTAATAAACAAGAAGTTTCAACATTGTCAAGATAGAATAATTTACCTTTAGATTGTTCACTAGTACCGGCCAACTTTCTAGTTTCATCATATATTTTCACCTTTCTATTCTCAAATGCAACTTAGTGACCTATATTATTCAGCTATGCTACACTCAACAACTTATAATTAAGTCATTTCACCCAGTATGCATTCTCACATCTAATCTTATTAGTCAGTAATATAGATCATTTTCCTTTGACTAGACAAGGTGTATCATTTCCCATTTTCATAGATCCACCATTATAATGTTCAAGGTATTCACATTTTTCTTCATCCACAGTCATATGATGTGTACAACCACTATCTCTAATCCAAGTTTCATTCTTTCTAACTTTAGAAATAAGTATTGTTTAGCATACCTTTCTTCTTCTTCAGAGTCTTCTTTTAAAGCCACAAATACCACTTATATGTCTTCATCAGTCTCAGTTTCAGTTTCATCACCATCATCTTCAGCTAGGTAACATGCCTTCTTTCCTTTATCTCTATAGTCTCGGTTATCTCTCTTTCCATACTATCAGTTTCTTCTATGATCTCGGTTATCTCTTCTGTCATACTTCCTCTCATTAGATCTTTCATTTTTTCCCCTCTTCTTTCCTATCAAGACATCTAGCAACAATATGACCAATCTCTTTACATTTAAAACATACCAAAGGTAGTTTACCTCTATATCTTCCTTTACCTTTTTGTAATCTTCTATCCATTAATGCTTCAAGTTCATCAAGTTCATCCTCTTCACTTTCACTATCACTTTCATTTCTTATCTTATGTCTGCTACTTGATTTACCAATTTTTAGAGATGACATAAATGCAGATTCAATCATAGGTACAATACTATTTTCATAGTTGTTAAGCTCAAATGAAGTCAATCTACTGATTAGACTATCAAGTGAAATTTTATTACCAGCAGATACTCTCATTTCATGAATTACAAAAACTCTAATAACATAGGAAGGTAAAAATGTTCTAAGAATTTTTCTTACCATAGTGTCTTCATCAATAATTCCACTTGCTCCTTGGATAGCATTCACAACCTCCTTGACTTGGTTTCTATATTGAGTGATGTTTTCACCTTCTTTCATCTTCATATCGCCAAACTTTCCTCTTAGGCTTTCAGCTTTAGCCCTTAGCACATTTACATCTCCTCCATGAACTAGTGCAAGCTTGTCCCATATCTATTTTGTAGTTGTACATGTCTTAACATCTTCAAATTCACCATCTAATAAGGAAGAATAAATCTCAATAATCATAGAATTTTTTTCATGTCTTTCTTTCATCTGATCGATAGTCAAAGGACCAGTGGGTAAGATAAACTCATTTTGCAAGTAGTACAATGTAGAATCTCCAATCCCTGATAGATATGACCTCTCTCTTATACATCTTGTTATCTTTTACTTAAGTACTTCAAACTATTCCTTCAAGCACTCTAAGCTCTAATACCAATTGTTAGATAAATAAGAGGGGGGTGAATCAGTTAATTCCAGCTATTATGTAGTCCCAAATACTCCCTGATGTATAAAAAAATTCTTTCAAACAATTTAATCAACTTGGAAAAACTTTGACCGTGTCTTTCTGTTCAATTACTGAGTAGCAGTAAATTATCTAGTGTATATACCCATCAAAACAATAATTATAATGTGTAAATAAAAATAACAATTCATCATATCCATACACATATAAAACTTTGATTTTTAATATGGAAACCTTGTTAGGTGAAAAACCACCTAGGACTAGTAACCCAAAATAATTTCACTCTTTTGAAGTGAGCTCAGTTAAGAGCCAACCTTGTTAAAGGTTACAATAACACACTATAAGGTGTGACCTGGTTAAAGGGTTTATCACTAACATTTCTCTGTGACCAAACATTCACTATGGGGTCAACAAGAAAATAATCAACATTCATTGAATGTCATATTGAAATAAAAACATTGTTAAGTCCTACTCGGTTAAGAGATTTATCTATAGCAATGGTTAGAATGCAACAGTAATGATATGATTCAAATACAACTATCTTTTGTAGATTTTGATATCAATGTTAAGCTCAAAAATACCTCTAGCCAATAAACACAATCCAAATTCTTTGTATCCTCCAACTCTATTCTGCTTGGTTAATTCCTTTTCTCTGACGCTCGGTGTTGTTTGTAGAATTGTTCAGTTTTGTCTTCAACCTCTTTGACTAGCTTCGCATGAATGCAATCTTCTGATGTGTATTCTAGAAATAATTATGAATCTCTTCTCTCATTTTATGGACATAATAAACCATTTTATTTCCAGCCATAGATTTTTCCTCTTAATCTTCATCATTGATTTTTCTACTTTAACCTTCCTCGGCACTTGTGTCACAAACACATTTCATTCTCTATCAGTTGACCATCCTTGAATTTTTTCAGTCATTTGATCATCATAAAAAACTTTATCTTTAACCTCATAATCATCCATAATTGTCTAGCTCATCATATTTAGTCGACAGTCATATGTTCCATTTCTTTCTTTCACTTGGTCAATACACATCACGGTGACTTATAAATTGATTAACATTGTACTCGATATACACTACACTTTCACGATGTATACTAAGTTCTTCATTTACTAACCACATATACTTTTTCATTCTTGATCTTCAAACCATAACAAAATCATGTAATACAATCAAATCACTAACATAATGGCATAGACTCATCAATAAGTTACCCAATGAATACCATATTCGTATCTTTCTCATATATCTCATCTTCATGTAAATATCTCATTCCATCATCATTATTTCCTTCTTTGGATGTTTGTAACTATCATGATAAGTATGGTCAAAACTAGTTGGCATCAATGACAATATAATAATTGACTTAATGTGTCACATATACCTTAGTAGATTTATGATCATCAATCATTATCTTTTGAAGTATTCAATCAGTTTTCAATCTATCAATATTTCCCTTAAGATATTTAATCAGTTGTAGTCTATCAACTATTGAGATATTTTATGATAACCCCTTGTGAATTTGAAGTAGAAACAATGAGCTTGAATTTTAATGCATTATTTTTCTACATGATCGTTATTCCTCTAGAAGCACCATCTACCCAAACAAATTCTATTTTCCAAAACTCAAGTTTCTTTGCATAGTTTAAAACTTTATCCATGGTTGATTGTGTTTCTTATAGATATATAATATCTCCTCATGTTGTCATACATCTACATTTAACCAAGAACTATTTTCCAGGGAAATTTGGGCCCCTAACATTCCATATGAAAAAAATTATTTCTCTTGAGGGAGGGGGTTCCCCTTCCCTTATGGAAATAAGGTTGTGATTTTTATTTTCCCTTCTGCCTCTACATCCTTCCTTCATAACTCTAAAAATGACTTCATCTTTTATTAGAATATTCTTTACCACAATCTTGATTTATTTTGTTTGGTATATCTTGCAATATACCAATCTCCGTGATGGTTTTTTCTTCCTTTTTATTACAATTTCCTTTGTCTTAGTTCCCTTTTAGACCACTTATACCCTCCTCTTCAAGCTCCAATATTTTTCAATAAATCTTGTTTGTCTTGCTCCTCGTCAACTATTGTTGGAGAGATCCTTCCAATGTAATATACATCCTAAATGGCATTCTCCTCCCAAAATGCATCCTCCCCCAATTCACTATTTGTAGGAATCTCTTATTCATCAATTTATTTCTATGAATTTATGTTTATGATATTAGGAAATTGAGTTGATCTTAGATTTTTGAATATTTGTTAGGCTCTTTTGGAGAAGGTGATCATGTTTTGTTTTTTTCTTTTTTTCTTGGTGTTTGGTATTATCATGGGACACACTTTTAGGTTTCCCTTTCCTCCTACATTTTCATGATTTTTATCCATAATGAGGCCAAATGGTAATTCAAAATTGTTTCCTTTACAAATTGGTTTATTTAGAATGAAACCCTATCCCAAAATACATCTTCCCCCTTTTCCACTTAAATCCACCACTACTTTCTATTCCCATTACCCGTTATCTATTTTTATTAGAGGAAAACACATGTGAATGAGACTTGAAACTTGGTACAATCAGGATTTAGTTGGGATCTAGATCCCCAATACAGAAATTTTCTTAAAGATAGAACATAGACAAACTAAAACCAACCAACAGAAAGACACAAGAGAGTCGTGAAGGGCACTTGAAACACTTTACCAAAAATTGAAGGCCAAACTCAAGATAAGGAAAATATACCACATTTTTCACCTTTTGGCCACCATGAACACCCTTGACCAATGGTTGAGAGGCATCAATTATTTCGTAAAACCTCTAATTTTTATGTGTACAACTATCCAAAATATATCATCCTCTAACAAAGAAGAGTAAGGGGATGAAGGAGAAAAAATTAACAAGGATTGAGAAAGAGAAACCAAAACCACATACTCACACTTGTTGAGACCAATATGCTCATAAGTCAGTGTACCAACATTGACAGAAGTTTCCAATGATAGACCATAAATGTCAGTCAACAAAAAACCACTAGCAATGGACAAATCTGCACCAACCATACCCAAATCCACATGCTTACTAGAAATAAGAGGCTTTGGAGGAAAAGTATCAACCAGATCAATTAAATAATCATTCCCATAATTTTCATCAACATTACCTAGAGTAATATTCTCAAGAAGAGCATTTGTCCACCAATTAGAATTACTATGATGATATTTTCAACAATTTAAAACTAGATGAAATATACTAAAAAAATTTCTAGATTGTAAACGGAGACCCTCATAATTAAGAATTTTAGAGAAAGGTGTATCCCCAACCATCAAGACAACTTCTCCAAAAAATTCTATCCCCATACCCATTATCTATTATGATATCTATATTATCCAAGTATCATAAATATGAATCCATATCAATCAAAAACCTAAGTGTATCAATCAATACAAATGAGTGAACCCACAGCCTCCCCAATACTTTCTGAGGAACCTTTTTTCTATTATTTTGATGGTAGGTTCTCCAATTCTATCCAATATGGGAACCATTTTGGTTTATGCATCCATGGCTCCCAATCTATTCTATAAAAATAGAATCCTTCAAAAAAGATGGACTCAAGGTAAATAATAAATTATTTCATTTTAATATGGACACAATCCAACGAAAAAAATATATTGGGGAGAGCTTTCACACTTACCCAAACTTCATACTGATCTATCCACCATTGCAAAATATTCTCTTCACCCATTTTTACTCATGTCCATTTGATATGAAGAGTCGATAGGTCTTGTAATAGTTGCAGATTGGGTTTATTACCCTTGATGGGATGACCAAATATCATCTCCTAAGATCTGGTGGTGTAGATGTTTTGTTTCCTTTGGCGTTCCTTAATTTGTTTTCCTATTGTTAGTTTATTCAAAATCATTTTGTCCTAGGAGTGTTTTGTGTTTGTCAGGAGCTTAGGAACCCTAGTTTAAATTCTTTTACTTTTTTGTCAAGGTGGATTTCTTTTTTATTATTTTATTGACTTTTTCCAAATGCCCAATGGGATGGCATTTTCTCCCATGGCAACCCCTTCTCCTTTGTTTATTGTTGGACCAAATCTCTACCCAATGCCAACCTTCCCTACACGTCTTTCACTAGCTTGTTGTTGTGCATAACCCCGCTATCGTGTGAATCTTCTACCCTACCTTTCATGCACTACTCGCTCCATTTTTATTAATCTAAATATTTTATACCTAATTTAACAATATATTAAAATATAGATATATGATTATTTTTAATTACTAATAATATTTATATTAATTTAAATAATTAAATATATTCATAATTAATATTTACAAGTTAAAAATTAAAATTAATATTGTTTACATTTATTTTTTTCAACAAAAGTTAATTTTTATATTTATATTTAATAACTTATTTTGGTCATAATTTTTTTCATTTTTTTAATCAAATTACTAGTCAAAAAGGAGAACATCACCATATATTATAACTTCTTTTATGTTGCAAGCAATAAAGAAAAAAATTAATAAACATCAGAATTACAATTTTTGTTAGTGTGGGAATTTCATATTTATTTAGTATTGGATAACTTAATTTAGTTTATAATTAAATAATTTGGTGTAAATTCATTCCTAATAACTTGAACTATGAATGAAACATTTCATTTTTAGTATGTTTGGTTGTAAATATATGATACTTTAGAAAAGTAGTTTCAATGTACTAAAATCACATATAAATCAATTCAATTGTGTGTAAAATAGGAGAATCATGTCTTAAAAAATATAAATTGGATCCTCAAGGAACTAATATAATTTATCCATAGTAACCACCGTTATATTGGAGATAAGTCATTAAGTATTTGTAGAAGAATTATTTGTGTTCTATGGCCTTCTCAATGTAAGCTTTACCGCTAGGTTTTATAGGAAAATAAAAATGTCATTGAAAATAAATGGTTTAATGTCTCTTTTCCATCTTCCCATTTTTATAAGGAGCTAAAAATTGGTGGCACCCCACTCTTTGATTGATATTACAAGCAACTTCTTGTTATTAAAAGTTGAGAAAATTATGTAGGTAGTAAATTTGAAACATATTTATGATTTTCCATGGATTAGGAGATGGTTTTAGCATTCTTCAAAGTTATTTGTCTTGATATTTGATAAATATTTCTATGGTCTAAAATGTTTGATCACTTTACATTCTAAAGGAGAAATCTAGATAATTTGGGCATTTTACATATTTTTCTTAGAATTTTTTGCCATCTCTTTAGTACATATAGAGGAAGTGTAATATACCTAAATAGAAACCCCAAAAAGAGGGTAGTAATATGAATTCAAATAAATTATGAAGTGTTAATTTACGGTCTAACCTTATGTTTTCAAGAGTAATTTGTATGGTTGTCTAGAAGAATAAAATTAGTATATTAATGATTATGCCATAAGGTTCCAATCCATGTGCACTAAATTATTACTCTCATACATGATCTTAAATTATAAAATATCTTAATTAAGAGATTACTCAAGATATTTGCATTGATTGTATGATTCTTAATATACTTTATGGATCTACATGCACACGTAGAAAATATTGAGTCTAAGTCACTAAACAGAAGCAAGTACATTATGTATTATATTTTTCACTTCAAGAAATAAGGTATTCCCAAGTCTGTGGCTCAATATATGAATTTATAGGTAAAATAGTTATTCAAACTATCAAATAAAAAACTATAGTGAAATAGCAAAAAGGATGACAACAATATTACACTTTCAATTTTAGAAGTAGCACAATAATTGAACTATATTCCCCCTTCAAATAAGTTAAAATCAAGAACATCCATAATTGTAGAAGTTTTCATGGATGCATGTTAAACATAAATGTTCTATATAAATGGTGAATCTATTGTGAATTTTCAAGCTACTTCATCCATGCTCTATTGTCAAAGTGGAATGTAATTAAGCTTACACATTAAAAGAGTCTATTTCGTCATTGATCATCAATGTAGGATTAGGTATATAATAGAATATCAAAAAATTAAAAATATAATAAACTATACAGATAATTTGTAATAGTGTTGATTATAATCCTCCATACCAATGTCATTAGAACCTACTCATAAGTTTATAAATTTAAGTTTCAATAGTGTAAGAAAAATAATTTAATATTTTTTTACCTTCTCTAGTTTGCATTGCATCTATTTTTATTGGTGTCTAGTTGTATAATAGGAAAAGGGAAGCAATGAAAAAGATAGACCTCCCTTTTTGGTCAATTACACATTCAAAAGGAATATGCCCTACTAGGTCAAAGAGGAGACTCAAATCCTAAGTGGAACAATAGATTTTTTCACTAAAATATGTGATTTATGAAATAGGAATTGATGAATTAATATGATTGAAGTAATTAAAATACTGAAAAAAAACAAAGATGTAGAAAAATGGAAATAGCAAATAGAAACAAACTAATATTGAGTAGAAAAGTATAGATCTAGAAAGAAGAGCTCAAAACTGACCTATGGGTAAAATTTGAGTTGAAAGTGGTCGGGAAAAGCTAAAACTCATCATATACCAAGGGATAGATCACCAATGGTATTCTATACCCTACAACTTTGGTTGAATGTTTTTGAGGACTTCTACTTGTACCTGATTTGTCTAATCCTAATCGGCATGCTCTATAGCCTATTCCTGCACACAAAAAAGTGTAAAGGGTTAGGGAAAGGGGTCTTCCTTGGTTGATGCAAGAGGAGGGGGCAGGGGCTAGAGATGGCACACCCTAACCTAATCCTCCTTTCTCAACAACACGCAAAAGAAATAACAATATAGTGGGAGAGAGAAAATGCAGAACTTTCATATATTTACTTCAAATAGATTCATACATGTTAGGTTTTAAGGCCTTCCTAGTTTCAGCCAGAAATTACAATCATGTACAAAAGTCCTCAAACATGCGAGGATATGTAGATAATCTCTAATCTTCTATGTTATATCTTCTGCTAAAAACTAACTCCCTAAAATCTAACCAAACAAGTACATTTATACAAGAGGCTACTGAATTGAGTTGGCCTTCAAATCCATAATTAATGGAAGGAATGGTCAGATCTAGGATGACACACTTCCCAATCATAGATACCAACTTTAAATATGTGACCCATAATGAATGCACCAGTCAACCTCAACAGAAACTCAAAAGAAACCCGTTGGTAAGAAAAGCCAATCGAGCACCAGACAAGCATCGCCGAGTGCCAAGGAAATTATCAAGTGCTAGAGAGATAACCAACCAACATTGATGATCAAAGGAAATCAAGCAACACTGAACCAACTTGGTCAAAGTAGGAACTGAGAAACACAAACAAACTCAAATATGTTTTTGGTGACACAGGATTGCCAACGACCCAAGATGCATCCAACTTAGACTATGAAATCCAAGAACTTTCTTAAATCGGTCTATTCTTCCACTTCACCAGATATTCCATATACTATTTTCCTCTTTTACTTCTACAAATTCTTTTCTCCAAAATATGCTCAACCTCTTCATTCTACTTCTTAGGATAATTTGTCAATATTGCCATGTCTTCTTCAGATTCATGAAACTCATACAAATCAACAATATTGAATATAGGTGATATATCCATGTCATCAGGTAACTCAACTTCATATGCATTTCCACTATCAAATTTTCTCAAAATCTTTCAAGGTCCAAACTTATTCATCTTCAACTTCCCATATGTTCCAACTGGAAATCTACCTTTCTTTAAATAAACAATCACTTCATCACCAACATCAAAAGTCTTATGTCTTCTTAATCTATCAGCTCTGTCTTTGTATTTTTTATTATTCTTTTCCAGTTTAAGTTTCACATCTTCATGCAATGTCTTCATGTACTTAGCAAATTTTACTCCTTCAGCACTTCTCTTTCTTTCATCATCAGTGTCTCTCAAATCTAATACACCTCTCGGTTCTATGCCATTTACAATTTCAGAAGGTTGTTTTTCGAGTACTCCTATTCACTGAATTATTGTATGCAAACTCTACTTGTGCCAACATAGAATCCCAATTACCCAGTGTGTCTCCAACTAAACATCTCAAAAGATTACCCAAGATTCTATTGACAACTTATGTCTATCCATCAGTTTGTGGGTGAAATGTAGAACTATATTTCAACTCGGTACCCAACTTTCTCCAAAGAGTCTACCAAAAGTACCCAAAAAATTTACTATCTCAGTCAGAGATAATACTCCTTGGTAATCCATGAAATCTAATAATTTCCTTAAAGAAAAGATCTGCTACATGCACTACATCTGATGTCTTTCTACAAGGTATAAAATGTGCCATTTTAGAATTCTATCCACAACCACAAATATAGAATCATTACCTCTTTTCATCTTTGGTAAGCTAAGAACAAAATCCATGCTAATGTCAATCCAAGGTTTCTCAGGTACAACAATCAGTGTATACAATCTAGTATTCTGACTAACTCCTTTTGCAACTTGACAAACTCCACAACTTTTCACAAATTTTTGAACATATTTATACAACTATGGCCAAAAGTATTTCTCCTTAAGCAAATTCAATGTCTTATCAACACCAAAATGTCTAGCCAAAGCACTACTATGTTTCTCTTTTATCAAATTAGTTCTCATTGCTCCTCTCGATATACACAACTGAATACCTTTAAACAACATACCTCCTTGCATAAAATATTTATCCCATTTAGTACTCTGTTGATCTTGAATAGGTGCTCTGCACTTTCCCCACAGCTCAAAAAAATCAGGATCAAATCCATAAGAATCTCTCATGTCATCAAAGCCTAGAATTCTAATTTTTATCTCGGTCATCAAAGATCTCCTTCTACTCAATGCATCAGCAACTCAGTTAGTGGCTCCACTCTTATGCTTTATCACAAATTTATAACTCTGCAAATACTCAACCCATTTCATATGTCTCTGATTCAACTTATTCTGACTACCCAAATATTGTAAAGCCTTATGATCAGTATCTAACACAAATTCACTTGGTATCAAATAATGTCTCCATTTATTTAGGGCTTGAACAATAACAAAGAATTCTTGATCATACACATAATATTTCCTTTTTGCATCATTCAACTTTTCACTAAAGAAAGCAATAGGTTTACCTTCTTGACTCAACACAACTCCAATTACACTACCACTTGCATCACATTCCACTTGAAATACCTTATTGAAATCAGGCAATGCCAAAATAGGCAATTCAACAACTTCTACTTCAGAGTCTCAAAACTTGTATTAGCTCCATATGTCCACTTGAATTCTCTTTTGTCTCCTCTCATAGTCTTAGTCATAGCATTAAAAATTGAACTGAAATTCCTAATGAACTTTTAGTTTAAACTTGCCAAACCATGAAATGATCTTACCTCACTAGCATTCATAGGTGTGGGCCAATTCAAAATAGATTCAACCTTTTCAGGATCCATTTTCAAACCATCAGATGAAATCACAAATCCCAAATACACAATCTCCTCTTTCATGAATGAACACTTTTTTAGATTTATTAGTGCAACTTTTAATATTTCAATATCTGCAAAACTTGTCTAACATGCAATAGATGTTCTTCTCTGGTCTTACTAAATATCAGAATGTCATCAAGATATACAATCACAAATTTACCCAAGAATTTCTTCAAAACTTCATTCATCAACCTCGTAAAAGTACTCAATACATTAGTCAAACCAAAAGGCATAACCAACCACTCATAAAAACCTTCTTTTGTCTTAAAAGTAGTCTTCCATTCATCACCTTCTCTAATTCTAATCTAATGATACCCACTTATCAAATCAATCTTGGTAAAATACTTTGCTCCGGTCAAACTATCCATTATATCATCTATTCTCGGTATAGGAAACCTATAGTTCATTGTTATCTTGTTGATTGCTCTGGAATTAGTACACATTCACCATTCTCCATTCTTCTTAGGTGCCAATATCACAGATACTAAACAAGGACTCAAAATTTCTCTGATCAAACCTTTCTCCAACAATTCTTGAATCTGTCAGTGCAATTCCCGATTCTTGGTAGGTGTCAATCAATGAGGTGCCTTATTCAGTAAACTAGCTCCATGGATAAGATCCATGCAATGATCAATGCTTCTCTTCAATGGAAAACCATTAGGTACATTATCATAAATAATATCTTTGTACTCAGTGAGTAACTTATCAATCTCCTCAGGGACACTATCCTCTATTTTCTTACTCAGTTTGTTAGGAATCACAGCAAAACATACATCATTTCTCTTTAAATCCTTAACAAACTTTGTTCCTTCCATCACACAAATTTTCATAGATGTGCAAACATTACTAAAAAGTTCTTCCATCAAAGGTAACAAGATTTGTCTTCTTCCATCAGCCCAAATAGTATATTTATGCAATCTCCCATCATATATAGCATGTCTATCATATTGCCAAGGTCTACCCAACAAAATATGACAACAATCCATAGGCATGATACCACATAACACCTTATCATAGTACTTCCCAATTTTCAAATTCACATAAAATTGTTCACTTACCAAGAGTGTATGGTCATCTTTGATCCATGAAACCTAATAGGGCTTTGGATTTTCCAAACTTTTCAACTACAACTTCATGACCATCTCTTCAAATGCCATATTCTCTAAGCTACTACTGTCAATGATTACCTTCCAAACTTTGTCAAAAAATCTACATCTAGTCTCGAACAAAATTTTCCTTACCGGATCTTCCTTTTTACCTTCATTCCAAAGTGCTCTTCTTACCATCAAATTATTTTCTTTCTCAGGTTCATTCAGTGACTCTTCTTGCACCAAAGCATTCCTCCTACTACCAACCTTCTTACTTGCATGTGTGCACTCAAATGATCTATGTCCTTCTCCTCAATTGTAACAAGTTCCTCAGAAATTTCCTCTATTATATCCACCTTGGTAGTTACTGCCTCTACTTCTAGATGAACTCTCACCTTTCCACTCAGTCTTACCTTTATCCAGAGTTGTCTTTTCTGGTTTAGATCTATTGTTTTCACCATGAGATCTACCTCTTCCTCTAGGGAATCTACCACCTCTACCTCTTTGTCTTTGCTCATGTCTCTTATTCAATTTCTCCTCAGCTTTGAATGCAAATTGATAAAAATCTTCAATTTTATCCAATTTGACCAAACTAATTTCTTCTTGGATGGAAACTCTCAAACCATTCAGCTATCTAGCAATTCTTTCCAAATCATCTTCATCATGTCCAGATCTAATATCTAATCTATAGAATTCCTCAGTATATTCCTTTACTTAGCTATCTTTCTGCCTTAAACTTTGCATTCACCTAACTAGGTTAATCTGATAATCACAAGGTAAGAAATTTCCTTTCAATTTATTCACCATTTTACTCCATACCTTGATTTTGTCTTTGCCTTTCCTCTTTCTATCAAGCTGCAAATGTTCCCACCATAAGGATGCATGAATTTTCAACTTTGTGCTTGCAATTTTCACCTTCCTTTCCTCGGGTACATTTTCATACTCAAAGTACTTTTCCATCTCGGTGATCCAATCCACTAATTCATCAGAATCCAACTTTCCACCATACTCAAGAGGATTAAAGTGTGGTGTAGACTTTACAATTGTCAAAGCCTTCAAGAATCTTTCCTCACCCTGATCCATCAGAGGTGTAGGTTCTACATCACCTTGTTTTACCTCAATTTCATCATCACTAACATCTTCAAGATGTCTTCCTCTTCTCTGGGCTATTTCAATAGATTCTTACCTAGTAGCAAGTTGTCTCAACATGCCTACCAATCCTAGATCCGCATCTTGCCTCCCATGAACCATCTTGAAAACCCTCTGTAATTATAGGTCAGATTGCAATCTGTGACCCCACAATAATTCAATTAGGGCTTCACAAGAAGGAACCTTCAAACCTAAATTCACAAACCTAGATCCAGATCTCACCTTGCTCTGATACCACCTGACGCTAGAGCAGGGGGCAGGGGCTAGAGATGGCACACCCTAACCTGATCCTCCTTGCTCAACAACATGTGGAAGAAACAACAACACAGTGGAAGAGAGAAAATGTAGAATTTTCATATATTTACTTCAAATAGATTCATACATGCTGGGCTATAAGGCCTTCCCTGTTTCGGCCAGAAATTACAATCAAGTATAGAAGTCCTCAAACATGTGAGGATCTGTAGATAATCTCTAATCTTCTATCTTCTATCTTTTGCTAAAAATTGACTCCCTAAACTCTAACCAAACAAATACATTTATACAAGAGGCTATCAAACTGATTCGGCCTTTAGATCCATAATTAATGGAAGGAACAATCAGATTTGGGACCACACACTTCCCAATGATAGATAATAACATTAAATTTGTGACCCATAATGAATGCACAAGTTGGCCTCAATAAAAACTCAAAAGAAACCCGTCGGTAAGAAAAGCCAACTGAGCCCCATATAAGCATCATCAAGCACCAAGGAAATTACCAAGTGCCAGAGAGATAACTGACAAACAAAGGAAACTGAGCAACACCAAACCAACTCCGTCAAAGCAGGAACTGAGCAACACAAACAAACTCATATGTTTTTGGTGACGCAGGATTGCCAAGGACCTAAGATGCTCCTGCATTATTGGTCAAACCCCTATTTAGGAGTCCACCTTGAAAATGGAAGGAAATTACATAAAGGAATTTATGTAAAAATGAAAATGGAAGATTTACCTTGTATAAACCCTCGTGGACAAATGTATAAATTTCTCATACCCATGAAGCTTCTTGAATGTTCTTGGAATCGAAAGAGTTGACCTTGGAATGTGATGTAGAATCAAGGATGTCCTCACAATTGCATGGATCTATGATTTTCACTCCTAGATCTTTAATTTTGATATGCTTGAAAGTCACTTGCAATGAAGGAGAGAAGACAATGGAAAAAGGATATTCTTAATTGATAGAGAATTCCTCTACTTGTCCATCATGGGAGAGAAAATTGCTTCAATTGGAGAATATTTTCTTTAACTTGATAGATCTTGAAGAAATGGAGATTTTGAAATTGTCAAAAAGTTGGGATTAACTCATCATGAGTGACCTTTTCTTCACCGCATCCTCACCACCCATCTACCTTAACTATAGTTTAAAATTGTGAAACTACAACATACAAACATACCATTGTTTTAACCCATCAAATGCATGCCAAACATGACATCCTCACTTCCTTGCAGGCTAAAATTGGGTCCCACAAAATATCACCATAAAATTTCATTCTTCCTCACAATCTTGCAGCTAGAAAATGTTTTCCCCACTAACCATTGTGAGGATGTAAGAAACCATCACACGCATCACAAACATCAACTTGTAGGATCA
>BSBK01003247.1:0-435518 GCA_027943335.1 Chamaecyparis obtusa | reverse complement strand
TCTCTCTCTCTCTCCTCTCTTTCTCTCATCTCTCTCTCTCTAACATTTCTCTCTCTCTCTCTCTCTCTCTCTCTCTCTCTCTCTCTCTCTCTCTCTCTCTCTCTCTCCCTCCCCTTCCCTTCTCTCTCCTACTCTCTCCCTTGTTTCTCTCTCTCTCTCTCTCAGATCTAGAGCCTTCATCTCCACTTTTTAATGTATATTTAAAGGTTTCATATACCTTTTTGTGGACAATGTACCTTAAATGTTCTTACATCAATTTTTATGCCACTGTTAGTTTCGAGAACAGATGATGAGTGTATGGTGGTTCTACATATGTGTGAAATTTCTTTTTGAGAGTTAAAAAGTCAATTGCTTGTATTCAATCGAGGGGAAGTCCATTGACATCTACTTATTCAGTATAGTCAGACTGCCGAAATTACAAGGAGTCTGTAGAAAAATCCTGTGCTGGATACTTTCAAGAGGATTTGGGCTGAAACTATCTATCCTCAAATCAACTGTGCAGGTATTTTTTTGAAATCATTTTGTATATCAAATAATATAACACATACTAATATAAAAATTTATATTATAATATTAATGCTATGCTATTATTATTTAATATTAATATTTAAAATGAAATTAATATTAACATAACAAAAATATTAACATAACAAAAATATAATTTAATATGAAACTTGAATTTGAAAAAAGAGGTGCAATTGGAATTTCAAAATAGGTGGGACATTTCGGATATCCGATATTATCGGATATCCAAAAATTTTGGATATCCAATTAGGCTTGGTATTTTCTTGGGCATTACCAAACGTGGGTGGTCAATCCTTTAGGCGTGTTTCAGGAGATAGTTCTTGATACCGAGACTTCGACCATGTAGCTGACGACTATTTTTTCACCCGAAATTGATGAAACGAAAAGGGTTTCTTAAAGATATTATCAGCTTTCCATCAATATAATTTCTGTCAAATTTTGAGTTCAGTAAGTAATAATTACTTATTTTTCAATTGAGTTATCTTTAAAGTTGTAATTGACATACTAATTGAAAAACAACTATAACTTTCAAACCGTTTAACCTTTTTGAAATCTGAAACATGTGTCACATTCTATGTTTCGGCTACTATAAGAAAAAAAAAGTTTTAAATTTGGTAAAATTTTGAATTAGTTAAGGTGATCAGACACGAGAGTTTTTTAATTCTAAAAAAGTTGTAGTATAAAATTCATAATTAATTATTTATTTGACCAAAAATTATAAAACAATATGCCTTACATTCGGGCATGAGTCTACTACTTATATCTAGAATCTTGGGAAAATATATCATCATTTGATTGTGATTAAGGTGGTCAGACATACACATACTCTTTATCTTTTCCCTGAAATTTTCGTAGTACTGCATTGAAATCTAAAATTTTGAACAATTAGACAAAAAAATTTTCAAATAAGGGCTAGTATTTTAGAAACTACATTCAATTTCCTACAGATTCTACTCTTACAACTTTTTCACATAAGGTTCATAAGATGTTCAACCTTTTATGTCAAGTTGACTAACCCTGATTTTTTGATTTTTCATTGCCACTTAAGGCCATAGTTTGGTATACCATGATCCTGCACATACCCTATATATATACACATGTATGTATATATATATACATTTGTGTATATACACACATGTATACACATATACACACATGTATCTATGTATATATACAAACATATACACACCATATTTAAAGAAATTAAAATAAAGAATTAAAATTCCTTATGCATCTTCTTAGTCATCTTCCGCATGAACCAAACGGGTCAGCCCATATTCCAGAAATCATTTTTAGGATTTGCATCTTCCAGAATTGCAGCATCTTCCAGAATTGACTGGAATTGGCATTTGGTATTCCAGCACCCAAACGGGCCCTAAGAGAGGCGGTCCCAAAACCGGGTGCCCAAATTCAAAATATAAAATTAGATCCTATTTAAATAAAGTGGTGTACTAGTGCACCCCTTTTATTGGGCCCCATTGTGTGACAATTAACTCCCAAGTAGACCGAAGAGTTAATTACAAAATAGAATAGGTCTGGCCTAAAGAGGGGACATGACATTAATTGAGGAGAGGGTAAAAGTACAAAGCTGTGTCACACTTTTATAAAGGAAAAGGTCAACAACACACAAAATTTTTAACTTTAACGACATAAAAATGACATTTATGTTTAAAATTTGGAGATGATGTAAACTAATGAAATGTGTAAAACTGGATGAAGTTTATGCCTATAATTTTTTAAATTTTTTTTGAACAAGAATTCACATAGTTTTTAAATTTTTGAAGTCCATTTTTTACTTGCTGAAAAATGCTGAAAAACGAGGGTCTTGTTCGCACCAAAAAAGTATATGCAAATAATCTTTTTTTCCTTTGATTTCAAAATATGTCATAGATAAAATGTATAGCTAGTGCAGAAAAGAAGAAAAATTAGTTTTCATTTATATTTTCTCTGTTATAACTACTCAAAGTCGAACATACCTGAAATCGACAGTTTTCATCTCGCGTCAAGTTTCCCCTATCAAATCTACACCATTCAGAAAATAAATTACACACTCTTGAAGATAGAATAGGTCTGGCCTAAAGAGGGGACATGACATTAATTGAGGAGAATAATTCCCCACTTAACAAGCTCCCACGTAGTGTCTCTCTACCATACCTCGTATTAAATAGAGGTACTATAAGCTAAAACATGTATGTTGTAGTTGGCAACTTTCTCCATGCTTTCTTTCATGAGTCTAGGTTCAACTATATGTACCAAATCAATTACATAAGCATGAATTTAAATTATAATAAAAAACAATCATATTTTTATTATAAATCATTCATGTACAAAAATCCCCCACCTTTTGAATATATTCACAAGTTAAGTATTTTTCACTTTTAGTCTAATTAAAGTATTTATTTTAATATCAATTAATCTAAGCTTTAAAATCTAAGCTCTTAGTAGTGTTTAGTTATCAGCTCTAGGTGAATAGTACCAAACACTTATTTTTTCCATTGTACTTTATTGTTTAGTTTTTTCTCTGTAAAAGAACACTAGATGAAGAGAACTAGCATTCGTTATAGCTAACTACGTGCACCCTAAGCTCCTAAAAGATACATCAAATTTTGATGATTTTTTGTTGTTGTCTTCATATGCGACCTAACTGCATGTAGCTATTGTTGTAGCTTCTAGAAAGTAAAGATATTGTGGAATCCAATCTGAGTGCAAGAGTCAAAAAGTGGTCATTTCAAAGTGTCACCCAAAACATATTCCCAATTGCCCCATTACCCATTCACTTCAAGACAATCAAAATATTATCACAACACACCCAATACTTATGCACAAACACCCCAATAATCTTACACTATTCTTGTCAATAAAGTTGCACAAGTGATCTATTTACTAACCCTTTTTTTAAATGTGCAATATTAGTTGGAAGCATCTAGCTAGCTAACTTAAACCTACATCTTATCAACATGGAACTTAACCTCTCTTTTTTTAACTTCCCTTTATAATTTAAGTTTTAGTTGATGATATTTCCACAAGTCTATTAGCCCATTGAGTTTTTAAATAGGCTTTTAATTAACTAAAACCCAATAAATGATCATTGGAATGTGACCATAAATAATTCTATTTCCCCTAATTCAAAGATAATGAGATAAATTTAGACGAAACTACAAAGCCAATTTTGATCTATATAAAAAAAGAATAAAGAATTACAATGTTGATAGAAAGTCCCTTGTCCTAGTCACTTGACGTGACTTTCTAATTTGTGTTAAGATTTCCTTCAATTGGAAATATTCTCCCCTATTCTTCCTCTAGAGAAACAAAATCAACATTTTCAATTATCTAGGCAAATCAGGGTTCTCTCAATATCCTCAAGAAGGGAGTTAAACAACACGATCCACTCTTAGTCCTCTAAAATCATGAGGCTACCCATACAACACATTGGTTTAGGAGCAAAAGATGTAGAGCACTCATTGGGCACCTACCAGATTTCCTCCTTGGTGAAGTTGGCCACAACAACTTGAATTTGCGTGGGGGATAGCAAAGAGGCCGATGGAATTTTTTGTAGGGAATAAGGAAAATTAAACTTGGCTTTGCATCCTCTAATCTAGTAAATTGCAGTCATAAGTGCAAGTAGCTTGATGAGGGGTCTTGTAGGATCCCAACCAAATTTTGGCTCTAGATTTCGACATTCTTACTTTGAGAACCCATTTCCCCTATTTTCTCATTTGGACTCCCTTGAACTCTTGTGCTTTCTTCTCTAAGTTGTTTGGAGGCTTCTATTTGGCAAGGATTTAACCATGCTTGAGCTTTGATTCATGATGGCATATGAGGCTAGAGGGATTGTTCCTTTGTAGATATTTGTGGCTATTTATTGACCCTTATGCAATGTATACAACCAAGTGGGAGAATGTTTGAAAAATAGGTGTTGTACACCTTGCATAAAAATGTTTATTATTATAATTTTTTATTTATTATATGATATTATATCTATGAGCATCTAGATGAATGTGCAACATGCAGAGATTCTTTGGGAATATTCTCGGGGCCACTTTATGTTGTATTGTACCATTGTAATACTAAATTGTTATAATTATTTAATATGTGGGAAAGTAAATTAATAAAGTACCTAATATCAAATGTGTGATCAAGGGGTTAGGAAGCACATGGTTTATGTAATATCACTTGGTAGTTTTGTTGGAGTTTGTTTCTATAAAAGCAACCACAAGGGTACTTGTTGAGGTAAATCAAGTTAGCATTTGTGAAGTTTGGAAGCATGGCATAGGATGTGGGGTTACAATTTCTTGTCACATGGAGTGCTTGTTAATGGCTAGGTTTCAAAGGCTTTCGAGTATGTATTGTAATGTTGCAATCTTGAATAATACATAGATGATGGATGCTTTTAGGAGTGGAGTTTTTTCTACTTGAAGATTTTCTCAGGGTATATCAAGTGTCACATTTTTTAGGCATGTTTTCTATTCTCTTGTATGTAGATTCTAAGTACTTATTTGATTAATTTATCATATAAACTATATGAAAATTGTCATTTTATAACTGCAAGTTTCCTTACATATATCATAGTTTGTCTAAGTTAAATCAAATTTATATTCCATCATTGCATTATTTTGACATTAAACACTATACCGTTCTTCCTTTCTCGTAACATTCAATGTGTAAGAAGTTTACCTACGATTTAATGCTTACTAGACTGTTCACTAGTGAACCCTCAAATCTAGTCTTAAGCACTCTTACAAAGAGTTAGGACAAATGTAGTTTTGCTCAAACATACCAGCTTGGTTATGCATCCTTGCATAGGTTAAAAGTAATATTGTTTTGTAGATCACTTTCCTCATAAAGGCAATTGCATATGATCTATCTTAGAGACCTAAGAAATGCCTTTGTATATTGTCAAGAGTATGTTTTTAAATGGCAAAAAATAAAAATTATGGCCCTTTTGATGGCTTTCTACTTTCCAAAGGGTTTTCCAAATCATGTTAAGGTTGGCATTAGCCATGCGGTAACATCCACCCTTAACAATACACCTTGTGTCATTTTGCATCCTGACGCAAGTAGCATGTTACTTCATCCAAGATTGTGAAACTTACAAAGTATGTTTGGAATTTGTTGTCGTTCATTGTTAAGTGTAAACATATTTTAATTAAATATCATCAAGGATAGTGTTTTATTGCTTCTACTTAAATCTAAAGGCACTACTGTTCTCTTACTTTTGTTCGTGGATATATTGTTTCAAAAGCTTTCCATTTCTGCGCCAGTTTATATTTTAAATTTTTTATAGACGCTTTCAATTGGTTTCACCGAATATATACAAATATCCTCTATTTTGCTATGATTAATCCTAAGATTTCCAAAGTTATGCTCTGATTTAACTCCAAGTTTGGTAGAATTATTAGCTGCATATAACTTTAAGGTTGTAAGAAATGTTGGGTGATTCAACTTCAAGATTCCCAGAATTATCAGCTATTTCATTTTTTCCCCACAGACATATGAACGTTGAAGAATGGTAAAGTCTCATCGATCTTGTAAGGGATGCCTTGCAACTGGTTTGAATTAAATCTTATCAAGGATGAAGTTTTAGTGCTTTAACCAAATTATGTTAGTCACCACTGTTCTCATAAGGTATGTTGAATTCAAATCAAACCAAAAAATTTATTGAGGTCTTTGCTTCTTAACTGGACTTATATTAATATTCATTTAAGAATTGTAATCATACACGTACAATCATACATGTATATATTTCATTACTTTAGTAAGAATTTTTATTATTTTAATGAGATTGGTTATTCTCTTTCTTTACTAGTCAATATTTATATCTTACTGATGTATGTGGATAAAAAAAAATTTGTATTTTTTTTATATCTTATTGATGTATGTGGATATAAATAAATTCATATTTTTCTGATATTTCATTGTATATATCATTTTGTTTAGAAATTTACTATATAAGTTGTAGGCATTGTAATATTATATGACATTTCATAATATTATGTACATCTTTATAGTCTTATCAAGATTAATTTTCATAAATATTTTTAGGTATTAATGGATTAAATAGTTTAAATGGTTTGATTGACAAGACTTAAGTTTAGTCAACATTGAGAGCAATCATAAATGTTTCTAGTCGTTTAAATGCACACTTCAAACTTAAGATTGTTTTCATTGTTCATAGTGATACAAATATGATTATTTCATACCACCTATGAACAAAAGAATTTGATAAAATCAAATGAGTTCAAACTAATTTTTCATATATAATCAAATGAATTCAAAATAATTTTTCATTACAAACATAAATTTGACTCAACATTAAGTTTCAATTACTATTTTCTTATTTCATTGTTTGTTTTAGAAACTAATTAGAAGATGCTAACAAAGTGATTAAATGTTCACATTTTTTATATCAAACTGAAATATTCATAGAGAACATTGTATATTTGACAATAAGGATTTTTCATATATATATATATAATAGGTTTAGATAATCATCCAAAAGTGTATTCATTACAACTCCGCATAAAATATGCTTAAAATGTTCTCATCACATATTTCCTGTCTTAGCAAATCCATTTTCATATCATTTCTCATTAGATAAATGAGAATACCGAAATTCTATGCAGCTTATGAAATGCAGCCTTGACCGTGTTTAATCTATTAATCTTATGCTAATTTAACTCCTGACCAGTGCATTTCAGTTACTGCGAAGTGTGAAAACAAAAAAAAGAATTAAAAGCAAAACTTAAAATGCAAAATAGTCCAAGCAACGTAGCCATCGTCTCTAGAATGAGAGTGCCTGTCAACTACATGTTTTACAACGAATTGACATTTTTGGTCAGCCGTTTGCTTGTTCAAGAGTGGAAATCGTCCGCTTGTGTCTCGAAAGGCCAAAATTCGAGTCGCCTTCTCCATTTCTTTGACAGGTTTCAAAATTTATAAGTCGAGTGTGGGACGGTCTGGCTCGGGGATGATTGCATGTCTTGGTTAAAGGGAAAGTGACTTCTTATTGTGGGCTTCACACGTCGAAGAAATGTAAGGGAAGTGTAAGGATAACAGACAGATCTTTGATGTGAAAGTATAATTGAAAGTTTAAATATTAAAAGGAAGTGTGTTTAAGTGTTACTATAAAAACAAGTGTTATTGTAAAAGGAAGTCTTGTACATAGGAGCATCCACTTTGGATGAAATAAAGTTACACTATTGTCGTATTATAGTAATTTTATGTAGGTCTCTCCATAAAAGCCTAGCATTAAAATATATTGGAACACATTTTTAAAATGTTGTTGTCGTAACTATAAATATTCTTTATTTCCTCTTCTTGATTAGGTAGTTTGTGAACTTGTAGAAATGAAAAAGGTGTAAGAAAAATTTGAACTTCAATACTAAAAAAGCGGGTTTGTAAGTAGCTTAACATAACTAAACATACCTATTGAGATTTCACATTGAAAATTAATGCTACAAATTGAAGCCATTTATAATTTCTAAACTATGTGTAGCATTCTACAGGGTCAAAGATGGGTACAAGAAACTGAAACAATGAAAAAGGCCACTTAGGCATCCATCAAAGAGCTTCTGCCGAATGAAATAAAATGAATATTGCAGAATGTGCACAAAATAGATATTTTAAGGAAGCTTGTTAGACATCAAAACCTCGACCCACATTCTATATAAACATATAATCTAAATAGTCAGTAAACTAATCTATAAAAAATAAAACTCTAATAAACTTCATTGTTGTTTTCATCATGCATGTGATTTACAAGTGAACTTGCTTCAGCATACCATCCTTGCAAATATTGAAAATTGTTTATGTATTTTATCCTCATACCAAACCATTATTATACAACTTTGAGGAATTTACGCAGATTACAACAAAGGAAAAATATTCGTCAACACGGGGAAGCTTCTAAGTTTTATTCTTTGAAGAAATAAAACTGTTGAGTTTTCAAATTAAGATCACAGCACAATGATAATTAGAAAGAGGAACCTCGAAAGATATTCAAAAGACCTTTGAATATGAATTAAATAAAATAAAAATGTATCCGTGTTAAAAAATCGAAACCAAAAATGTATACGCGACCATATTCGTTTGATCCTATTCCAAATATCATTATATTTCAAAATACACAAATAATTGTCTTGTTGGCTGCACAATTATAGATTTTTCCTTCAAGGGAAATGAATATCCTACTGACCTATAATCATTGAAAATGGGCCCTGCAAATAAGAAAGTGTCTGCAGACTCAAATATTTCAGCACAGAATGTAGTACTGACTGCACCCCATTATGTTCCTATGTAGTGTGGAAGAGTCTCTAAAACTTGGCCCTTACCAAATGGCATTGCACCAATAGCATAACCTAAAGAATTTGACAGTTCCCCAAATGCATGCTTTAACAAGGAATATTTAAGTGAAGCTAGAAGTTTAAGTGCACAAGGATTTTATGTGTTAATTGAAACATATCTAATATATGTAAAGGATTCTATCATCCATTTGTTTGAAACAACAAAGCACCATTATCAATACAATGCGATCAATTTTGTTACTCTTAAGACAAGTAGGGACATAATCAAGTTATTGTATTGAAAACCAATGGCCACCAAAAAAATGGCTAGGAAGCAAGGTATTAATATAAATTTGGTATAACCGAAATATTTATTTAATAAAATGATTTTTAAAAGGTACTTCACACATTCAAGTATCCTTTGTTGTTTACAATGATTGGGGACCAACAAATTGGAGGGGCGAAATCTTAAAAAGCCTGATATTGGACAAGTAAATAAGATAAGAATAAGTTTGTAGTATGAGAACAAAGCATAGAATCAAGTAAATAAAGTCATGGAAAGGCTATATATAATTTTGGAAAATCAAAACAAAACTATTTCATTAGAAAGATGGGGCAAGGACATAGTTATCTGGTCTCTTCTATAAGTATGGGAAGATATTGGAGTAAAGGATGATTGTCATTCAAAACTTCTACAATTTGTTATGTCCACTGTTTTATTTAAGAATCGGTTAACTTTGTATTTGGATTAATTTGTCAAGAGCTTGGGATAGATTTGTTATTGTCCATATTAGAGCAAATAATTATTGCTTTATAGAAAGAAAGTTTATTTAGAAGTCAGTATTTCTATCAAATAAAAAAATAAAATTATATCAATTTTTTTAAGCATATTTATGCTTTAGGAATTGTCACTTAAATTTTTTGATTTCTGCTAAATTTTTTCTTTTACAGATTTCTAATGTTTTTGGCATTCTAGTTTAGTTTTATCCTAAGATTTCACAGGGTCATTTCCTTGGTATCAATGCATTTATGATTATTTCAATTAAACTAGTTGAATTGATCCTTTAACTTGAAAATAGAAAAATAGTAGACATTTAAAGCCATGATATCCATTGGAAAGTTCTGAGTGAAAATCACAAGTCAAAGAATTTTCAGATAGGATATAGTATGTTGTCAACATTTTCCATCATTTATCCTCTAGAACTACAACAAAACCAATTGATGATTTTGGCAATCATGCATGTAGTGAGATTTTGCATTATTTATTCTATAGTATAACCCGAATATCTAGTTTTCAAAAGAGGCTTAAAAAGAAAAAATGTAAATGCAAATACCTCTACATCAAAGATCATCTGATCTACATAGCTCTTGATCTCATTGACCGTAATAGCCTCTGTGAAGAATTGAAATTACCCGTGTGATAGAATAGTCCACATCAAACACAACTCTAGGACCAAAAGTACGCATGTTGAACTGATAAACCTCCTAGTGGCTCAAATTTGACTCTGGTTCCTTGAAAAAGTGTTGAGACACCTCACTGAAAATGAAAATGGCCACATTCTTTGTCAATGACTTGATGGTAAAAATACTACCCAGTTTGGGATACTCTTCCTTGAGCAAAACAAATGGACCTTTAAAAAACATTAGGAGACCTCCAATGATGGGCCGCGCAGAAAGAATTGGCAAAAGACTTTTGCTTGATCTAGACCCCAATACAAGTGAAATGAGTTTTTCAAGTACAATAGTTAATATCACCAGGAAACCTTCTTGCACATATATGTTTTCTGTTAAATCAAGCTTACCCACAATAAAAAAAAATACAGACATTTTGGACAGACCTGGAGAAACCACCTATAAATCCTTTAAATGTCAATACCCAATACCTTAGATTGGTTTAATCTGACAATTAAATATACCAAGAAAATTCATAAGTAATTACAAGAGATCCTCCCATTTTAGACACGTGAACCGGTGGGTTCCTAAATTTATATAATTTTGCATTCAGAAAACATCGTGGAAAGCGTAATCTTGAGAGATTCCCTCACATGAGTGTGTCATTTTCTAGGATTAAAAATTGGGACTACTAGTGCTTTCTTACATTTCTATATTAATTCATTATGAAGCCATATGATGCCAAATGGGATTTCATGTAATCACGTGTATTGAAAAATTAATAAATAAATATCATTCCAAACCAAAACTAAATACAAACAAAACTAAATCAATAACCAAATAATAAACCAAATCTATAGAGAAAGCTTAAACTCAAAATAACTAATGTAGAATTGAATATGCAGAGAAAGCTCAAACACAAAATAAATACATTAAAAAGAAACCCAACATTTCTCTCCTACTGGAAACATTGAAAAAGAAAAATTACAACATAGTTGTATCTAGATACATTTATCAGTGCATTTTTTAAAGAAAATCTATACACAAATGTTCAAATCTTACCTGCAACTTGTGCAAATTGGTTCAAATGTTCCACAAATTCTGACACATCTAGATTAATATGATATTTTGTTTTCACCTTGGTCTCCTCCAACCACCACTGATACAACCCATGTGAAACCTAAAATTATTTCTCCCACTGCCATTAATGAAAAGGTTTGTAAAGGGCACAAGATGGTGAGGCTCAATATTTTTCCTCAACGACCTCATAATCTAATTCACGATTGAGTTATGAGTAGAATTGTTGAACCTTGCCCTAAACTATATCTGAGGTGGTCGCACTCATCTACATATGTTAGATGTAGTGGAGGCGTACATCATTCGGATAATTTAATGTGATGACACTGTCAAACAAACATACAAATCTTACCTAGAAATTGTCGACAACTTTCTCAAAAAATAGGCCTACAATACCATTTTTAAGTGTGAGACAAAAAAGTATGTGGTTTGGGAGTGAAACAGGTTTTGCTCACATACAAACGTGAGCTTCCTCGCAGGTGAATCCTATTGGCTTAATTAACTTGAAATGAAAATTATGTATTGTGTATATATGAAAACAAAAAAGGTTAATGACATTAGATATTTTAGAAAAAAATTATTCGTTTGCAAAGATATTTATTTTTAAGACTTAATTTATAATCCAACGACCTCCTAATCCAATTCATGATTACGTTGTGAGTAGAATTGTTGAGCCTTGTCCTAAATTATATCTGAGGTGGTACACCTAGAAACTATTCACAACTTTCCCAAGAAAACTCGCATGCAATACCATTTTCATGTGTGAGATAAAAAAAAATTAGCGGTCTAGGAGAGAGACGGGTTTTTCTCGCACACAGACGCGAGCTTCCTCACAGGTGAATCCTATCGGCTTAATTGACTTGAAATGAAAATTATGTACTATGTATATATGAAAACAAAAAGGTAAATAACATTAGATATTTTAGAAAAAGATATTCGTTTGTAAAGATATTTATTTTTAAGACTTAATTTATAAAATGAGAAAATAGGATAATTTTATTTTAGATTTTATTTTTATATTAAAAAAAGGTATTTTTTTAGAAAATTGGAAAAGTAAAAAAGAGTAAAATTCATTTATCAATTTTTAGTTTACAATTTTTTTGAAAGAAAGTTTGAAAGAGTAGAGTTTTCAAGAATGGATTGTTCTTGAAAAATTGTTTGTGGAAGACAAAAGGATTTACCTTCTTTATGCTTGATGAAAAATAAATTAAAATTAAAGTAAAAATATAAATTGTGTTGTTCAATACTTTCTTGATCTTATTGTGCAAATGAGTTTGTTGAGATTTTAGAATGGGCTTGGATTCTATTTTGTTATGTAAATTTTAGTTGAGGGTTTTGATTTTAGAAAACATTGTACCTCAACCCTTGTAAAATTTCAAAAGTAATTATGTGATGACAAAAGTGTGTTTCCCTTGATATTTAGATCAATATTGTATGATTGAATTATTTAACTTTTAACTTTATGTGTTTGTGTGAAAAAATTCAAGATCGATCAAAGTTGGACCTATCATTCATATGGTTCCTACATATTTCAAAAATTATTTTTGAAACTTATTTTTAATATTTTTTTTTTTGACTTAGGAGATTAATACGAATAGAAAAATTTTATAGGCGAAAATTCAATTTTTGTTGGTGATTTATCCCAATTTTTTTCTCTCCAAAGGTTTATTCATAGTAGTGTTCTCTTTCTTGTGTAGATTAATATTAGTAGGAGACTTGGAGCACTCTATTTATCACCTCATAAATTAGAGACTAGGTGGAATGCATCTTCTTACTTACCTTTGTAATAATATAGATCTAAGGTGTAATTTTATTCTTACCCCACTTAGATATTAGAAGGAATATTCTATTTTCAACTTGTGAATTCATAATGGGGTTTGGGTATTAGTTTTCTAACTAGGTTGAGTACTACTTTTTTGGGTAGTTTATTCTCATGGTATTATAAACACCATTTGACATTTTAATGTACTACTTATCCTATTTATAGGATGCTTGAGGTGGAGGTGTTGATAGTGAGTTTTTAGGTATTATTATGCTACTAGAATTACTCTAGATCTTTGGTTGGTGATATTTCTTTAAATGATTTTTATGTAAATATGTTGTAACCATATTTATTTTTATGAATAATAAATTGAGATTCTTTTCAGTGTGGGTTTGTTCTCCTTAAAGATTTTTTCCCATGTACATTTGTGTTGTGATGTGATTTTGTAATGTTTTATATGTATTTCTCCTTTTTGTAATTGTAAAGATCCAAATCTTACAAATACACTCCTTTCAGATTAGATTATGAAGTGTTCCCACATACCTTCCTACTTTTCATTTGGTATTATAAATTGATCGCCTTAGATTATAGGTGTTGAGTAAAGGCTTTTTTATACTGATATTTGATTGAGTAGGTAATTGCGTAGAATAGTTTGATCTTCTTGCAAGAAGAGATAAAAAGTACATCTATAATAGAGATGGAAAAGTTTATAAGCACAAAATTTGAGATGTAGAAGTTTAATATGGAGGATATGATCATGGATAGAGATCATGGGATAAAATATCCAAATCCAAACCTACTACTATGTCCTAAGAGTCTCATTGAAAATATATAAGAAGAGATCACTAAACTTTTAAATTATATTTCTTTATACTCGTGACTGTGAAATTGACACTTGGATCATTTCTATACATACAAAATTGAACCATAAACTTCTAAATTTTAATTTCTCGATTTGGGTGTGTGGTGTCCCCTCTCTCAATGGTCATTATAAGTTAATTTTAAAACATGAATTATTTTAAAATGCACACTAAGGTGGTGTATTTAAGGATTAACCTTGATTAATATAAATAATTTGGTATAATCAAGAAGTATTCACATGATAGCATTGTTGTTATCTCTCAAAAATTGCACCCTATGCTAAATTGTGGAACTTAGTCGTCTGGAGAAACATGGAAACACTCCTAAGTTGTGGGTCACCTAAAACTTGAAGTAAATCTTTGTAGAAGGTCGGCTCCTATCTGGTAATTCACCTATACTAAACTTAATGAGAAAAGGTTTAGAAAGTGACAGGAAACTAAAATCAGAAAAGCATAACATACACTATTCAAGCTTATACATTCCTTACATAAATATTTCACAAGAGGACCATGCTTGACTAACTCCTAGAAGGAAAGAAAACTTTCACAACTAGAAAATAATAAAGCAAATTTGACACAACTTGTAACTTGAAACATACGTATAACTCTATAAAAGATGCTTAAAATGAGACAATATTACAAGGAAAAGAAGATATTTCACAAGCAGTAATCATCAATCATCAACCTGCACACAATGAACACAAAGAAATGAATAGGTAAAACACTCAACTTCTATTGATAACTGAGGTAAAATAATGATCTATATTTCCAAGTTGAGTTAAACAAAAAAATGCAATATCTGAAAGGACTCCAAAGTCACTAAAAATCATAAATTTGAATCCTGAGAACTAACTACAACCAAATGAAGATTATAATATTTATTCGTCTCCAAGAAGCAGTTTCATGAAAATAGGCCATAAACCTATTTGTCGGATTCAACAATAAGTCCTACTTTTCAGACCCTCAAAGGACTCCAAAAAGACTCAAAGAAGAAGAAAAGGTCACTCCCTGACCCTTTCCACCATCAAAGCTCTTGAAAACGCTCCAACTCCCCCTAAATTGACTCTAAACTTCTAGATGGTCTCCCAATGTCTAGCAACTGAATCCAACCGCCCCTAAAATCTTGGTCAAATTCATAACTATTCAACCATATCCTTATGACTTAGAATTTTTCATAAGTCTCTGGCTCCTTTTGACACAACAATAAACACATGTTTTCCATATCATTGTATTTTTAATATTAATATTTATTAATTAATTTATAATAGATCAATTACATTTGATTGTGCAATAATAAGAAAAAGAACATTTAATCTTTAAATCTATAATTATTAAGTAACATAAAAAAACATTACTTAATAAATATAAATTGAAAATAACATGTAATGTGCATCGTCCTAAGGCAAAAGGAATGATAAACACTATACCCATAGGGTATTAAATGGAAGAAATTAGTCAAAAATAAGGCACCAAAAAAGCATCTCATGTGGTTGAGTTAGATCAAATAGGACCCTAAGCACAAACATAGATCACCATTTTTCTATTTCAATTTCTTCTCTACTATTTTCTGCCTGTGGCCACTGACATCGGGGTAGGGTTTGGAGGAGAAACTCTTAAGACACTTAAGGACGCCTTGATGTAGTTTGTTCATGGCCTTCAATAGGTAAACGCTTTCTCTACATTGTTAAACTCCATTTGTGAAGGAAATGATCAAAAGTTTTGTGTATTTTACTCGATATTCCATGATTTTGAGTTCCACATCTCTGTATACATTAGCCTCTCGACTAACTCTTTAAGGTTCTTTTCATTGCGGGCTTAATGTCTGTGTATATTTGTAACTGAACAACTATTTGTTCTTTTGTTGATAAATCAGAGGGTTTTTATGCTTGATCTTGTATCAATGTGAATAGAAAACCACGGCTCTCTAAATTGATCTCTTTCTTGGCTTTCCTATGTAATTTTATGAGAATTTGAGTAACATTTTCCATTTGAATGGCCTCTGAACTCTGCAAGTGTATGATGAAAATAATTCATCTTTCCTTTTGTGCTATTTTCGTTGAAGTATTCCAGAAAAACTACTAAGAAACCACAGGCCCTCAAAAGGTACTGTATGTTCTTCTTTATAGATATTTTCATCCTTGTTGTGGATGAGGGCTTTTGGCTCCTTCCATAATTGATTTAAGGCATTTAGTTGAGGGTTTTGTGATCAGATCAAAAAAGAAGAAACCTCGCTTCAATTAGATGCATAAGGCAACACATCAATTAGTCTTCATCCAATATCATTTTGTATGTATATTTTTCACCCATGAGCTCCGAGTATGTTCTCTGAACTTCTGACACAAATAGCATAGCAAGCATTCTCTATTTTTACCAAAATTTGAAGCATTATTTCCATCTTCTTATTCATGTCAAAATTATCATCCATCATTGGAGCAACAAGACTTAATTCCTTATAAAGATCTCAAACAAAGTTGCATATTCTCTTTGCTATCTACACCGGCCACCTAATCAATGGCTAATCTCATGATCTCTCCTATCAAATCTCGAAGGATCCTAAAAGATAATCCAGAATGTTTATCTTGAATTGGCTAGTAGATGAATCACCAAGCTTTGAAATCTCATTATTGAGATCTTCAAGGGTCAAAATTTTCCCACTCTTACAAAATTCATGCATGGTCGCTTCTTCTACATACTCTTGAATCCCAGGTGAAAAATCTCTTCTAGTATTCCATGCATCATTGGCATTGCCTTGAAAATCATTAGAAACTCATGAGAGGTGCTTCTTTATAACCCCATCCACACCCTTCTCTGCCTATTTTAAAATTGTTTCCTTGTCATCGTTACCAATCTTATGAACCTAAAAAATAACCTTCTTAATGTTTCATGTGCCAAAGTGGATGCTCCGCTTGATATGGTTCCAAGATTAGTTGGATCCCAATTCCCTGCCATTTTCTTGTTATTTCTTCTCACTAGACTCACAATTAGCAATCTTTCTTATCAAGAATCCACTTGATTTTAGATGTTTCTATTCTTCCTGTGTTTATTCACCCTTCCCAAACTATGTATCTTCCTTGACAAGTTTGTGTTGCATGTTTCTTTAAATCATTAAGTGTATGATACACTGCACATAATTACTGGACTCTATACTCCGCTTGTGCTCTATTTTTGCCACTTATATGTTCTTTTTGCTCTTAATTTTCATCTTATCTGTTGTACCAACATTTATCTCATTATCATATTGATTTTGATGTTGTCTTGTAGCTATGCAAAGTTGTAGCATGATATTTTATTCTTTTGATGCAAGTTTTAGATCTGTCCTATCTTCGTACACTCATGCTTTAACATAAGAGGACACTATTATGCTACACCTTCAGAACTATTTTTAAATTATCTTTGTGGCTCCAATACATTGGTACAATGACTGATCTGTGGTCACTACTTCCTTCCATTTGCATTACAGGATTACGGTTACGTTGAGGACAACACACATCACTCATCATTGCTTTTCTTATCACGTCAAATGTCTCAAATCCTTCAACATAAAATGTCTGTTATACCCTTATATATATCATGGATATTCTATTGGCTTTCTACCTTATTATATCCTTACCATTTTTTATGTTCTGTATGTTTTTTTCTCATGAATGACATGTTTCAAATATCTTATGAAGCATTTGTACCTACATGACCCTGTCATTAAATATTCTTGTTGTAAGAGTAAAGAATTAATTTAATTACATTGATTAAATTAACTTTGCTACCTCTTAAAATTTCACTTTATGCACTTGCATTAGTCATTTAATAGTTAAATCTAATTATTAAATGTCTATTTACCTATTAGGGTTTTCCATTAGGTTTTTTATCTCCTTCTATAAGAATTGATCCATTGTATGTTTTGATTCATTCTTTTGGTTTATAATAATAAACTTTCATATTGTCAGAGCAAAACCCTTGTTTGTTTCCTACAAATTTCTTCCTTGTGACAGGGTTTTGCATGCAAGTTTTTACATTATTGTGGTCATATATCTTTTTTTTCTCTTTAGAAATATACTTGTCTTCAAGCATGTATTGTCTTTATGTCACTGACACTCTGATTGCATTGGTCTAATCATTAACCATTAACCATTCTTATAATTTTGATGCTTCCTCGTAATCTGTCATTTCAACTATGGGTTTTTATTGCTAACTTGATATAGGTTATTCACTTTGTACAAGAACAAGCATGTTTTTGTCATTTTTTCCTACTCTTTAGACTTCCACCATGTTTATCAATACTTTTTGCATTCCTTAAAAAGATTAGATATGCTCTTATGGTATTCTTGCATCTTTATGTTAGAAATTATTTGATCTCTAACGAACAAAATAGCACTGTAAAATCATAGTATTGTTGATTTGAACACATGTTACCACTTTTATCATTAGCTATCATGTAGCACGCTGGGATCAAACCTTGTGGGAGCCCATTTGACCCCACATGCTATAGGATAGACACATGTATCTTCACATGAAGTAAATGAGTTAGAAAATAAATGTATATGAATCTTTCCTTGATACTTCTTGTTTCTCATACATTCGTGATTAGCTAGCTATTATTATGCATATGTGAAACATGTTGTATGTTTGCAGATGTGGGTATATGTAGTGTGTGATGACCCGACATTGCTTAGATCAAAGATCTAATGTCATTTGTTTTCTTAAATACAAGCATTTCAGGAGTAGCAAGGACACAAAAGATGGATACAAGGAAAATGATAATAATAGAGACAAGACATAGAAAATCCAAAGAGATTTGTCATCAAGCAATGAAAATTCACCCCTCACTACCTATTCCTTTATTTCTTATAGAATCTTCAAATGTAAAATATTCTTTTTATGTGCATCATAATGGTTAGTCTCACGACTTGTGTGAGACATTATTCATTTGCATCATTAATAAAGATTCCATTTCTTTAAATTTTTTGTACTCTCCTATGTCATATTCATCTACATAATGAAATGTAAAATTTGTCATTTTTTTTTCCTTTCTTTATGCACATGTATATGATTCAGTAGAGTTAAAAATGTACCTTATTTCTTTTAAAAACATAAAAGCTCCATCTGATTGAGCTTAGTAGTGAAAATTGGTAATATTTTTGGCAACGTTTGCGATATGTTTGCTTGCTAAACATTATGACCAGTTGCCTTAAAAAAAATCAATTAGGCATAGAGTCACTTGGAAATATGACAAAACTTGAAAAAAAAAATCTCAAACTGTTGCAACTCACTATACATTGCTATAACCTTCCCTAATTCATTGAGTATGGATGTATGCTTTGTAAAAATAAAATATGAGTTTCACTACCATGAATTATATATGTATTCTCAATGAATCAGTAAAGGTTGGCAGCAAAAAACATTCTCATTTTCTCCAACTCTAACAAACTAAAAACTTGGAAACTTATTGAAAGGAGGAAAACCTACACCAAAACTAATCTAACTATGTTGGACAACACTTAGGAAAAACTAAAAACTACCCTACCTTAGACTAACCAACAGTTATATATATACTAAACAAAACCATTAACTGGTTTTGTCTAGTAGCTTACTTTACTCTTTAATTTACAATGAATAACATGTTCATGATAAAATATAAAGAGATGGAAAAATGGCATACATTTAACCAGTTATTGCAATGCTTCTTGAAGAACAAAAACAACTTCACTTACTTCATTGTGTTGATTGAAAAGACTGTCGATTTGGAAAGGATCGACATCCTGCATTTGTTCTCCTTTAGCTACACCTTCATACTTAGGTGTTGGTGCAACTCGTACATCTTTATTTTCTTCCATCCTATCTAGATGTCTGATAGGATGTACATGTGAAAGGAAAAACTTAGAGCTATGTTTTCTGGTTACTTATCTTTCTTTCTATTTGACATGGTTGTCTTGTTTCCTAGTGAAGTTTGGATAGGAGATAAAATAGTTTGAAAGACTTGGAAAATTAACATTACCTTCACCTTTCATAATTTATTACCATGTTTATTCCTCCTCCATGGTCAAAGGACCATCCTCTTCTATTAGGACAGTTCATAGCTCATCAAAGCTATGATCTCGTGGAAGGCTCTTGTAAACAACTGGTTGCTTCAAATGATGCTAGTATAAAATTGGGAACACAAGGAGTTGATTATGCCTCTAGCTCTTGAATTTGAGCAAGTAATAGCCTCATCTTCTCTTCTTTTGTAGCTAACTCACTTGCAGTAGATTCTTCATACTGCCTTCTTTGCAACCATGTCTCTTGTTGGCTCTGATAATCTTGGTAGGTCCAACAATCTTGTTGTAAGCTATACTCTTGTTGCTTGTCAATACACCTCATATGGTCTTAGAAGTTTAACAAAAATTCATCTATGGTCATGTTATCAACATGATGAAGATGATTATATGAATAACCATGCTAACTTGGAATAAAATGGGTTTCTTGAGGTTGTTGATGTCCATTGGCAGGATGACATATAGCTAGAGCAAGGGTGGGTGGGTGGAAAGTATAATATGGAACTTGTTGGGTATTTTTTGTAATGTGACTATTTTGCATGAAATCAACAGTATAGCTTCTTTGATATGGCTAGTAGAATGAAACATTGGGAACATTTTCAAGGAAAGGAGAATAGAAAAAGCCATGCTTCAACACTTCATCTTCTTGAAACTAGTAGACGTTTTCTCAGAGTCCCCATATATGCAAAAGGTAACCTCTCAAAGGTCTGTAACTTTCTAGTAGCACATCAAAACCAACAAGAAATAAGATTTATTTTGAATTTTTCGATTCAAACAAGTCCCACAAGGTGTGCCAAAAATTGTTATCTCTCAAAAATTGCACCTTATGCTAAATTGCAAAACTTTTATTTCTGGAGAAACATGGAAACACTCTTAGGCAATGGGTCACCTAAAACTTGGAGTGATTCTCTAAAGAAGGTCAACTCCTATCTGGTACTTCACCTATACTAAACTTGCTAAGAAAGGGTTAGAAAAAGACAAGAAATTGAAATCTAACCTACAAGGTGATGCTCCAAAGATTTGAACAAGGACCATGTAACCATGTTTGCATACACAAAATATTCAACTGGAGAAGCTTAGCATACACTATTCAATCTTAATCATTCCTTGCATAAATATTTCACAAGAGGACCATGCTTGCCTAACTCATAGAAGGAGAAAACAATTTTACAACAAGAAAACAATTCTATAAATTTGACACAATTTGTAACCTACAACATACATATAAATCTATAAAAGGTTCTTAAAGTGAGACAATATTACCAAGAAAAGTAGATATTTCACAAGTAGTAATCATCAATCATCAACCTGCACACAATGAACATAGAGGAATGAATAGGTAACACACTCTACTTCTATTGATAACTGAGGTAAAATAATGATGTACGTGTCCAAGTTGAGTTATATAAAATTGCATCCTGAGAATTAACTACAACCAAATGAGGTTTACAATATTTATGCTTCACTAAGAAGCAATTGAATGAAAATAGGCCCTAACCCTCTTGGTCGGATTCAACAATAATACCTACTTTTCAGGCCCTCAAAGGACTCCAAAAAGGCTCAAAAAAGAAGAAAAAGTCACTCCTTGACCCTTTCTACCATAAAAGCTCCTGAAAATGCTACAACTCCCCCTAAAAGGACTCAAATAACCCCTAAATTGACTCAAAACTCTTAGATCCTCTCCCAATGTCTAGCAACTGAATCCAAACCCACTAAAATTTTGGTCAAATTCATAACTATTCAACCATATCCTTATGACTTGGAATTTTTCATAACTCTCCAACTCCT
This sequence comes from Chamaecyparis obtusa, assembly GCA_027943335.1. Lineage (NCBI taxonomy): Eukaryota > Viridiplantae > Streptophyta > Pinopsida > Cupressales > Cupressaceae > Chamaecyparis > Chamaecyparis obtusa. The sequence goes on along the minus strand of BSBK01003247.1, from coordinate 413,806 downwards.
TTTGACACAATAATAAATACATGTTCTCCATATCATTGATTTTTAATTTTAATATTTATTAATTAATTTATAACACATCAATTAATAAATATTAATCAAATTTGACTATGCAATAGCAAGAAAAAGAACATTTACATTTCATCTTTTAATCTATAATTATTAAGTAACATGAAAAACCTTACTTAATAAATATAAATTGAAAATAACTTGTAATGTGCATCATCCTAAGGCATAAGGCATCATAAACACTATACCCATGGGGTATTAAATGGAAGAAATTAGTCAAAATAAGGCACCAAAATAGCCTCTCTTGTGGTTGAATTAGTGCGAATATAACCCTAAAGCACAAACATGGCACCATTTTTTGTTACAAGTAGTGGTTGTCGTTGTACCAAAAGATCGACTTGTTAATGCTTGATACAACCACTAGACTTATAGAAGACACGGGAGGTAGTTAAGCTATGTCTCGAACCCTACGAGGGATGTTGGCCCACTACCAACAATCCCCCTCCCAGCATCACTCGTCGTGGCATGCATGGATTCAAACCTGTGAGCAAGCTCTGATACCACTTGTTACAAGTAGTGGTTGTCGTTGCACCAAAAGATCGACTTGTTAATGCCCAATACAACCACTAGACTTACAGAGGATGTGGGAGGCGGTTAAGCCATGTCGCGAAACCTGCGAGGGACGCTAGCCCACTGCCAACATTTTTCCATTTTGATTCCTTCTCTAGTATTTTATGTCTATGGCCACTGACATTGGGGTAGGGTTTGGAGGAGAAACTTTGAAGACACTTAACGAAGCCTTGATGTAGTTTGTTTGTGGCCTTCAACAGGTAAACGCTTACTCTGCACTGTTAAACTCCATTTTTGAAGGAAATAATCTAATGTTGTAATGTGTATTTTACTCGATATTCCCTAAGTTTGAGTTCCACATCTCTGTATACACAAGCCTCTCTACTAATTCTCTAAGGTTATTTTCATTGTGGGCTTTATGTCTATGTATATTTGTAATTGAGAAACTATTTGTTCTTTTGTTGATAAATCTATGAGGGTTTTTATGCTTGATCTGATATCGATGTGAATAGAAAATTGAGGCTCTCTAAATTTATATCTTTCTTGGTTTTCCTGTTTAAGTTTCTAATAAAATGGGTAACATTTTCTTTTTGAATGGACTTTGAACTCTGGAAGTGTATGATGGAAACAAATCATCTTTCCTTTTTTCCATTTTTGTTGAATTATTCCAAAAAACCTGTTAAGAAATCGTACACTCACAAGGTATTGTATGTTCTTCTGTATAGATATTTTCACACTTGTCATTGATGAGGGTTTTTGGCTCCTTCCATAGTTTCTTTAAGGCATTGAGTAGAAGGTTATGTGATAATATCAAAAAAGTAGAAACCTTGCTTCAATTAGATGCATTAGACACAACTTCAATTAGTCTTCACCCAACATCATTTTGTATGTATATTATTCACCTATGATCTTCGGGTATGTGCTTTGAACTTTTGACACAAACAACATAGCGAGAATTCTCTATTTTCTCCAAACTCTAAAGCATTAATTCCATCTTCTTGTTCATGTCAAAATTATCATCCATAATTAGAGCAACAAGACTTAATTCCTTATAAAGATCTCAAACAAAGTTTCATATTCTCTTTGTTGTCTCCACCAACCACCTAACTAATGGATAACCTCATGAGCTCTCTTGTCAAATCTCAAATTCCTAAAAGATAATCTAGAATGTTGATCTTGAATTGGCTAGTAGATGAATCACCAAGCTTTGAAATCTCATTATTGAGATCTCCAAGGGTTAAAAGTTTCCCGCTATTACAAAACTCAAGCATGGTCATTGCTTCTACATAGTCTTGAGTCCTAGGCGAAAAAGCTCTTCTAAGCTTCCATGCATCATTGGCATTGCCTTGTAACTCATTAGCAACTCGTGAGAGGTGCTTCTTTCTAACCGATTATATACTCTTCTCTTCCTATTTCAAAATTGGTTTTGTGTCATCATTACCAATCCTATGAACCTGAAAAGTAACCTTCTTAATATTTCATGTGCCGAAGTGGATGCTCCACTTGATACAGTTCCAAGATTAGTTGGATCCCAATGCCCTTCCATTTTATTGTTATTTCTTCTCACTAGAATCGTAATTAGAAATCTTTCTTATCAATAATTTACTTAATTTTATAATTTTTTGTTCTTCTTGTGTTTATTCACCCTTCCCAAATTGTGTATCTTCCCTGACAAGTTTGTGTTGCATGATGCTTTAAATCATTAAGTGTATGATACACTACACATAATTACTGGACTTTGTACTCCACTCATGCTCTATTTTTTCCACTTATATGTTATTTTTGCACTTTTCATCCTATATGTCGATCAACATTGCTCTCATTATCGAATTGATGTTTTTTTTTTGTGTAGCTATGCGAAGTTGTAGCATGTTATTCCATTCTTTTGATGCAAGTTTTAGATCTGTTTGATCCTCATACACTCATGCTTTAACATATTATGTTATACCTTCAGCATTGTTTTTAAATTATCTTTGTCGCTCCAATACATTAGTACAATGATTGATCTGTGATCACTACTTCCTTCCATTTGCATTATAGGATTACTGTTACGTTGAGGACAACACACATCACTTATCATTATTTTTCTTTTCATTGCAAATATTTCAAAGCCTTTAACATAAAATTTACGTTATGCCCTTATATATATCATGGAAATACTATTGAATTTGTACCTTAGTATATCCTTACCACTGTTGATTCTCTTTATGTTATTTTCTAATGAATGGCATACTTCAAATGTCTTATCGAGAATCTATACCTACATGACCCTGTCATTAAATACCCTTGCATTTCTTTTACATCACTGCGCTCATATATGTTGTTGTTCTCTTTTGTAATATACTTGTCTTCAAGCATGTATGGTCTTTATGTTACTAACACTATGATTGCATTGGTTTGATCATTAAGCATTAACCATTCTTGTAATTTTGATGCTTCCTTGCAATTTTCCGCTTCAACTATGGATTTGTGTTGCTAACTTGATATAAGCTATTCACTTTTTACAAGAACTAACATGCTTTTGTCACTTTTTCCTGCTCTTTAGACTTCCACCATGTTTATCAATTCTTTCTGTGTGCCTTAAGTAGATCAGATATTCTATTATGGTATTCTTGCATCTTTATGTTAGAAATTTGTTGATCTCTAATGAAAAAAATAGCACTGTAAAAGTATATTATTGTTGAGTTGACCACATGTTACCACTATGTTCATTTTCAATCATGTAGCACATTGGGCTCAACCCTTGTGAGGGATCCCATTTGATCCCATGTGCTATAGGATAGACACTTGTATCTATACATGAAAAAAATGAGTTAGAAAATAAATGTATATGAATCTTTCCTTGAAACTTTCTTGTTTCTCATACATCCGCAATTAGCTAGCTATTATTCTGCATATGTGGAACATGCTGCATGTTTGCAGACGCGGGTATATGTAATGTTTTATAGCCCGTAATTTCTTAGATCAAAGATCTAACGTCATTTATTTTGTCAAATGCAGACATTTTAGGAGTAGCGGGGATGCAAAAGCTAGATAGAAGGCAAGTGAGAAGAATAGTGACAATACACAGCAACTCAGAATGGACTTGTCATCAGGAAATGACAAGTCACCCCTCGCTTCCTATGCCTTTATTTCTTATAGCATCTTCAAATGTAAAATGTTCTTTTCATGTGCATCATAATGGTTAGTGTCATGGCTTGTGTGAGAGATTAATCATGTGCATCATTAATAAAGATTACATTTTTAAAAATTCTTTATACTCTCCTATGTCATATGCATCTGCATAATGCAATGTAACATTTGTAATCTTGTGTTCCTTTCTTTATGCACATGAATGTGATTCAGCAGAGTTAAAAATGTGTCTTATTTTTAAAAAAAATACAAAATCTCCACCTGATTGAGCTTAGTAGCAAAAATCAGTAACAAGCATCATAGAGAATTGTAATCAATCATTCGCTTGTATGTTCACCCTATGCATATGATGCTTGCTTGTTGTCTTTGATCTTGGTAAAGTGTTATTGAATCAACCCTCTATGAGCTTAACCAAGGAGAACAAATTTGTACCTAACAAGTTCCCACATAGTGTCTCTCTATCATAATGTTTTTTTATTGTCTTTGAATCAACCCCACCCAAGGGCTTAACTAAGGAGAATAAATCCCTACCTAAAGAGTTCTCACACAGTGTCTCTCTTCCATGCCAAACATTAAATAGACACACTATAAGTTAAGACAAGTCTTGCATAGTTGGAAACTTTCTCTATGTTTACTTTCATGACTATAAGTTTAATTAAATGTACCAAATGAATTATGTAAGCATGAATTTAAAGTATAATCAAAAGCAATAATTTTTTATTGTAAATCATTCATCTAAGAAAATCCCCCACCTTTTGAATATATTGATAAATTAAGTATTTTTTTTCAATTGTATTTTAATTAAATATTTATTTTAGGATCAATTAATCTAAGCTCTAAAACCTAATCTTATATTTGTGTCTAATTATTAGCCTTAGGTGAATAGTATCGAAAATAATTTTTTATTATACTTTGTTTTTAATTCTTCTTTGTAAAAGAACTCTAGGGGAAGAGCATTAGTAGTCATTGTAGCTAACTTTGTGAACCCTATCACACTTAAAGGTGCATCAAATTTTAATGAGTTTGTTTGGTTGTCCTATATGCAACCTAATTTCTTATAACTAGGGGAACTATACCAGAAGTCGTTATAGCTAACTTCACACACTCGTAGAGCCTAAACTATACATCAAATTTTGACAATTTTTTTCATTGAACTTCCAAAGGTGACTTAGCTACTTAAAAAAATCTATCATCCTAAATTGTAAGAACCTATAATTAGATGCTCAATTAGATCTCATTTTAGCATGTATGGGCTCACACATTAACTTTTGGTATCCCAACTTCTCACTGCCTACATTTTTGGCTTTCTTTCCACCTTCCTAACTCCCAAATTCAATTTTATTCTCTTTTGGTAGGAAGAGGATGCATAAGCCAACCTATTCCCCTATTTTTCCCCAAAATTTGATTTGGGGGCTCGTCTCATTTCTTTAGCGAGATTTTTGAATTCATGTTGACCTCCTTTGTGTTTTGAGCCCCTAAATATTGTGATATGTATAAAAGAAAACTATATCTCCTCATTTTGATATCCACAATCAAGATTTCAAAAGACGTCCTATAATTTTGTATCTCAAGCATTTTCAAGCAAGATATCAAGCATTCTAAGGCATCTTCAAGGCAATCTTCTTCATAGATCAAGCTTCTTTATTTCATTGAAGGCCAAGGAAAGGAGTCTGACATTAAGGAAAAAGATGATCATACAAGCATCCATCTATATACATTCAAGCAATCAAGTCTTAAACTCTTCAAGTCACCTCTCTCTCTCTCTCTCTCTCTCTCTCTCTCTCTCTCTCTCTCTCTAATCAAAGCATTGTGGCAAACTACAACATCCATTACACAAGGTTTTGTCTTTCATGGTTTCCTTTTGGGCTTTTGTGTAGATTCAAAGCTATTGCAGGGTATGTGCAAGATCATGGTATGTCAAACTAGGCCCTTAAGTGGCAATGAAAATTTAGAAAATCAGGTTTAGGCAAGTTGACATAAAAATTTGAACAAGTTATAAATATTATATAAAAAATATGTAAGAAGAGAATTTGTATAAAATTGAATTTAGTTTCTAAGATACTAGGCCTTTTTTGAAAAATAATTATTCTATATGTTGAAAATTTCAAATTTCAATGTACTAGTACGAAAATTTCAGAAAAAAATAAGTAGGTAAATGTATGACCACCTTAAACACAATCAAATGATAATTTATTTTTACAAGATTATAGATATAAGTAGTAGACTCATGTCCGAATGTGACACATTTTTTTATAATTTTTTTCCAAGTAAATAATTAATTATGATTTTTATTCTACAACTTTTCTAGAATAAAAAAACTCCCATGTCTGACCACGTTAACTTCGTATAAAATTTATCAAATTGAAATTTTTTTTTATTTTTCTTGTAGTAGGAAAATCATAGAATGTGACACATATTTTGGATTTCAAAAATGTTATACAATTTGAAAGTTATAGCTATTTTTCAATAAGTCTATCAAACAAGACTAGAAAGATAATAAGTAGGTGTATGTCTGACCACATTAAACAAAATCAAATGATAATATATTTTTTTAAGATTATAGATAAAAGTAGTAGTCTCATGTCTGGATGTGATGTATATTTTTTTATATTTTTTTTCCAAGTAAATAATTAATTATGATTTTTCTGCTACAAATTTTCCTAAATATAAAAACTCTCATGTCTAACCACATTAACTTAATCTAAACTTCATCAAATAGAAAGAATTATTTATTATTATTGTATTAGGTGAAGCATAGAATGTGATGTATATTTCAGATTTCAAAAATGTTATATTGTTTGAAATTTATAGTTGTTTTTCAAAGAGTCCATCAATGAGGACTTATTTTTCACATCGCCACTTTTTGGCATACCATGATCCTACACGTACCCTGCATCAATATACTTGATCACATTCAAAAAAGGATTTGCATTAATACATTTCATTTTCAGATCTAGCATTTGTTATATGATAACACACTTTCATTTATTTCATGTCATTTCAAGATTGATTCTAAACTGGAGTTTGACTGAGGCAAACTTTCCTCTACACAACATTTTCCCCATTTTTATGTGTAGGTGTAGGTGGTGTTCAGACTGTTTCATATCCAAAAAGTACAGGAGCTAACGAATAGTCTACAATTTAAAATAATCAAAAGTGATAGGAACAAGTTTCCCTGGGCACCCTCGAACATTGATGCCCAAGGCACCCTCTTCCCTACAAATTAGCCTCAAATTGAAATCTCAAGTTGATCAGGTGTTCTCTATTTTTTCTTTTTCGTACCTATATAGAGCTATTTATTTTCTGACGGTCTGTATACATAGTGAGTCTTTCATTTCCTCCATTTTGTCTTTATTCTCATATATCTCCATCAATTTTCTATATTAGTGAAGGAACTGAGATACATAATCAACGGTTGGACCCTTCTAAGCCTATTGAGTTATCTCTCCTTCCTAATATACAATAAAAAATAATTAATCCATCATATATTTCCCCTTTCATCAAATTTTCTTATTTTACATTTTGGTGAACCTGACACAAGACATTTCCATTTTGATTTGGTGTCTAGATCTTACACATTGCATTTTTATATCTGACTAGGATGGATTTCATTTTTATCATGGTATTCACTAAGATAGATTGGTGTGTGATATCTCATGTTGTTACCTTTCGTCTTGCTTCCATTTATCAGTCACGCCAAGTAGATAATCATTTCTTGCATTTCATGGTGTTTATTTTCCTCCATGGTATTCTTGCATGTGGCATCGTGATAATTTCAAATGTTCTTTCTTCTTATAAATCTTTTTTCAAGACTTTTATCCATATTTCATGTATGTTTACTCATAAAGATCTTAACAAAATGCATAGCATATATTAATTACGTAAGGGTCTTTGTTGAAAGTTATGAACCTAATAATGGCATAAATCACCTTAATGCTTGGACCCTTCTAAGCCTATTGGGTTATCTCTCATTCCTATGTGCAATATGAAATAACAAATCCATCTCATATTTCCCCTTTCATCAAGTTTTCTTATTGTACAAAAAAACAATTGGCTTCTAAGTATTAACGAAGCTCTCTACATAAGTCATTAAGCGTTGAAGGGTCAAGAAGTGGTCATTTCAAAGTGTCGCCAATATGTTCTTAAAGATGCCCAATTAATTATGCACTTAACATTGTCAATACTTATGGACAAATGTCTCAATAGTGATGCACAGATGGGCCAATTATGAACTAAAAGAAGCTAAAAAATGATCAGCTATCCGTACATGTGAAACTTATTATTGGACTTTTAGTTATCATTTTTTTTGCTACTTTAAAATTAGTAATTGGAGGTTAGGTGTGCGTGGAGTGCACGGCTATTGGAGCATGCTCAGCTACTAGTTCAATCTTCCCCTATTGTTCTAGCTTTTGGGTAGTAAAGACAAACATTGTGGGATTTGGCACTTGCATGAGTTAAAAAGTGGTCATTTCAAAGTGTCGCCTAAAACGTATTCTCTATTTGCCCATTCGCTTTGACAACTAAAAAATTTGCACAATTGATCCTATACTTGTGCACATATGCTCCAATTATCATACACTATTAGTACCAATAAAATTGTAAAATTGATCTAATTACCAACTTTTTTCCTTTTTTTAAATGACTATTGATCTATTGAATATTTTTTTAATAAACTTTTAGTTAACTATATCCAATCCCTATGTTATAAATTTTGGAATAAATTTAAGAACAACTATGAAGCCAACATTAATCTATAAGCAGCTATAACAAGTCCCTGCTCCTCCCCTGTTCGTCCTCTAGAGGAAGAAAATCAAGATTCTCAATCATAGGAAAATCTTCAAACTTTAGAGACGGGTTTCTGTCTATATCCTGATGAAGGGAGTCAAAAAACACCATACACTCCTCCTCCAAAATCGTGAGGCTGCCCGTACAAAACGTCGATTCCGGGGCAGAAACTGCAGAGCACTCATCTGGCATTTGCCGGATTTCTTCCCTGGTGAACTTGGCCGCAACAGATTGAATTTGTGCGGGAGACAATGAAGAGGCGGATGGAATTTCCGGCAGAGAGTCGGGGAAATTAAACTTGGCATTCGATCCTCTGAGGCAGTACACAGAGCAGTCATAAGCGCGAGCAGCCTGTTGAGGAGAATCGTAAGAGCCCAGCCAAATTCTCCCTCTGGAATTGGGTATTCTCACCTCGGAAACCCATTTCCCCCATTTTCTCATTCTCACCCCCTTAAACTCTTGTACTTTCTTCTGTATGATGTTTGGAGGCTTCTGCTCTGGCGAGAATTTAACCATTCTTGATGGTAATCAACGCTAAGCTTGAAAATTGTGAGAATGCAAAATGTGGATAGAAAATTGATATCTGGGGCATTTGGGTACTGGTTTATATCCAGAATCTTAGTTGTGGGAGTCCCGCGTGGAACTTGTGTGAAGTGAGGAGTAATATATAAGATTATAATCTTTGTCGTGGAAGAAGTCAGACGTAAAAAAGTGGCAGAGAGTACTATTTGTGTTGCGGCGAAACGTGGGAGAGGCGGACATCACGGATGACGTCGCCAGCTTTTCACTGTTCACATCAGAGATTGTTTGCTCATGATAATCACGTGGTAGATAGTGAATGGTCCAGTCACCAGTTATTAGCATCATCACAAGAATAGGTATATTGCCATTCACATGAGTTAGACCTAACCTTGGTGTGGAATGGGCCTGGAAGGTTGCTTAAAAAAAGAGATGGTCTTTCTTTTTTATCGATTTTGTGTAGTAAGGTCAATTAGTAGGCTATTTAATAAGATGTTTTATGTGCAACAAAAGTCTAAATGGAAAAATAATAGCTTCAAATCAACTATGCATTCACATATAAGAGTCCAAACATGATTGAAACAAACCCTTTAAATTAGGAAGATAATAAGACTCAATTTACAATAGGATTGTGTTATGTTTGCAATGAGGGAGAAAAAGGAAGATAGGGTTAGGGATGGAAAGAGGGAGAGATAAAGGGGGGAAGAGTGAGAGATAAAGGGAGGGAATGAGGTGATCAAGAGTTTGAGATAGGGAATAGACATAGCGAAGAAGATAAAAATTAAGATGGAGGATAGGGATATGGAGACAATGAGAGGGAAAGATAAAGAAAGAGAGAGGCGTTGCATAGGTAGACATGGAAGAGATAAATATGGGGAGGAGGGAGGGAAAATAAGGGGGAGATATAAACATAAAGATAGATATAGAAAGTGATAGTGTGTGTGTGTGTGTGTGTGTGTGAGAGAGAGAGAGAGAGAGAGAGAGAGCGCTTCGTTACTGTCAATAGTGTGTTGATTCTGTTGAATATAAATTTGGTTGCAAATATAATTTTCATGTGCATTAACACTTGTTTCATTCCTTTCATCAATACATGAGTTTACAATTACAAAGGTTGTTGATAATTATTCACAATATTTTCTAACCTTAAATTATTATAACATTTGAAATAATTATATAATTTAAATAATTATTAATTAAGATTACAATCATAATAGAATTGATTAAGATATTTATAGATGTCTTATTATTATTTTAAATTTTGAAATAACAATTGATAACTTAGAAAAATATTTTATATTTACTAGAACCCTAAAACTAAATAGTAATATAAAAATATTATATATAATTGTATTAATTTTAATACTAACTTAATTTTAACACTAATTTAAAAAAATCAAACCTTTCTTAAATTAGTTAAATGTATTTTAATTAATTATAATCATAGTTCTAAGCTAATTTAAAAATGATATAATTGTGATAATAATTAAATTTGCATAATTACAATTTACTTTAAATCTAAATCATAATTATTATTTTAATATTATATCATAAAGGTGCACAAGGAATCTTGATCACAAGGAATCTTTTGAGCCCTTGCGATCATGCGACGACCATCCGATGAGAATCTCAGTGAGTTGTGGGTCCGATGTGCTATGTGTTGCTGAGGTGTTCATTTTTTATTGGCTTCTGACCGGTGATGTGGCTGACGACTTTTCAAAGGGGTTTGCAACTGTTTCAAGGATGATCTGGGCCATTCATCTGCCGGGAAAAATAAATATCGATGGTCATGTTTTAAATTGGATCAACTAGCTGTTATTTTTTCAAATTTAAATATCTTTCACAGGGTTTCTTATTGTTGGTCAATTACGTGGCTGCGGGTAGCTCAAAATTTATGTCTTCAGGATAGTTGTAGTTGGGAGGATGATGAAGAATATTTGATGGCCATCGCATATGATTTCTCAGGGTACCAAGTCGGTGTTCTTGCGCCGAAGAAACATTAAAGGGTGGTGCCACCTATGGCCTTCTATACTTCAAAATACAAACACCAAGACCAAGATCGGATTTTGAGCATTCATGATGAGCTCAACTTGCAGAGAGATGGGATGGACATGCAAATATGAGATCTGATCAATCAAGATACTTTCAAAGATACACTTATGATCAGACATGACAGAATTAGGGTTTGATTATTATATGATAATTTATGTAACCCTAATTAGGTTTTGACTCCTGCCTGCATGCAAAGGGAGATGTACATATAATGTTTTTGGAGCTATTTTGAGCTCAAGAGTTGACAATTGTAAAAGAAGGATTTTCTTTCTCAGAATTTATTTGTGGCATTCTTTCTACCCCTATGATTTCTGCAGTTTGTAACTTTCATTGACTGTTAGACATTGCAAAGGTACTTTGTGACATTTTCTCTATCCCTATACCTTCTTGTCTGAATTTTCTCTTATTGAATTGAGTATATGTATGTTCTCAGTGATATCTTAGGGTTCTTGATCCCTCTTTCTTTCTGTAGTTTATGTATATGCCTGTGAATGATTTGATTTGAATGCTCTTGTGGGTATACTTCCACCCCCGACAATCTGTCTCATTCTTATACCCAACTGCAGAGGTGAATGTCTGTTTGCAGGTTATAGTTTGTGTCTAAGTTCTTAAGAGTGCTATTGCCTTGTGAAATTCTCTCTTTCCCTGCATAGCATCTCTCTATTGCAGACCCTTCTATAAAATATTGATGCAAGCCTATTTAGTGAGTTGTGATCTCCTAGACCTAAGATTATGTGCTGAGTTCATCCTTTATACTGCAATTCATACCATATTTTCAGTGTATCACCTAGTAGGATAGTTTGCTTTCAGTCATTCCCCTTTCATGCACTCCTATCCCTTTTCCTTCAAAGTTTTACTTTCATGTCAAGAAGCAAATTAAGGTAATTATCCAAGAGGAACTAGCCTAGAACCTGGAGGTCTCATCTTAGTTAGCATAGGTCCCACAACCTGGAGATGATTCCCATGTTATACTAGGTTATCAAGACCAAGAGAGCTTGAAACAAGGGTGCAAACTTAGTGTATAACAGAAACTAACAACAACATGATGGATTCAAAGCTCTAAGACTTCAATATAATAATTAGTGAGGATATATTAATCGTAACTCTTGGTATATATATGATATCGGTATATGGATCATGGAGAATAAGATATTAGTTTTCTAGCACTCTGAATCTACACAGGAGAAATGAAAGGATAGTCATCAGTAGATCTCAAGAAGGCATCAAATATATATATATATATATATATATATATATATATATATATATATATATATATATATTACATCTTCTCCTTATGTTAGGCCAACATACCATACTAAAACATCAATAATAAAATCACACAAACTTATAAGCAAAACATCAGTGATCAACACTAGAACTACATAATCTACACTCCTCTACCGAAGCCATACATACTAAAACATCAATAATAAAATCACACAAACTTATAAGCAAAACATCAGCGATCAACACTAGAACCACATAATCTACACTCCTCTACCGAAGCCATATCCACAATACTGATTGGATTGTATCACCAAGACATTGATATTTATTATTCAATATAATAAATGCTACTCTCTCAAACATCCTAGTAAATTACAGTCTTTCTTATGTAAAATCAAGATAACTCACTTTGCATTGTTACTTCATTCATTTGAAGAATACCATCACTATACATTTGTGGAAAATTTAAGAATGGAGTATAAGCCACACAATACAAAGGAGGTATTTTGTAACCAAAGACTAGACTAGGGACATTAAAACTCACACAATCAAATCCAAAAGCAGCTTGCAATTATCTCATGGATTGTTGAAATCTACTTGCTCTTATCAAAGATGCACTTTCAAATATAATTATATTTCACAATTGTAAAACCAAGTGTTAATCATCCCTTGAGGTGAGCATTGTCATTAAGCTCTATATAGAGGTTATTAGCTTTGTATGGAAGTAGAAGCTTCATATGCCAAATTCATTCAAGGAATCCATTTGACACTCTAGGAGAGCAGCAACTTGAACCATTTTCATAGTGAATCTATGTATAAGCACATGCACAGTCTTCAAGAAATTAATACAAGACTTATTTTCATTTCTGTTATACAACTTGTTTCAATTGTTCTATTGGTTATTTCAGGAAATTTTCCAATTTCTAAATAGTAAAATACACATTTGTTTTATTTGTATTGTGATTTATTTAGTACATAGTAAAGGATTGTATGTAAACCATTTTAACACAAAAAAGTAGGATAATTCAACTAAATAATGAATGATTGAGAATAAGTTGCATTACTGTACGTGGAAAGGAATTTGAAGACATGCTTTGCAAGACAAAGCCTTGTACATTACATCTTTTTGAAAATGTAGATTGCATATGCAAATGTTTTAAGTGGGTTGTTTATGACTCTATTGCAACAAAATACAAGGCATCGGTTTGCATTTTCTAATCACATACGTTACAATTCAAAACACATCAAATAAAGTGTAATTTATTTCTATTTGTACATTAAGGGTACAAAGGAATTTCTTGTTATGCCTTGCTTTTAAACACGTATGCCCATTTACTTGTGAATGCCCCCATTTCTACAAATCTAAGATCTGCCTACAATTCAACCACAGGACAAAAACATAATGTGGGTTAGTGATAGCTAAATTGGGTCGCTTACTCAAGGACCCCATTTAGTTTGGATGAATTTAGAAGAATCCATCAGAATTATTTGATTCTTGATTCTTTATATATTATGAAAAAAAATTAGGGACCCGGTTTAGTTTGGATGAATTTAGAAGAATCCATCAATATTGTTTGATTCTTGATTCTTTATATATTATGAATTTTTTTTATACTAATCCTACAAATAGTTTTAAATGAAGTAATTAAAATTGTCATGATCATTTATGGTTCAATCAATCATTTGAATAGTTTTCACATTAATTATTACAAATCTTCATGCAATCTCTATAGGATCATCCTCCACCAAGCCTAGCAGAGCTCAAAGTGCAAAAGACGAGATCCATCTCTTGTCTTTTGGCCTATTCACTTAGCTTTCTAATCACAGAAACTCACTTTTCTTTAACCCTAACTTCAAGCCCTTGAGGTTTAAATAAAATCTTCCATGAGCTTCTTAGGAAATGCTAGTCTGATAGAATCAACCAACACATTCTTTTCAACAAACTTGAGTTCTGCTTTCAGAGTTATGTAGATTTATCTTTTAAAATAAAAGTAATTTAATAATACATTTGATCTTTTACTTATCTATGTTATATTAAAAAAATTCTTGAAAGGCTTCTTACTCTTTGAGATGAAGGAGATTTATCTGATTCATGGAAATATTCTTCATGAATACAGATATGTAATTCATGTCTTCTACACTTGAAGATTGAAGTATATTATCCTCTTTATCATGGTTATCACAAGTTTCAAAAATCTTGCAAATCTAATGTGTGGCCTCAATCCCAACAAGAACTTCTAGTTAAGACTTTAATCGATTTCAAACATATATTATAAGGCTTACAAATTGAAATGTTGCATTGGTTTTCTTGTCATATCCCTCCTATAACGATCTTTCTCATTAGCGAACAGCTGGGCTCTTGCATCCTTCTCGTCACAAAAATAATTTTATAATAGCAAGAATGTTGTACTCCCCTTAAATCAAATTATATGCTAAGTTTCTTTACTTAGTGATAGTTATAACTTCAAATACCAATGAGCCAGAAATATTTACCAATCAAGCAATGTGCTCACTAGCTAACAATTTTAAAAAAGTGTGATCTTAATGCACCATTGGAAATAAATTCTTCTAAAAATTTAAGAATGTGGTGTCTTAAATTCCATCATTCTTTCCAATAGGTTCATCATATTGAACTTCAACCCAAAATCTAGGTGCTAGAGTTTTTGCTTTTCCAACAAACATAACAACCCCCCTCTTGCCGCCAGGATCAACCTCGCATCTATCACCTACCTGAAAATATAAACATGAAATTAACATGTTGAAATAGTCGTGATATGTTTCATGTAATTTTTATGTGAAATAGATTTGGACAGATGAGCTCCCAATTGATTAGAACTCAATGAGGATTTTGACGTTGAGTTCCAAAATCACAGAATAGACAAATGAGGTAAAGAAAAATCTATTCCAATAATCATCTTTCAAATTCTTTAATCCATCAATTGTAATTAAGCTATGGACTATCCTCCAGCAGCGAATAATAGTTTTACTTTTTACAATGGGTAAGGACCTAACATTGATCATTAATAATATTCATGATGCATGTAAGAAAAATAGAGGCATGATCTATCGTAGCTCCCTCATAATTATAATTATTATTGACCACAATGTACACACAAAAATATGCACTTCTATGAACCATTACATGCAAGGTTGCTCAAGAATGACGCCTCACAAAGCGGCTCATAGCTCTCTATGCATGGAGTTGCAAGGGACTATGATGTATTTGCTCTCAGCTAGAGCTACAAGCTTGTGACCTTCTAGTCAACCACACAATGAGAGATTCAAGTGAGGACAAGGGCAAGGGTGCCAATATCCTCAAGAATCAAATATGCAATGCAATGCAAATCTAAATGATGATGCAATCTAAGCTATGAAAGGAAAGTACAAACTATGCTATGAAAGGAAAGAACAAGTATTACCAAGCCTTCCTATTTAAGCCATGTGAGATTAATCTGCATAAAAGGAAATCTAGACTATGAATGCCATTATCATGCAACTAAGAAAGAAAATATGCAACTATAATGAAATGCAACAAGTCTTCAATGTCTTCAAACTCCAAATGCACCTAAAACCTGCAGCATAACATTAGCATAAAAACATGAGATATGCAAATGAAGGAGAGAGCTCTCCTTTTATAAGAAATGAGGTGAAATGGACCATGGAGATTAAGAGGCAAAAAGACTTAATCAGCGGTGGAGCTTGAAAGAGGAGCAATCCATGTGCACAAGTATCCTCCAATGAGAGTGAAGTGTTGACTTTTGAGCCTCATGTGAGACAAAAAGTGCTTTTTCCCTTTTTATAAAATAGGAATAATGCTTTATTTGTGCAACTTAGGATAAGAGGAAAGGTGGGCTTTTTATTTAATCAAAAGGGGAGGAAATATTCCTTTTAATCAAATAAAGACTTAGGATAAATGGTTAGCCCATAGGATAAAATCCAATATATGATCGAAATTAAAATTTGATCAAGAAATTGATAATGTTGAAAATATTGATTATTGATAAAAATGATTCAGGATTGATAAATTGAATAAATGGGGCCCAAAGTCTAGGTGACCATTTTAGGGTGCATACATTTTCCCCTCTTTGACTAATGTGTGATCGATTTGGGAACACATGTAGTCAAAGAATGAAGTTGAAAATGTGAGATCGATTTGGGATCACAAAACAACTCAGATATGAGGTCGATTCGGGATCATATCCGGACAAACATAGACAAAGGCCTTTGAACATGAGGTCAATTCGGGATCACATTCAAAGTAAGAGATAAGAATCTCAAATTTGAGCAAAAGCTCACAAAAGATGTCTGAATCAAGAGCATCAAGATGATCAGGGATGAGAATCCCATAGGTACTGCCCCCTCGGAGTCGAAATCGAAATCAGAGAGAGGAGAACAGTGAATTGATAAAGATTTGATCAAATCAGAAGGAAGTCATAATCGAATGTAAAGGTCAAGAGGTTAACCATCAGGAAATGAAAACATGCCCCAGTGAGGAAGTAGAAGAATAGAAATAGAAGACTAGAAATAGAGCGAATGAAAGACTAGAAAATTTGAGAGACATGGAAGGAAGAAAGTCCATCAAAGATCGAAGAATTATGCCTCAAAAGGTCAGTCAACTGCGTAGAAGAATGAGAAAATTTGGAAACGCAACTCAGATTTCGATTTTGAGTCTGAAAATGGATAGAAAATGATGTGATATGAAAGACCAGAAATGAAAGATATGATCAAGAAGAATCAAAAAAATGAGCACAGTTGACCAACTAGTACGTAGATGATAAAAAAGAAAGCTCTCTCCATATGCAAGATGCAAAAAACTAAACTATGATGAACCTAAGAATGCAAGCTACTATGAAAGTGGTTGACTTGCAAGGTCACAATGCCTATAGACATCTAATTATCATCATCGAGCGTTATTGGTAGCGTCGTAAGATCATACAATGCACACTAGCATAACTATGTGGATATGAATATGATCTTTATCAGATAGAAATGTGGAAATCCCACCTAGGCATCAAAGACATGGAGGTCAAGATGACTAATGCAGTGCGATCACCTAAGTTTGATATGGCAAGATTATGCTTGTATCAAGACACATGAAAGTCAGGATAACTATAAGCATGCACTCGCAAAATAGTCAAGGATAATACCTTGTCAATCCATAGTGTCAAGTAAGACCAGCATAAATGCTCATGACAGGTAGGACCAACAAAATATACCCACAAGTAGATAAAGAAATAAAACATGTTCTCATTCCCTTAGTCTTCTAGCTATGCATCATTGAAAACTTCGCAGGGAGAGACCACTCATCAAAGAAATCCTCATAGACAGCACACAAAGATAAATAAAGTCAACATATCTCAAGCGAGTTGATTGTTTAAGTGCATGTGTGTTGGTCATAGAGTCAAACTCTGGTTATCACATCTGCAAATGAGAAATATCGCATCATACTAGACTGTAGGGTAAGACATCTGATAAGTGTTAAGAAACACTCGACGCAAGGGTAGTGTTGAAAAACACTATTTGGGGTGGTGTTGAAAAACACCTGTTGTGAAATGCCCCAAGAGACAAATGCACCTAAAAGACCTATGCTAACAGTTATGCCCCCTAGACAAAGACAAAGACCAATTCCAGATTAAGCCAAGTAGGGTCAAGACATGATGGAAAGGCTCAGTGTCAAGGATGCATTCTGACAAATAGGAGTGCAAAGGCCTCAAGTAGCGCCTATTTTCAGGTTTTCACCACTTGGATTCTTTTTTCATTTTTTCATTTTTTTGGATTTTTTGAATTTTTTGATTTTTTTGTATTTTTTTCAGGACTTTTTATGCTTTTTAAGATTTTTTCAGCATCATCTATCAATTTTTTTTTTTGTATTTTTTTAGGATCAATAAAATATATACAAAGGATGCCCCTAGACAGAAATGGCATCAAACTCTTTAAGTAAGATCACATCATGTAGTCCCAATGTCTAGTAAGGTGAGAGACAAGATGGATTAGCAAGCTGGTGACTGAGATGGAGGAAAGGAGAATGAAGGCAAATGGAGGGAAGAAATCCTCAAGGTCAAACTCCTCAAGAGTACCCAAGCTAGGGAAAAAATTATCATGCAAAGCACATTTGGATAAGCAATGAAAGGCCAGCATGGGATAAGCCACAAAAGTGCGCTGCAAAAGAAGGAAGGATGCAGTCCAAAGGAGTAGACATGTCAAGAGGCTTCATAACATCATGTTTTACTCTTTTTTTATTCGATCAAGACCAAAGGGGAAGAGGATAGCGACAAGCTAGAATGAATGAAGGAAAATAAATATGAAGGCTAAACATGAAAGGAATGAAAGCAAGATCATTGGAAGATAGCTCACAAGATAGCCAAATGTTCGTGTATAGGTCAACATTGTCAAGATCAAAGATGGAAGATGAAATGGATGAAACATGTAGAAGAACTATGCATGATGCCTGATTGCCAGGTTTTCATCATGGTACTTATCCAAGGCGCCACAAGGGAGTGGTTTTCACCATAGGATGAATTTATTTCTCTTTACTTTTTCTACCAAGGTGCTTGTTTCCAGGTTTTCACCATGGCACATTTTCAAATTTTTTTTCAATTTTTTGCTATTTTTTGAATTTTTCTATTTTTTTGAATATTTTTTTGGAAGAAGACAAGCTTTTTAGATAATGCTCCTTGAAAGGATAAACCATGATATGCGAAGGATTCAAAATGATATGCTCAAAGATGCTGAAGGGAAAAGGAAAACGCATGAGGAATAGGCAAATGAGGAAAAATGAGAGAAGGTAGAAGGATAATGAATGGAAGGAATGTGAAAAGGTAGATGGAAAGAAAGGTAAGATCAACATCAATACACACCTTGAAGGGTGATGGGAAAAATGGAGGAAACGTAAACCATATTCTAGTCCAAATGCAAATCATATTCTGGTTCATTATTGCTATCTGACTCCTCAAAGAGAGGATTGGTGTGCTTGTTATAATTCTCAAATGTGAATGGAGGAATACGAGAAGGAATATGGAAAATGTTTAGCAGAGGTTGTGGTTCAGGCGCATGGAATGAAAGAATGTTTTTGGAAAAAGATGAAGTGGAAGCCTTTGGAAGCTTGAATGTCAACTTCACTTTTTGTTCAATATGAGACTCTTTCAAGAGAGATTTTGGAATCCATATAGCCTTAGGCTTTTCATTTCCTTTTGATAATTTAGAGAGAATATCTTCAATGATAGATTTTGGAACCCATACTTGTCTTGTAGTTTTCTTCTTAGCTATCTCTTTCAACTTTATGCCCCCATGTCGACTAGAGGAGACATGGTGATCTTCTTTTTTTGATGGATTCTTGTATTGCTTCTTTTTCTTGTATTGAACATTCAAGTTACTTCCAAAAGACTTGGGACTTGTGGAAGAAGAAGGAAAATATGACTGGTATAGATGGGTGGATGGATGAAAATGATTCAAGGGTATGCATCTATGTTGATCTTGAGGAAAGATAGGAGATGGAGGGATATAAGAACCCAAGATGGATGACGAATTAGGAGAATTAGGAGGGGAAAGTGAAGGGACATAAGGATCCAAGATGGAAGGAGGACATGAAGCCCTTAGTATTGGTGGAGGAGGTCCAAGGATGGAAGTGGAAGATGCAAAAGGATAATCAATAAGTTCATCAACATCTATATGACAACCAAGGACATCAGCATCTTTAGAGTGAGCATTAGAGTTTTCAACAGGATCATGCACATCTTGAATAGGAGCACCTTCTTTGATAGGATCGTTCAAAGCTTGTGAAGATTTAAGAAGAGTAGAAAGTGGAAGTGAACATGGAGCGGTAGAACAAGAAGGTGGAAGACTTCGATCTTGACAAGGATCTTTGGATAGCATAAGCGTATCAACTTTCTTTTGATTTTCAATAGGCTTAACATTGGAAGTAATAACACCATTTTTAATAACCTTAATGGAAGTATCATCTTTGGAAAGTGCAAGTGTGGTAAGGTTATTTTGATTGTCAATAAGCTCAATAGTGTAAGTAGTAGCTTGATCTTGCTTAGGAGATGGTGGAATGAATGCGGAAGGGCGTAGAGGATCAAAAGAACCATGAAATAAAGGAGATACATCATGAAGAGAATTGGATGACATGGAGGGTTCTTGATCTTGATCTTTCTTTATATTCTTTTCTTTATCATTTTTAGAGTCTTCTTGACATGGAGCCACTTCTAAGGATAAGGAAGTAGGTTGGATTTGTATGGAAGACTTTGGAAGAGATGGCGAAGGACTAGCTGAAGTAGGCATTATAGCGCATAAAGGCTTAGGCTCTTTAGGTTTAGCATTATTGAAAGTATTTGCAGCCAAGTGAAGGTTATCTTGAGTATCTTTAAGAGGTGGCCCTTGAGGATAACTATAGGGAACCGCATGGAAAGTCTTAGGATCTTTGTTGGATGAAGGATTTGTGAAAGATTTGGATGACTCAGAAGCTTTAGGAAGTGTGTGGGTATTGGAGGAAGTGGTGGATGGAAGGGGACCATCACAAGACAAAGGTTCAGCATTAACATGATCTTGCTGGAGAGTGTAATCTTTATTTTCAGCATGAGAGTTTTTAGACAAGACATGCTCATAGTATCTTCGTTTATAATCAACACGGAAAGCTTTTTCTTCCTCAATAGAAGTAGATGTATCATATTGTTCACAACAAATATCATAATTTCTCTCAAAATCAGAATCATATGGATCCCCATCACAATCTACCCAATAGGATGACCCTTTAGTAAGCCTAAGCACACGACAAGGAGGACTCTTAGGAATAGAGGTGCCATAAGTATTGCTACATTGTCCATCATCATAGTCATCATAGTCATCAAAGGTAGGTGTGTCACTCTTTGTGGAAGAGACATCACAAGGACTATCACGTTGCTCTTTATGGTATGTCTTCTGAAGAGAAGTAAGACTCTTAGGAGAAGTAGAAGAAGAATGAGATTGTGAAGAAGAGGAAGGTGAAGACCTAGTGGAAGAAGAATACTTGGATGATGAGGAATTCGAATGATGTTTAGAAGAGTCATGATAAGATTTGGAAGATGAAGAATGTGAATAGTGTTTAGAAGAATCGTGATAAGACTTAGAAGATGAAGAATGTGAATAGTGTTTAGAAGAGTCATGATAAGACTTGGAAGGTGAAGAAGAATGAGAAGATTTAGATGATGAAGAATGTTTGGAAGAAGAAGATCGTGATATAATCATGTTTATGATTCTAGCAAAGGCATCTGATTTAATCATCTTGTCTTTTATTTTTGCTATAAATTCATCACTCATGAAAATTTTGGAGGAACAACACTTTTCGAATATGTCAATGAGCTCAAGATCATCTATTCTTAATAAAGGTTCCAAAGCTAGATAGTCAAGATTCATGGTTCCAAAAGAGGAGAAATCAAGCATAGGAATGAATAGAAGAATGTAGACTAGATAATAAGAGGAAAGAATCAAGAAGAAGAAGAAGAATTTTCCATGGGAGTAGAAGACTTTAGAAGAACATGGGAAATGGAGAAGAAAGAAGAAGACTAAGAGCCATCTTGTGCAATTGATACCATAACGTTCATTGAGATGTTGAGCGACATGACAACACCTAGGATCTAAGATCTAGACTGATCAAGGAAGATTGAAAATAGAAGACCCTTGGTAATAGGATGAGCTCACAAAATGTCAAGACCAAACTAGGATAATCAAAGTTCTCTATTGTCCAAAGAGAAATGAAAAGATAGAAGAAGGGGCTTTACCAACACTGTCAAAGAGGTGCTTCAAATCAAAGGGTGACTACCCTTGCACTTTTGAACCAGGAGGTTGGGCTAGGCCAAAATATAATTGAAATTGAGATTAAATGAAAATTATTTGGACAATACGAGTACGAGAATTTCCCAAGAATGTAGCTCACAATTTTAGAGATAAACTTTCTCACCAAGAACAACCTTCTAATGAGATATTTCTCTTTGGCTAATGTGATACTGATGTTGATCTTGACCAATTTGTGCAAAATTTTGAGTTTTTAAGGTCTAATTTCAAGTTTCCGAATGTGAGGGTGAAAATGTCTGATTTCAATCACAAATTCAACAGCAATTGGACAGGTTTGCAAACAGTAGGGGATCAAGCATGTCTTCAAACACTTGAAACAAGGACAAAAGCAACCTTGCCAAGACAAGCACTTGTGATATCAAAAATAAAATTGCACCCTATGAATGCTACCGATTGTTTGTATGTTGAGAATGTTTACACTGGTATCACACAATCAAAGACACTTCAAGCAATATCTACCTACAAGACAAGGCTCAATACTTACCAACTTAGCCCACAACTTGATGCCTCCTCGCCTCACACCAAGTGGTTACCCACAAGAGATGTTGGCTTCGTCATGGAAATGTCAAATGACACAACCAAAGGGACACATATGGTGAGTATCTTAAGGTGATCCGGGTAAACCACTTGGATCAATCCTTGCACTAAGAAGATAAGCGGCTAAAAGAAGGTAGTTTCTAATCTAAGGTTCTTAGTAAGGATTTCCATTCATAACACCCCTCTTGCTCCTCATAAAGGACTAGGATCTCGCAGCCTCAAGAGTACCTTAAGCATTCTTGCTCAATGCTTTCCCCATGGTCGCAATTCCATGAGCTACTCACATCAAGCGAAGACAAGTGTTATGTCTACCAAGGTTTTGTGTCCTCGATAGCCTTGAGATTATAGTGAGTTGGAATCACTCGCCACCAAGGAAAATGATGACAAGGTTGTCCCCACTTGGGTCGTTCCTCTTGATTGCTCAAGAGCAGGCCCACTAAAGGATTCCTAAACTAAACAAAATGGATCAACTCTTGAGGTTCAAGGTTTTTGATTCACCACAAGGGTGAAGAGCATACTCCCCTATCTCAAAAATCTCTCCCAAGCACACCAAGCAAAGAGATTCAATTACTCCCTTGCTTCCAAAACCTTGAGATGGGTCAAGATTTTCTGATTCACCTAAAGGTGAAGAGCATACTTCTCCTACCACCTCAAGATCCCTTTCACAAGGTATCAAGATTCCTAATACAATTAGTGAATGCCACACTTGAAAGGAAAGTAAATAACAAGCAAGAAATAATTTTTTTGTTTTTATGCTTGGGCAGCCCTGCAAAAACCATTAGTAGCCCTCTTTGACATGCAATATATCAATTTCCTTCAAGCAAGAGCACCTACAAAACAACTTGTTAGACCAACAAGAGTTAGGAGAATCAAAATCCAAAATCTACCAATGATTAGTACATGAAAAATCAGATAATCTGCAAAAATAACTGATCAAATGATAAAATCTGAAAATGAAACCATCATGGTTGGATTAGGCTCGAAAAGACCTTTCCAACGATATATGACACTTAAACTTTTGATACCATTTGCAAAATTTCAAAAAAAATGGGCACCCGTTTTCCAAAGTGGCACGGATTTGAAAACGCTAGAATTTTCAAAAAATTTCAAAAAGATAGCTAAGAACCCAAAACTTGCAAGATAGATAAAATAGCTCAAAAACAGCTCACTGTGGGGTACAGACACAGTCCAAACACCAGTATCGCGCGATACTTCACACTATACTGGGGCGATACTTTTAGCCTGCGCGATATTTTGCCTTATGCCAGGCGATATACCTCAGTACTGGTGAGCGATATACTCCAGGCAGGTTGGGCGATAGTCCATCAGGGGTGAACTATCGCGCGATATTTCTCTTCAAAGCAGGCGATATTTCTAGCAAGCGCGAAGTATCGCACCGCTATACAAAGGTATATCGCACGATATTTCTGAGAAGTATCGCGCGATACTCTGAGACAAAAAACTAGAGACTGAAAATCAAGCCGAAAATTGACAAAAATTTTGATGGAAAATGCAGAATTAAAGGGACAAAGCTAATCTACTCAGCCCCACGGTGGGCGCCAGAAATGTACACACTAAAATGGTGCACTTCTATGAACCATTGCATGTAAGGTTGCTCAAGAATGAGGCCTCACAAAGCAGCTCATAGCTCTCTATGCATGGAGTTGCAAGGGACTATGATGTATTTGCTCTCAGTTAGAGCTACAAGCTTGTGACCTTGCTAGTCAACCACACAATGAGAGATTCAAGTGAAGACAAGGGCAATAATGCCAATATCTCCAAGAATCCAATATGCAATGCAATGCAAATCTAAATGATGATGCAATCTAAGCTATGAAAGGAAAGTACAAACTATGCTATGAAAGGAAAGAACAAGTATTACCAAGCCTTCCTATTTAAGCCATGTGAGATTAATCTATTGCATAAAAGGAAATCTAGACTATGAATGCCATTATCATGCAACTAAGAAAGCAAATATGCAACTATAATGAAATGCAACAAGTCTTCAATGTCTTCAAACTCCAAATGCACCTAAAACCTGCAGCATAACATTAGCATAAAAACATGAGATATGCAAATGAAGGAGAGAGCTCTCCTTTTATAAGAAATGAGGTGAAATGGACCATGGAGATTAAGAGGCAAAAAGACTTAATCAGCGGTGGAGCTTGAAAGAGGAGCAATCCATGTGCACAAGTATCCTCCAATGAGAGTGAAGTGTTGACTTTTGAGCCTCATGTGAGACAAAAAGTGCTTTTTCCCTTTTTATAAAATAGGAATAATGCTTTATTTGTGCAACTTAGGATAAGAGGAAAGGTGGGCTTTTTATTTAATCAAAAGGGGAGGAAATATTCCTTTTAATCAAATAAAGACTTAGGATAAATGGTTAGCCCATAGGATAAAATCCAATATATGATCGAAATTAAGATTTGATCAAGAAATTGATAATGTTGAAAATATTGATTATTGATAAAAATGATTCAAGATTGATAAATTGAATAAATGGGGCCCAAAGTCTAGGCGACCATTTTAGGGTGCATACACACAAAATCCTTTCAAATATACAGAGACAACCTAATCTGATAATATTTCTACATATAAACCAACTAGAACACAATAGAGTGAAAACAACATCTGGCATAAGCTCCAAGCTTCATGTGAGTTGAGTTGCTATCTTCAAATATGTCAGTTGCATCAAATTTTATCCTTCAATAAAATGTTAAAATATGGTCATGAGTGTTTTTTGAGATCATATTGTTAATATGATGCCATGGAAGGTGTCTGGTTTCCAGTACTATACAGTATACAAGGTGAGGCCAGACTAATCTATAGGCATATGCTCATTTCCAAAGTTAAATAAGAATGCATGATCTAATTAGAAATAAGGAGCAAAAGATAATAGATCTAGATTGTAAATAAAAGTCTTTACACTGATTACTCTGTTTGGCTGAAAGCCCTTCTTCACTCAAATGCCTAGCACAATGGTTTCTACATTCAAACACCCAGCACAATGATGGCAGCCAACAAACATTCAATGGTCAGCAAACTTTACCATTGGTTTACACCCTTTTAATTCCTTTTGTGTAGCCCCACTAAGCTCTTAGGTTCTTCTATAAATCAGCCTCACACTCACCTAATGCTTACGATGGTCACAGGCATTCCTGCATAGGAGTTGTTATGCATAGCAGTTTAGTAAAAACATGTCTAATTAACATCTAGGCACATGTTTTGAATGCTCTGATACCAATTAAAGGTATATGAACAAAATAATAAAACTAAAAAATTGCATAATCACTGGATTCCTTCTTTCAATTTCTTCTTGCCTCATCTACTTAGGATTCTCCATACGTTTCCTCTCTTGCAAAAGGCGGGACTATAGCTCTGCAGAGCTCTTGTTATTTTTATTTATTTTCTTCATTTTAAGATTGACATGTATTATTGATTTTCTTCATTTTACAATGACATATACATGCAATGTTTTTGTGAAAGAACATAAGAATTTCTAAAGCATATTTATGATAATTAAATTTAAAAAAATCAATGTACATAAGTTATTATGAGCTGTATTAGTGAATTTTGTAGTTAATTTAGTAAATGTGAAAAATATGGGTCATATTTAGTCTATGGAAAAAATAATGATTTCTTGTATGAGGTTTAATTATGTGATTGTTTCTAATGTAGGAACGTTATTTATGTATTTATTTGTGTAATGATTTAGATTATGTACTATACTTGTGTATAATTTGGGATTGACTATATATATTAGGGTATTTTCTGATCTACAAATTTGTTCCTTTATCACATAAATTTCATTCTTTATTTTTATGTTCTTTTGTTGATTTTGGCATTCTCTACTCTATTATTTATACTAAGGCCTAAGGGTATTTTAAAAAATATACTGATTATTGTCAATATGTCAAAAGTGGAATAATTTTTTTTAAAGAATAACCCCCATAAATGTGTTCAAACTACTAGTCAACAACAACTTTTGATTTGTTTTTAAATTTCAAACTAGAGTTTTCTTCTAATGCCTATACTCTTTCTAATGCTTATAGGATGAGTAGAGGTGAGAGGATGAGATGTTGTAAAATGGATTCAATGAATGTCTTTAAATACAAGCACATACCATCAAATTTTGCAAACATGTATTTAGTTGGCTTAGAAAAAATATTAAAATTATTTTTTATTTTTATGTCATTGTGATTTTTTATTGGAGTTTTGCTTTGTTGATCTTGTTCTAAGTTAATTGTCTATATGGGTAGAGTATTGTCCTAGGCGGACTTTGTCCATAAAGATTGGATTTATACTTGTATACTTTTGGGTTTATTTTGTGGAAACTTCGTAACCTTTTTTGTTACATGATTGGTTCATATGTTGTCTTGTGTGCATTTGTAATGGGATGTCATGTATTCTCTAAGACCTTGATTAGTATTTTATTAACCACAAAAGGTGACGACCATTATTATGTTGAGTCCTAATTAAACTTGGTCACTTCGTTTCTACTATTAGGATGATTTTGTCTTTTGAATGATGACCTTTGTGGATTATGTTTTACTCCATGTTTGGAGAGAGATGCTTGATGATTTTCATGATCATTTGATCTTGTGATATGAACTATGAGAATTGGTAATTGTTTATTGAGAGGTCAAGTATGGGATGGATAGTTTGGATCCTCGTATAGGATGAGATATTGTTTGTTAGGCCCCATCACTTGTCTTTGATGTCATTCATGGTTACTGATTTATGGAAGTCTTTTATGGTTTTGGTTTTTATTTTTCTTTGGTTCTTTTGCTGGGAGCATTAGGGTAGGTTATCTAGGAGCATAGAGGGGAAGTGGCTAACTTTGGAGGCATCAGAGCCCTAAAGTGGTTGTCTGGTTATCCTTTGTAAGTTGACTTAATAAGTGATAACTTAATAAATTTATAGAGAGAAAATATTAATTATGATAATTTTGCTTCGCACATGCCTTGAGTGCTAGTACATGATAGGATGGGAGTGAGAGAAGATGCTTGCCCATCCAGAGAGACATTGAGGTCTGGCATAGTTGGTTTTTCTTGTCTGTACAAATGGACTACTAATATTGTATAGAGTCACTAGGGGGAAGAGTCTAGAGAAACTACCAATGTAACCTTAGAATTGAATTATGCAATGACACTTCCCTATATGTGTCCTAGGCTCCTACATTGCATTTGGTACACCTGATTTGTGTCATGATCATTTGTTCTTAATAATCTTAAATATCCTTTACTACCTTTTTATCCAATGTACCTTGGCATTAGTTTTGCTTGTTTTGGATGTTTCCTTGAGTGAGGCCTTGTGTTATCTCCTCGACATGGTGGGAGTGGAGTTCTTGGTTCCACATGGTCGAGCGGTAGTGATTCTATTACCATTGAGATCCAATGTTCGTGACTTTGTGCTTGGATGATCCTTGATGTTGCTTTTATCTTCTTGTTCATTGTTTGAAGACTTTCTATGACGTATATCTTGTATTCCATTTTATGTATTGGTTAGTGACATTCATTCAGAAGATGTATATGTATTTTTATTATATTATTGTTATCCCTACGTCATGTGTAGTGGAAGATGTATTATCTTGAAGACTATGTTGTATCAGTTTGTATCTCAGTGTATGTACCTTTGATTACATTGATGTAATGGATGTATCTTATTATTTAGTTGAAATGAATATGTTAGTGTACCTTATGATTTGTGTCCTTTTCATTATATGATTAAGTAAAGGAATAGAAATATTTCAATTTGGGTTTAAAATAAACACAAGATATATCATGTGGTTATGTTATGCATTGTTCTTGGTAGATTAATTTATATTTACATAATTCTACATCATGGAAGCCTTGAGACTTGTAATATGTAAATGAGTTACATTTATGAGTATGTATTGTCTTATGTTATATTTCTTCCACATTATTAATTTTGAATGTAAACTCTTAAGAAAAAAATTATTCGGTAAACTTAGTAACATGTTTTAGATTGATTTCTCCTAGGTTCCCTAGTGGGGAATTATAGTGATGCTCATCGAGGTGAAGCACCAAGACTTCTGGAGGGGTCACCCCTCCCAGTACTAATCCATTTCAAGCATTCTTAACAAAAAAGTTTCCTCTATGGTTCAACCCACTTTTCTTGCAACCCCATTTGCAAAACTTTGTAATTAAGCACACTTGAGCTAGAGTAGTACTAGGATGGGTGACCTCCCGAGAAGTCTCGATGCCTCACCTTTTTGAACATCACCTAGATGCAATGAGTGTTAAGTATTCCATTCATTCTCATAAGAGTTGGGTTCATGTGAACCACTACTCATGAAACATGGGTCAATGAGTTTGAATCAAAAATTGCACAACTAAATCTTGATAGCAATATCACAATTTGACTTGTTCTAGAAAAATATTACTTATCAGAATTAATCTTGTTTACTTCTAATTTTCTATCATGTTATGATTTGATCGTTACTAGGGACTCATCATCCATCATTGACAAAGTCAAATTATATTTGCACCAATTTTCCACGACATACATGGGTATCTTTCTCTAATTTCTTGGGATTGAGATCTCTCAAGTTTCTTTTGGAATAACTCTTACTCAACCTAAGTTTGTTCTTGATCTCTTTATTTATTTCTACATGGTTGATTGTGACTTGGTTTCTATTAGGACTCAAGCTTGAGATTTAGTGTTCCTCTCCACTTGCTAATGCCACATTTTTAATCTCATGGATCTAACCTTATTTATCTCACTCACACAAGTTATCCAAACATGTCACTTAAAATTAGAACATTTGGTTTAATGTTTTTATATAAGAACCACATGAAATTTACTATAAAGATGTTGCATGCATCTTGTGGTAAATCTACGACTCCCACAACTATGAGATTCACTATATAGCAGGTAGATGACCATATATATCAACTATGATTGGGTTGAAAACCTTGATTATTGTAAATCCATGTCTAGCTATATTTTTCAATTTAATTCTAGCCCCATTAGTTGGAAAATCAAGAAAGAACATGTTTTTTTTTTCTTTGATTGAGGTTAAGTATTAAGGGGCTACTAATGACCCCACCAAGGCTTTTTCAATTCTTAATATCCTTATTGAGTTTGGCATTCCTTTTTAGAGGAAATTAGTAGTTTTTTTTATGTTAAACCAACATGCCATTTAGATCATGAAGAACTTGGTTCATCATCTTTGAACCAAATCATGATCCATGTTTACTACATCAAGTAGTTTTTATAATAATAGGTCATTGATTACATGATATTATCTTACAATGTAGTAAGTTGTATCTTCACCAAAACTGACGTAGTCAAGGATGGTGGATCCAATGAAGGACAGACCAACCTTGCAGCCAATTACCAACACAGTGAAATAACATGACACAAGAAAATGTTTCAACTCAATTTCCATTAACATGCTTGGTTGTAAGGCCTTCCAGGATAGGGCCAATTACAAAAAATAGTAATTCTGCAAGATCAACTAGATCCAATATAACTCTAGCTAGTCCAGTTTTGAAATAGATCAGCAACTGATATAAACCCTAAGGCAGATCTGAACTTATGCTCGCAAGCCACCAAGAAATATCCTTGTCTCCAAGCATGCAAACCACTAGCTCCACTATGACAACTATCAGAATTCAATCTAATCTGCTAGATCTCACAGGATCCAAGTCTACACTATCTTTTCCACAACTTCACTTTTCATCTGCCACCCCAGACTTCCTCTAAACAACTACCCAAACACTCCTTAAATACTAATCTTCAACCACAAGTCAGCTGGATGACATAATTACCTCCTACAAATAAATATTAAATGTAATACAAGTCGGCTCACAAATAGCCTTACAATTATTTAATTCTCAATTTCAGCCTCTAGATCTACATAGGAAAATGCAACAAAAGATACCAACAATAAATGCACCAAGTCGGCCAACCAAATCACCAAGAACTCACGTCAGTAAACCAGAACTACCGAGTGTTAGAGAAACAACTGAACACTAGTGAAACAACTGACCAAGCCAAGCAACATCGAGCAACACAGGCATCACCGAGCACAAGTTCCACCAAGCACAAAAGCTTCACCAAGTTCCTTCAGCAACCGAGCTTCCTTCAATAACCAAGACCAAAGAACCAAAACAACACACCTCCATGCAGATTCATCGAGTACCCTAGAATGCCCTTGCATCAGACACCCCAAGTTTGAAAAGATGTTCATATGCTGGAAGAACATCTTCCAGGATTCAGCACATAAACCCTAAACTTGTTCTTCACATACAAGTCCTCCGATTTTTTAGCTTGCATACTCTTCCACTTCAGCTTCCTTTGTCTTCTCAAGTCTTTCCTTGATAACACACAGGTCTGTTCTCCATACTAATCATCATTCCTCTTAGGATCCGCCAACTCAACTCGGTTACCAATACTCAGACTTCTCCTACCGAGTGTTGTATCCAATAAAGGCATCAGGTAAAACTTCATGTCATCCTTCTCAATAGTAAACACATTCTTGACACAATCATACATAGCTCTACAATCATATTGCCAAGGTCTACCGAGCAATATATGACAACTATTCATCTCCACAATATCACATAACACAAGATCCTTATACTAGCTAATCTAAATATCAACAAAGCACTATTCTCTTACTTCCAGAGCATGATCATCTTGTAACCAGCCAATCCTAGAAGGACAAGAATGTTTCATTCTTTTCAAACCAAGTTTCTGAACCATGTCCTCAGCAACAAGGTTATCAGTACTACCACTATCAACAATAACATCACAAAGTTTACCTCTAGACTTGCACCGAGTTCTGAACAAGTTACTCCTCTAACAAGGTTCCTCCTTTGTACCGAGAAATGTTCATCAAACCATCAAGTTCTTAGATTCAGGTTCATTCTCAACATTTTTATTCACCACAGCAGTTCGTCGGTCACCAAGCTTCTTCTATGTACACTCAAAAGAATGGTATCCTTCTTCACCACAGTTATAACAAGCTCCCTTAAAGATAACCCTACCTGTCTTCTTCTTCAGTTCTACAAGTTTATGTTCATCTTCTGTAGTCAGTTTATCCTTCACTGAGTGATCAATCTTTTCCTTCCCTCGGGGATTACCATGTTGTTTCCTTTTCAACTTATCTTCTGCCTTCAAAGCATACTAATAAGCATCTTCAATAGAATCAATCTTTAGCATACCAAGCTCATCCTAAATATTGAGTCTCAAACCATTCACATATCGAGCTACCTTTTCCTTACCAATTTCTCTGTGTCCAGACTAAATAGTAAGTTTGTAGAACTCCTCAGTATAATCTTCAACAGTCAAATTTTCTGCTTTAGATTCTGCAACTTCTTAAATAAGTCAAGCTCATAGTCAGTAGGTATGAACTTAGCTTTCAATTTAGTCACCATCAACCTCCACAGATTAATCTTCATTTCACCTTCATCTTCTCTATCTCTCTATAATTCTTTCCACCAAAGAGCAGCATGTCCTTTCAATTTTGTCTGTGTCAAACTCACTCGAAGAGGATCTTCAATTTCTTCCAGCTCAAAGAAATCTTCTAATTCACCAATCCAGTCAATCAAGTTCTCAGGTTTCAAAGTACTAGAGAAAGTAGAAACTTCCATTCGATAACTATTATTTAACTAAGCTCCAAACCTATGCAATCGAGCAGTTCGGTCTTCACCAATATGTCTCTCCGATCATCACCACTAGATCCAGCAGCTTCAAAGTCTTCAACAGCTTCCTCATAACCATCCTCAGTACCAACATTCCAAGGTACACCAACAACAACTCTATGATCTCAGCGACCATGTCATTCTTCATCAACTCCATCTCAAATATGACATCCGATCTGACTTTCTCAAATATATTTGATTCCACAGCATCACAAAGATCTGAAATTTCTCTAGGGTCCAATCTTCTTAGAGGCATCCTTAAAGATAAGAAAACCCAAAGCAACAAAACCCTACACCGACCACCTTATGACAACCTCCAAGTTGTATGCAAGTCAAATCAGCCTGCCACCTTGCATGAACAACCAGGTCAAGATTTCACAAGTTTAGTGCTACGGATCTACAACTCAGATCATAGGATCTCTTCGCCAACAAGATCAACTTTGCAAGATCAGCCTTGCTAGGTTAACCTTCACTCAACAAGATCAACTCACCTCTGATACCACTTGATGCAGTCAAGGATGGTGGATCCAATGAAGGACAGCCCAACCTTGTAGCCAATTACCAACATAGTGGAATAACACACTACAAGAAAATGTTTCAACTCAATTTTCATTAACATGCCTGGCTGTAAGGCCTTCTGAGTTAGGGCCAATTATAAACAATAGTAATTCTGCAAGATCAACTAGATCCAATATAACTCTAGCTAGTCCAGTTCTGAAATAGATCAACAACTGATGGAAACCCGAAGGGAGATCTAAACTTATGCTCGCAAGCCACCAAGCAATCTCCTTGTCTCCAAGCATGCAAACCACTAGCTCTACTATGACTACTATCATAATTCAATTTGATCTGCTAGATCTCGCAGGATCCAAGTCTACACTATCTTTTCCACAACCTCACTTTTCATCTGCCACCCCAGACTTCCTCTAAACAACTACCCAAACACTCCTTAAATACTAATCTTTAGCCACAAGTCGGTTGGATGACATAATTAGCTCCTACAAACAAATATTAAATGCAACACAAGTCAACTCACAAATAGCCTTACAATTATTTAATTCTCCATGTCGGCCTCTAGATCTACATAGGAAAATACAACAAAAGATACCAACAGTAAATGCACCAAGTCAGCCAACCAAATCACCAAGAACTCCCATCGATAAACCATAACTACCGAGCGCTAGAGAAACAATCGAGTGCTAGTGAAACAACCGACCAAGCCAAGCAACACAAGCATCACTGAGCACAAGTTCCACCGAGCACAGAAGCTTCACCGAGTTCCTTCAGCAACCGAGCTTCCTTCAATAATTGAGACCAAAGAACCAAAATAACACACCTCCATGCAAATTCACTGAGTACCCTAGAATGCCCTTGCATCAAAAACATTCATTAAAAGAGAGTACCTCCATTATCAAGCTCTATTAGGGATGTAAGATAAATTTTTTGGTAAGCCACTTAGACCTTCTCTCTTCATCCTCTTAAGTGGGAGGTTTTTTGTATGTTTTTTCTCCTCTCCTTTTTGAGGGATGAACTCATGCATGAGTAGCTTACATGGATACATGCACTTGTTTGATCCATTTATCCATCATGACATATCAACCTAAGCTACACTTATGAGGTGTGTAGGTGCATTATTTTAATTTCATATATTTATTTATTACATATTATATAACTAGGAAATTTGTTAAACTTACTTAAGTAGGCTATACTTTTGCATCATATGGCTTGTACTTGCTTATATAATAAAGGTATTATGCATAATATATCTAATTTATCATTTAGATACTTACCTACATTTGTATTTAATCTAATTCTATTTTATCCTTTAATCATGATATATTTTATTCTATCATATTAATCTTCTAAGTTAGTTATGATTTCCATTAGGCCTTCTTGATCTTTGGTGGTTATCTTTGAATAACACCTTATACTAAACCCTACTTGTTCTTTTGCACAAAAAATTATAATATAAATAAATAAAAATTCAATCATCCAACACTATAAAAAAATAGCTTGTGAAAGGTGACTAACCATGATGTTTCTATAATCATTCAACTTTGATAGGTGGGAATCCATGAAAAGAAAGCATATAAAAGAGATTAGTAGTATATGTATCCTCAAGAGTGGGACTACAATCAAGAAATTCTTGTTTTAAATTCTCTACATGCAATTCCATTAGGCCCCGTTTGGTTAGCAGAATTCGATCGAATTGGGTGCGGGACTTCTGGTTTTTAACAAAATCCATCGTTTGGGACACAATATTGCAATTCGGGGTTAGGGCTTCAAAATCCAATTTTTCCCCTAAAATGGGTGGCACCATCTTCCCACCGAAGAGGTGGAATTCGAAAACAAAATCCGATTTTGGAAAATATCGAAGAAAATTGGAATTTTTTGTCGGGTCCGTGAACTTCCTGCATTCATTTTGGGGTTTTCAAAAGGGGTTTTTACCTCATTTTCTCACACTCACATTCTGCTAGGTTTCCACCATTCTTGCGCTCTCTACAAATCAGGTCATCAACCACCATTCTCACACTCGCCTTCTCTGCAAATCAGGTAGTTTTGATTTCTAGTTTGCATTGTGTATTGTAGGATGACTCCTTTTGTGCATTGCAGCTTTTATCTGGTTCAAGTCATGGCTCCTGTATATGGTTTGAGGGTTTGATTTTTTTGGAAAATATTTGCTTTGAATGGGGTAATATAGTTGTGTTCTTCATAAAGCTGTAAGAATGTTGCTATTGTCCTCCAAATTGTCACCATCTTCTGTGGTTTGCTAGGGCTGTGATTCTTTAGGCTCATTCTCCTCATGAGATGCCATCAATTTTATCTACATACATTAATATTGACTAAAATACCCAAATTATCTTTTTCCAAACAACTTGTTCTTGATCCTGTGCAGTTAAATCGAACCGCATAAGTAATATGATCTCCCATTGCTAATCATTGTTTGTTTTTTACCCCTGCCTACTGAAGTAAGATTGTTTTTATTTGCTTTCTTTTTCAAGACCATGTCTGATCAAAAAACAAAATGCATTTGTAATGTTTCATTGCATTTTTTACAAAGAAAATAAGATGTCACTATTTTTTTTTATTTGGGCAAATAGTTTTTCTTTCAAGCACCTTTTTCCATAAGCTCAAATCAAACTGGTAGAGCTAGATCTGTTGTGCTCAGAGGCCTAGGCATGGTTACTATATTTTGAGAAATTATGGTATTCAAATCCCCATTGGGTGGCTTCTCCAGATGTTCTTTACCAACTACCATTCCCATTCTTTAACACTTGCCCTCTAAGTACTCCTTAAAATGCATTCCCAAAGGCATTGGTAGGTCTCATTTGATGAGAGAAGCACATATTTTGAAATTTGCAAGCCAATTTCATGGAAGAAAGAGTAATGTCTATCTCCAAGGTTGTGTATTGGCCCAATATACAAAATGATGGTGTGAAGTTCAAAAGATTAACACTAGGCCTCAAGACAACAAGGAATTAGGGTGCATGTTTTATGAATTTATAGTTTTAAATGCCAATTTAACATATACAAGTAGCTAAAGTTCTTTGCTACCTGGTTATGTTCATGTAACCATAGCTTCCTAGCAGTCTCCCCACCTCATAATCATCTAGGTTCGACAGCTCTATTTTGGCAACAATGCCTCTCCAACCAATTGTTCCTCTTCTTCCTGAATGTTTTATATACCTCAATAACTTATAGGCCTTCATAAAATCCTTCCTTCTGCATTGATGCCCAGGTGGGTATTGTGTTTGTGATGTGATTGTATCAAATCTATTGTGTTTTTAGGAAGGGGGTTTCTCATAGGCAATAAGTGGTGAACTCTGTGGATTAACCATTTATTGGTAGTCGACTATCCTTTATCACTCTCCCCTTCGTGCCCCTTCTTCACATTTGAAAATTACTCATTTGTAGACCAAAGGAAAAAGACTTCAAGGGAAGGAGGATTTGCAAGTGTTTATTCTTAATGGTCAAGAGCTTGGAAGTGAGGGAGCACACAACACTCCACATGCAACAGGAGATAGATCAACACTCTTGATGTCTTCCTGTTCAGGTGAAGTGATGGCTAAGCATGAATATTGTGAATCAGTTATCCAATCACTAATTAGGACAATGCTTACACAGCTTGATGCAAATGATGACATAATCTTAGTAGTGATTGAATCAGAGTTGCCAAAGGAATCTAATAGAGCATTTATAATGTGATAGGTAGCCAAATTAGCTGGATGAAAGCATGTGGTGTTGGAAATGATCATAATAAATCTCGAGAAGATAATTTAAAATCATCACATACCACATAGTTAATTAGGGTTAGTTTTAGTTTTCACATGTTTGTGCTTGAATGGTGAATCTGTTTCATACAATAATATTGGAACCTCCAAAATCCTCTAAAGGCCCCTTAACCATCTTTAGGTCACTAATCATTTAAAAATGGAATTGTGGGTGGCCCTACTATCTACCAACATACTAATCTATTGTGTAGATAACACTCCAAGCTTTGAATGGGGTAATATAGTGGTGCTCTTCATAAAGCTGCAAGCATGTTGCAGTTGTCCTTCAAATTGTCACCATCTTCTATGGGTTGCTCTATGGTTTGCTATGGCTCTGATTCTTTAGGCTCATTCCCCTCATGAGATGTTGTCTATGTAACAAACTTAGCCCTTATCAA
Source organism: Chamaecyparis obtusa (assembly GCA_027943335.1). Classification (NCBI taxonomy): domain Eukaryota; kingdom Viridiplantae; phylum Streptophyta; class Pinopsida; order Cupressales; family Cupressaceae; genus Chamaecyparis; species Chamaecyparis obtusa. Next base: position 376,807 of record BSBK01003247.1, on the reverse strand, counting down.
GGCATATCTTTGGTTAGGCTCCCGTGCCCTTAGGAAATGCAACACTTCTCTCCCCTGATCATTTGCCCCAAATATAATACATCCATGGCATCGTCTTTATAAATGGACAACAGAATTGAGTATTATCTGGTTCATAATAAATAATAAGCATAATTGAGTATTATTTGGTTCATAATAAATAATAACATATGTTATTATTTATTATGAACTAGATATTACTCAATTCTATTGTCTTGATCATTGCAAAAAACTTTGATTGTCTTGGTTGCCAAATCCGTATGGATAAGAACAACGTTGTGGCAAGTGTTCTACAACACATCGTTCATTGTTTTATTTTTCTTCATCGGTAGGGATGTGCCCTTCAAAATATTCTAAATACAATATATGAGAGAAACATAAATACTTTGTTATCTCTACAACATTACTTCAAGGGGCAATCTCCAAATAGAGCATACAATCTAATTAAAAAAAGGGGAAATTTCCAAATAGAGCATACAATCTAATTACAAATATTCTAAGATGTCTTTCCTAATGAGAAGCATTGCAAAATATAGGGTTTTTCCATAGGCAACTACTACAGTCCCTTGCATATGGGATACTAATAAATACTTTAACAAGTAGTAGGATGTTTTACAAAGCATATACACCCCTTAACTAAAGCTCTGTAAGCACATCTTATGCTCAACTAATAAAATATTGCATGATTGGAACCACATGTTGCTAATGTTTGAGACATTCAAAGCTCAGACTAAGGTATTGTGGATTTCTACCTTTTCAACCTGTGGCTTCAACCGGTCAGTCTCAGCTTTGATATTTTCCCTCTCCTGCTGCAATTTTACTATCTTATCTTCTATAGTTTTCTGTTATAGAATTTGGATACTTATATATTTATATTCTAGTAAATAAAATAGATGTAATTGTATGTAACACTATGTGCTTTATGTGATGGATGGATGCATATCTTTGTGATTATGTACTACTATACACTTTATCTTTGTGCTTCATACTAGATATCTCCTCACTCAAATCATTGTGTTTGTCCACATTTCAGACCATTGATGGATCCTATTGAGAATATTGACGTTCTAGGATGGGTAGCTATGGAGACCACATATTCTCATCTTCTCACAGCTCTTCTTGCTTGTCTTTCCGTAGCCAAAGTAGTGGTAGCCCAAGAAGGCAGTGCACAAATGGGTAAATGAATAAGAAAATGAAATTATTTTTATAGAATGGTTATTCATTCCAACGATTTGGATTGTCATGATCAAATTTGCATGAGTAGGGGAGCCTTCTTTCATCTAGCTACTATCCTAAGGTTGAAAGGAAGCTTGATAGATATGATACACTTGACGTTAGAAGAACAACTTGTGATGTTCCTCCACACCCTTGGCCACAATCTAAGGAATCGCAAGATTGCCCACAACTTTGGGCACTCAGGAGAGACAATCAGTCGATACTTCCACAAGGTGTTGAGGGCTATCTTAGCACTCCACCAGGATTGCTTTGTACCACCTAGTCCAAACACTCCTCCTGAAATTAGTGGGAATGAATGTTTTGATCCATTCTTCAAGGTAATTCTTGTGTTGTTACAAATTTCTTGAATGGATTTTTTCCTTATCATATTATTGGTTGACCATATAATTGATGATTGTATCATATTGTATAGGATTGTGTTGGAGCTATTGATGGAACCCATATACCAGTCACCGTCAATGTCGACATGCAGGGTAAATATTGTGATAGAAAAGGCAACCTATCGTAAAATGTTATGGGTGTGTGTTCCTTCGATTATAAGTTTCAGTACTGCCTTGCTAGTTGGGAAGGGTCTACTACGGATAGTCATGTTCTAGCTTCAACTCTGTCAAGAGCATATCCTCTTGTTGTTCCCCTAGGTAAGCCAAATCATAGTTTAATATACTGAAGGCTACAATCAATGTTTCAAGTTTTAATAATATACTTTATTTATGTAGGAAAATATTTTCTAGTGGATGTTGGATATCCCAATGCACCTGGATTTCTTGCTCCTTATCGGTGTACACGCTACCACCTGAAGGATTTTTCAAGAGAGAATCCAATAAACTCTCGACAAGAGTTGTTCAACCATCGACACTCCTCTCTTAGAAACTCAGTAGAGCGTACATTTGGTATTCTCAAGCAACATTTTCCAATCCTGAGGCATGCCACGTCTTATTCTATCATGACACAAGCCCATATTGTATTAGCATGTTGTATACTACATAACTACATTACGTTAGAGGATGACATCCCATCAGAAATTGGCATCGAAGAGGAAGATGATCGTGATGGGATAGATGTACCAATGCTGGAGACATATGGGTTGTCTCAGCATGATAGAGACCAGTGGGCATAGTTCTAAGATGATATAGCAAGTAGAATGTGGGAAGAGTATAAATCTTGAGAATAGTTGTTCTTTTATGGGTCAAGACTACATGATGGTTTCCTTTTTCTTATGTTTTTATCTGCAAGTATTGGACTTGTATGGGTCAATGTGTTTTATTTGAGTAAATTCATGTATGAAGATACTTTGACATACATGATGGTTTCCTTTTTCTTCTGTTTGTATCTAGAAGTATTGGACTTTTATGGGTCAATGTGTTTTATTTGAGTAAACTGATGTATGAAGATACTTTGACATACATGACAGTTTCCTTTTTCTTCTATTTGTATCTGGAAGTATTGGACTTTTATGGGTCAATGTGTTTTATTTGAGTAAACTGATGTATGAAGATACTTTGATATACATGATGGTTTCCTTTTTCTTCTATTTGTATCTGGAAGTATTGGACTTTTATGGGTCAATGTGTTTTATTTGAGTAAACTAATGTATGAAGATACTTTGATATACATGATGGTTTTCTTTTTCTTCTATTTGTATCTGGAAGTATTGGACTTTTATGGGTCAATGTGTTTTATTTGAGTAAACTGATGTATGAAGATACTTTGATATACATGATGGTTTCATTTTTCTTCTGTTTCTATCTGAAAGTATTGGAATTTTATGGGTCAATGTGTTTTATTTGAGTAAACTGATGTATGAAGATACTTTGATATATATGATGGTTTCCTTTTTCTTCTGTTTGTATCTAAAAGTATTGGACTTTTATGGGTCAATGTGTTTTATTTGAGTAAACTGATGTATGAAGATACGTTGATATACATGATGGTTTCCTTTTTCTTCTGTTTCTATTTGGAAGTATTGGATTTTTATGGGTCAATGTTTATACCATTAACAATAATATTTTTATACCATTAACAACAATATGTACATTGTGATCAACTGATCTACAACATGGCATACACAGAACTAATGATGAGCATGGATGAAATCGGTAACACAAGCCAAATATCTTCTTCCTCAAAGAAGATAATGTGGACAAAAGAAATGGAACACAAGTTTCTAAACTTGCTCCTCGAGCAAGTACAGCTAGGAAGAAAAGGTGATGGAGGATTCAAAAAGGAAGCGTGGACTGCCATTGAGAGGAGGTTCAACACGGATATGAACCTCAATCTATCAAAGGACAACTTCAAAAATAAGTTGAAAACATGGAAGCTTGGATATAGAGTGATGAAAGAGCTAAGAAATACAAGTGGTTTCGCTTGGAATGAGGCAACTCAGTGCATGGATGTTGAGGATAGCATGTGGGATGAGCTTCTGAAGGTAGGTTGATCTCTCTACTATTTTGATGGAAATAATATTGCCTTCTTATAAAGTTAATAATGAAAGACAAAGAACCTAATCCATTTATTTATGCCAACATGCAGAGAAGAGAATTCAAAAATGCCAAAGTGTATAAGAGGCATCCCTTCCAATACTTCAATGAATTCGATGCAATTGTGGGTAATGACATTGCTGAAGGTAATGTAGCTATGATGGCCCATAAGACTGAAGAAGGGAACCCTATGGAAGACTCATTCAATGTGCATGATGAAGAGGACATTGGTTTCACTATACATCTTGATAGTGCTGTTGATTTGGACAGAGACCCTTATATTCCTTCTAATCAATCCACTGCAACTAGAAGTGCTAGAGGAACTCCTACATCATCAATCTCAAGGGTGGGAAAGAGGAGGAAGGCAAGTACAACCACTTCCTTGGATGCCATGAATGAAACAATGAAGAAAATAAAAAATGGCATCAGCAATGTTCACCTTCACAAAATTGATAAATCTGATGATGACAATGCTTTGATGGGCGCATATACCGCTCTCAAATCCATCCCTGAATTGAGTCGAGGTGTATTCCTGAGGGTATAAGAAACCTTCGTGGTTGAACGTGAAAGAGCCAAAGGGTTCTTGTTGATGACTGAGGATGAGAGAGTGGACTGGATTGCAACCACATATGGTGGATTATAGTTATTTTCTACATGCTTTATCAAACTTTATCATGAGTTGAAACTTTATCATACTTTGTTCACATACACTGATACAACTATGTTTTGGTTGATGATTGTTTATGATTGTTTATGGTTGATGATTGTTTATGATTGTTTATGGTTGATGATTGTTTATCAAATATATTTTGAGATAATGAAATGTAAATTGGTTTCCTAAAGACCATGTCACTACTCGTAAGGGTACAATCAGAGTATTTGCTGACTTGATTCCCAAACATATGAAACTATAAAGGGGTCTATGTGTAAAAGTTTAGAAAGATGAGCTATTTTCTCTTATTAGACCAGGTAACTTGACAATATACCTAACCTCTGAGATGGGAAATATCATAGACCATGATGATGAATATGATTCTAAGTGTTCTTTCTGGAAATGTTGAGGTATGTTCATGCTTTTCTCTCAAGTGCCTGAACTACGTTCTACTTCAGTGTGCATTGGTACTCTTTGTGACTTATGATGTGCTTGGACTATTGCTCGTTGTTGTGACTACATTGTAGTGGATGTGTGTATTCTTTCGTGCTTAGTTCCTTGAGAGGACCTGATGCATTTTGTGTTATGATATTTTATGCATTGTGAGTGAAATGATGCTATACTCAATGTTAGTTGTGCTTTAAGCTAATGTTCAAGATGTTGTTAAGTTTATCCACTGATTGGGCTGTATGAATCCACTATACCTCAAATGTACCTGCTATGATGACAATGCTTCTTGAGATTCATGATTTTATCATGTTGTGTGGGTATGTTGATTGATGTTTGATGTTCATATTACATGGCACATTGTTCACTTGATATAAATTCAGTGGAGTATTCGTTAAAAGGATGTAAGAACTATGATATAGTTGTTAGAGGTCATTGTCTTATGTATGCCAGTGGCAATGAACTTAAAGGTGCACCCCTATGTCATATATATATAAGATTGAGCACTTAGAAAATGATGAAATTAATCTTCTCTTATGGTGCCATATTTATAAGAGGTTTTGTCTAATGAAAAACATGTCATGGGAGACCTTAAATAATGGTGTTGACCTTCATTTGCTGTATAGTTACATTGTCTTGACACATGTATAGCTGTGGCTGGAAATTGTGGTGCACAGAGAATAGATATTAATACAAGCTTGACTACTTATTGGCAATGGCATTAATGAGATTTTCATTAATTATTGTGATTCTTTGAACTTTGATATGCGGGATGAGGTTGCTTGAGTTTTAATGGCCACTCCATTAATAGCTTTTGTCACCACTCACATCTTAGATCATTATGTTTATGAGCTTGATTATGGCTTGAACATGAAAGTTTGTGTCATAGTGAGAGACCTACAAACTTCTGATATGAACAATGTGGGCATGCGTTTCTTCTCTCTAGGCATGTTGTAAGATGTTGATAGTTGTCATAATGGCAGAACTAACAATGCTTCTTGAGATCATGATTTTCCCCTATTGTGTGGGTATGTTGATTGATGTTTGATGTTCATATTGCATGGCACATTGTTCACTTGATATACATTTGGTGGAGTATTCATTAAAATGATGTAAGAACTATGATATAGTTATTAGAGGTCATTTTCTTATGTATGCCAGTGGCTGTGAACTTAAAGGTGCACCCCTATGTCATATATATATATATATATATATATATATATATATATATATATATATATATATATATATATATATATATATATATATATATATATATATATATATATATATATATATATATATATATATATATATATATATATATAAGATTGAGCACTTAGAAAATGATGAAATTAATCTTGTCTTATGGTTCCATATTTATAAGAGGTTTTGTCTAATGAAAAATATGTCATGGGAGACCTTAAATAATGGTGTTGACCTTCATTTGTTGTATAGTTACATTGTCTTGACACATGTACAGCTGTGGCTGGAAATTATGGTGCACAGAGAATAGATATTAATACAAGCTTGACTACTTGTTGGCAATGGCATTAATGAGATTTTCATTAATTATTGTGATTCTTTGAAATTTGATATGCGAGATGAGGTTGCTTGAGTTTTAATGGCCACTCCATTAATAGCCTTTGTCACCACTCACATCTTAGATCATTATGTTTATGAGCTTGATTATGGCTTGAACATGAAAGTTTGTGTCATAGTGAGAGACCTGCAAACTTCTAATATGAACTATTGTTGCAATTTATAATAGTTACTTCATACATGGCTACTGCTGGAATAAAAGTAACCATGTATGGAATAATGATCAATCTAAGGTCAATCTTGATGAACATCATACTGCATTACAATCTGCTTGTAATGCAGTATGATGTTCATCAAGATTACAAATTACAACAATAGCCATTTATGGAATAATGGTCAATCTGACGTCAAATTTGATGAACATCATACTGCATTACAATCTACTTGTAATGTAGTATGATGTTACATTAAATTAAATTCTATTAAATGTATTAATTATTTATTTGAGAAATTTGGAAATTACTTAGTCTCTCTTTCAGCTCTTGTGATTTAGTATGAGTGTGAAAGTTTATAGACATATTCTTGCATTTGTTAGTCTTGTTGCTTTTAACATATTTACATGGAATACATGAAGGAGTACCACATGATGAATGCTTAATTTAATGCATTATTAAGGTGTACTCTCAGAACTATCCATTTCTAGTTCTTCAAACATGGTTTTATAAATGTGTTTTGGTAGATGATTGTATTGTTCATGATTCTATATGTATATACCCCAACCATCTTGTTATTACTGTTACATTACTAAATTAAGTGGAATAATTCTACTTTGTTCAATGCTCTATTTCATCTTGAATTTCTTTTCATTTTTCATTCATTTTTTAAAACCACGTGATAGGTACAGAAATAGAAATGGATAGTTCTGAGACTACACATATTATGATAAAGTGAGACTAAACATATGCTGACATTAAAAATGTTTGAAATAGCTTTTGGATTCAATTTTGTAGATATTTTTGGCATCAACGTTTCTGATCACACTCTGTGATCCTTCATCAGGATGGAAGAGAGCAAAATGATTGAAAGAAAAGTCCATCATTTTGGTCTATTGCAATCATTTTTCTCTCTTTCATCCTGATGATGGATCACAGAGTGTGATCCAAAACTATCTACACAATCGAATCCAGAAGCTATTTCAAACATTGATGCCAAAAATATCCACATATGCTAATAAAAAAATGAGCTATCTGATGATTGTTTACTATTCATGTTTGTAAACAATCAATATTTATGATGGTACTCCTTGGTGTATTCCATTTAAAAATAAACAAGTTTTAGTTTTTCTATCATGTTTACTTTGTAGATGCAGGATTGACCATCTAACAATACGGAAAGTAATGGAAAGAATGAGCGGGATATGAGATGGTTTCTCATCGAATGTGGGGCATAAGGGCATAGAGCATGGATTTCCTTGTATTTTCTTATTTAACGGTGTGTTTTCACACCACCATTCAGTTCATGGATATTGTTCTTCCTCATCTTCTATCTGATGCTATAGTTGTGTCATTATATTTTTTGTATAAATTCATAATATCAACATAAATGAAACTTTTTCAATTTGTACTGATAATGTTGTTATATGAATGAACAAAAATAGTATGAATGAACAAAAATTTGTTTGATAGAGTGGTGATGGCTCTGATAAATGTCCCTATGTGTGACTGTGGTGATGGAGCGCAATGCATGTTGAGGACGTCACACACAGACACTAATCCAGAGTGTAAATTTTGGACTTGCATAAATAAGAAAAAGGTTGTTAATTGCACAATATTTAAATGTTTACAAAGAATAAATATTAGTCATTATAGCGATACTAACTTAGATTTATATTGTAGGATGGTGGTGGATGTGACTGCTTTTGGTGGGCCAATGACACCCCATCGTTGTCTACATCATCTGCACCTTCTACACATAACCTATTGTGGATGATGAGTGCAAGTCTTGCAAAGCACTCGAGAAAGCTATTGCAAAAGCGAAGGCTACCTATAAAGTCGATGTCATGTTTTTACAATGCTTACTTTGTGCAACAATCGTACTACTTTGTTGGGTCATTATGCAAAAATAGATATATATGTGGACTATATGACTTATTTATATTTTGATGTGATATCGAGCAATGGTATAATTATTTTTTTGTTATAATATTGTTAAAGATAATGTATAAAATTATTTTAAAAAGTTAACTTTACTATTCACAATATTCAAAAAAAATTAAATTTTGTTTATGATTTACTATATAAAAATATAAATTAATAAAAAAAAATATAAATAAAAAAATGGACAAAATAAATAAAATATTAAATTAAAACATTATATAATAATTTAGAAAACTTAAATTTTTTCTTTGTCAAATTCTAATTCCAATTCAAAATGTAGAACCAAACACAAAAAATGGATAATGTAATTCCAATTCCAATTTGAAATTGCAAACCAAACACATAAATAGGAATTTCTTAGTTCTAATTCCAATTTCGAAAATGGCAACCAAATGCAGAAGATGGATTGTCTCAGCCATCTTCCGGGTCAACCAAACGGTCCAAACTATCTTCCGAATACACAAAACCAGAATTTCAAAACCTGATTTTGAGATAATCAGGTTTTGAATCAAATTCCAATTTTGCAAACAAACAGGACCTTACCTACCTTTAGTTTGTAGATAAATTGTAGTATCATATGATATGTAAAAAAAGACTTGTCTTGTAACACATTGTTTAACTTCAAGCTTAATTCTAAATTTTGTAAAGAGGAGAATAATAACAAGACAAAGTGAATTTTTGGGATAACACGTGAACATCTCAAGTATTTCTCTTGCTTCCTCATTTAGATATAACCCTCTATTTTATCCTTGGAAATGACAATAAACTTTTTGAATATACTACTTCATGTTGGTCTCATGTGTCTACTTCATGTTTAAAGTAAATACAAATAGGTGAATAAGGGGCATAACAAAGTGGTCTCATGTGTCTACTAAACTAAATTTGCTAATTAGTTTTTAGAAACATAGGCGATTCCCGTGCAAGTTCAAGTAGTTTATCACATAATATAATTTAGAATCTATGACGGTTGAGTTGGTATAGTTTAGGATTATAATTAAAAACTGTAAAAAAACAAGGGACGTAAGCGTCATAGTTCCTGCCTCTAATGCAATGCTTTGTGGGGTAAGATATGGTGAAATGAAAATTTGGTTAGGGTAGAGTGAATAAATTGTGTCACACATGAGTTGAGAAAGTGTTATAGTTATATTTAATGAGACGTATTGGTTTTAAGTTAAAATTTGGATGTGAATTTGAGAGAAGAATTTTATATTGCATATTGTTGAAGTATGGAAGGGTTGAATATGATGTGGAACATAATCATATAAAAGAAGACATTGTAGATTGTATTTTGGGAATCATAAATGTTACAAAAGAGTTGATATATAAAACAAATTTTGAAGTCCAAAAACAATGTGGATAGTTCAAGGTAGATGCAAGTAGAGATGAAGGTAATGAGGGAGGGAAGAAGGAGAAAAATAGATAGAAAGGAAGAGGTAGAGAGAGATAAAGATAGGAAGAGATGGGGAAAATGGGGGATGAAGAGTTTGAGATAGAGATATAAGGAGACATGGAAGAAGAGATATGGCAAGGAGGAAGAGATGAAGATATAGGGTGAGAGGAAGGAAAGAAAAATATAGAGTGTTGGAGGTACAGAGATATAAAGATGGAGAGATATGGAGAGAAGTAGAGATAGAAATATAGAGATGGAGAGAGGGAGAGGGAAAGAGAGAATTTGGTACTATGATCTAAAAAGAAATACGGAATTTTAAAATTTATATAAATAATTACATTGCTAAAATAAGTGTAAAATAAAAATAGAACAATGCCAAAAATAAAAAAAATTGAAAACTTTTAGTGAACTTTTAATTTTAGTATTATCCATGGCAATCACTTTTTAGAATCTAACTACTTTTGAATTCCATTGGAATGGGGCATGGAGGCAAATGAGATCTGAACAAATGTTTCAACGCACACTAAAGTGCCTCAAATTGTTAATATATGAGGTACCATCTTTGAACATATACAGGCTCCTATTTATTTTATTATAAAATTAAAATAATTGAAGCTTTCAAATCTCAATAGTTAGTAGAATTCAATTTTTTAAAATTAATGAAAATAGAAAATAGAATTTGTTTGAGATAAAATATGTAAAAATAAAACTAATCAATTAATTCTTACCGCAAGCCCAACACCTCCAAGACCAAATATTGCTACGATTGAACCCTTCTTAGTTTTGGCCACATTCAATGTAGCTCCCATCCCTGATTTCACATAGAATTTTAAGTACAATCCATAATAAACATGGACCAACATCCACAAATATTATGATATCAATTGATTAATAATTTTAATTGACCTGTGGAGACACCGCAGCTGAGAATACAGGTTTTGCTCAGAGAACCTGCAGGATTTATCTCGGCAACACAACCAACATGTGCAACGGTGTATTCACTGAATGTGGATGTCCCCAGGAAGTGATAAATGGGTTGTTCCCTGATGGAGAACCTTGACTTGCCATCACTAATCATAACCCCTCTGTCTGTGTTTATCCTTAGCAGATCATAGATATTGCTTTATTCTAATTTGCAGTGCTTGCAATCTCCACATTCCCCTGTAAATACAGGCAGAACATGGTCTCCCTCCTTCATATTAGTCACCCCTTCTCCCACACTTACTACCACTCTGCATTCACCATTATATATTAGTACACATTGATAAATTATATTTTCAATGAAAAATTATGTAAATAGGCCTGATTAATAAGCCCTTGTGATCTGAATCAGCCCCAATTACACATATAATGAAACCCTAATTGACATTAGGGTTTAAAAATTGGTAAGATAAGTTAATCTACTCGCTCCATTTTTACGAAATTGATTAGATTCAATAAAAGGGGAAGGGAATTTACCCTACCGCTTCATGTCCAAATATGCGCGGGAAAATAGGAGTCTGGCCCTGCAATGGAGAAAGAGCAGCAATTAGATTTTATTTGTGTTGCTCTTTAATTAGTCTAGATCTTAATTAGTCAGTATCAAGTTATCGTTCTCTTCATCTTTTAAATGTGATGTGAAATATCAATTGAAAACATATACAGTTAATTTTATTATTATTATTATGGGCTCATTTCCTCAATTAAGCAACGTAAGCTGATTTATCAACTTACTCTTTCTTTTATTGGTGATGGATTACTTCATTTTTTATGGGTCATTGTTAGTAATTATAACAGTCTCATTTCCTTATTTAAGTATCCTAAAGTATCCTAATCTGATTTATCAAGTTACTCTTTTTTTTCTGGCCATGGATTATTATTGTTAAAATACCCTTATTTCCTTAATTAAGTAGCCTAATCTGATTTATCAAGATACTCTTTTTTAGGTGATGAATACTCTTTTTTTTAGGTGATGAATTCTAATGGTAGATTATGTGAGTGAGAACATACATAATTTCTTACTCTTCTCTGCTTATAAATTTTTTATCAAGTTACTCTAATTCCACTAATGGAAAACTTGTTATTCTACCGATGGATCATGTGTGTGAACATACACAATTCCTTTAACTTTTTTTATCAAGTTACTCCTCTTATTCTGGTAATTGATTAGTTGTTTTTCTGCTACTCGATTACTTGTATGTAAGCATACATAGTTCATCACTCTTACTTAGTAGATGTCAGCTGAAAAAAAAAGTGAAAATCATGCAGAACTACAATAAAATTTAACTTAACCAAACATCTATAATTACAGTATATTTATCTAGAGTCAATCCATAAAAACCTGGAAAATAACATTATAGATTAAACTTGCATTTGACAAATTCTTGCTTGTTTGAAGCTGAAGAAAACTATTTATAGACTTAGGAATAAAACTGCTTTGCTAGAAATTTAAGTACTGAGAATTCAACTTTTTTGCTGGACATTCACAATAACTAGTGAAAAAAAAAAGTTTCTGACGAACATTTACAGAAAATCACACGTATCTGAGTAAAATTTTATAGAAAAGATGCGAAGAAAAAAAAAATTGTATTTTTAGAAAATCACATGTATGAGAGTAAAATTGTAACAAAAAAAATGCTAAGGAAAAAAATTTATAACATTTTGAATAAAATCACACGCATCGAGTAAAATTTTACAGAAATGACGGGAAGAAAGAAAAGAACATACTTGGTGGTACTTTATTGTTGTCACATAACTGCTACTGAATGTGATGACCATTAGACATCTCTAGACTCCAACTATCCAATATAGCCAGGGGCTTGGGATGGCCTTCAAATTTCCCTACTAGCCAACGAAGATCCAGGGAGATAATTATTATGCATCTCTACATTCCCATTACACGCACATATGTAGAGACACACTTGAAACAAGTCAAAAGAAAGAAATCAGAAATCAAGGGTTTAATTACCTTTCTAGATCAAGTTTTAAACGGGAAATTAAGGACTTTGGAATGCCAGCTACTTATGCCACTTTTACATGAGCTTCATTCTCCATTTTGATCAAACCCTCATTTTCTTCCAAAGCATCAGATACATCTCATAGGCTCTTCTGTCGTTCAACAGTGGAAAGACCCTGCAATTGTTGGAAGTCTTTAATGAGAAGGTAATTATACTCATCATCAGAAAAATAATCACAAATTAAAAATCCCAACAAACAATTACATTGATGCAAATAGAGAAATAAAAAGGCAAAATATGGACATTAATACTAAAACTGGGTGAGTGACATCTTGGGTATTTTCATATTTTTGACTCTGGGTATTAAAAAATGGAGATCTAAGAGGCTTTCTTCGAGGGCAATGCTTTTCTCATATTTCTAAATCTGGGTGCTAAAAAAAAGTGACTTAAGAGACTTCTTAGCCAGACAATACTTTTTAAAATATTAAGCAAATATTTCAAAAAAAACCTCAAAGCTAGACAAACTCACTGGTTTAGGGAAGCTTTAAGGCAAACGGCCAAGATATCATTTCTGGACATTAAAAACTTCTTGAAAGATCAGACAGGAAGGAAATGATGAATTTGCTATCATTTTGCATGCATTTTTTTGAGTAGTTTAAGCCCTGGTAGCAGATAGTAGCAAGATAAGTATTAATCCTCTTGCGTCCCCAACGTTCTGCTTCACTATGGATCTCTGAAGCCGCCAATGCTTTGTCGTCAGTGGTTTCCTGTGTCGTCAGGTAACAATTAAATCCACAGAGAATGATCAAGATAAAAAATAGAGAATGATCGAGATAAAAAGCATTTAATTTAAACAGACGGACATGTTCCATGATATTTGTGCCAAAATTATTTGGCCATAGTTTGATATTTTAATTTCTTTCTAATTTTTGTGACGAAAATTATTTTTCTCCTTGCCTTTTTTGGTCAGAGCCAACAGGAGCTTAAATAAATAGTCTTTTTACATTTCTAAAAATATACTAAAAATAATAAACTATATAATAGACTATAGAGCTGAAAAAATTCTAATATTCTATTGGTCAAATTAATAGCATATTAGCATCTTAACGGAAGCATAAGTATTCCTACCATAGGCAGGAACTAATAAAAGGCTAAAATTTGGCAATGAAAAAGGTGTGACATGGTTGTACATATTTCTTTGGACCCTTCTTTTTCATGTAATTCATTTATTATTTTTCATATTTTTTTAAAATTAATGTATATGATAATTTTTCAATAAAATTTAACTATTTCAGTCAAAATAGTATTAGGATGAATAACTTTTGGACATACATAAAGTTTCATTCTTTTGAATATCACTTATATAAAATGAGTGCTAAGTAAATCATTTATGTTCATGGGGATGGGTTCTTATATATCACTATTAATGACACATGAATTAATGAAAAGTGACCCAAAAAATATAAATTGAATCTTGAAAAAAAAAATCACAGTTTTCCTTGGATAGATTTTTCTTTTCGCTTACATTGCCATGACATTCTCCTTCTGAAAGCATGAAGGAAGTTGACACACCTTGAAAGTGCATGATGCCACCATTCTCTTTGAGAATCCCCTTCATTGGGTGTAGGAATAGAATTCCAAACCCCAATTAAGGTAGCCATATGGGAATGATTCTTAAGGTGAGAAGTATTAAGTTTGTAAGGAAACTTTGAGTCATTAATGTTCATATCAGACCTTAAAACTAAACAAATGATAGGGAAGTGGTTGGAGAGACTAGATGTGTAATCAACCCTTACGCAAAGACTGACAAGGTCTCGAGCAATGTGGAGATTGAGGGAAATATAAGACCTATTGAGCCAACTAAGTTTTCTCTCCTCCCCAAATTTGTGGTTCAACCAAGTGAACCAATTATTGTCATAGGTGAGATCTTTATTGTAAATAGGATCAACCACTCCAATGGCATTATGACACAATAACCACTTTTCAAATTCCTCTTGACTCAATTTAGTATAGCTAGGCCAACTACAATCATTTTGATATTGTACCATGTTAAAATCACCACCTATCACCCAATCAACATTAGGAAGGTTCCTTCACCTTGCCATCCATTCCCATAACTTACTTTTGTCTTTTGAATAATTTAATGCATAGACTAAGCAAAAGCCAATAGGTTGCCCATTAATGAAGGTGAGGACCCACACACAACTATATGAAGGGTCATCCCCTTGATTAATAACAAACTTGAACACCCAATGAGCCAAACCAAGAATAATCCGACCTCTACCTTCTACATGAGAAGTAAGAAAGAAGGAAACATCTCTCCAAACATTGGAAAGAGAAGAAGAGAGCAAAGTCCACTAAGTATGACCTCTTGAAGAAAAATAATGTCATTTTTCTAGATAGTTATTGTCTCTCTAACTCCATATTTGTGGTGAGGGAGGCATATCCCTCTAACATTCCATGACATGATGTTGAGATTCATGGTGAGGAAAGAGTAGAGGGAATGTCTTCGTATGGAAAAGCTTCTAAATGGTTTGTTAAAGCAATAGAGTGATCAGACTGACCCAAAACAAGGTTGGCAAATGATGGAGACCTTGATCTATGTCTACCATGTTGTTCATGACCAGAATTGTTTTGTGTATTTAGAAGGAGGAGACATCAACCTTTGGCATAATGAAGGGGGGGAGAAGAGGAAAAACAAACAACTAAAATAGGGTTATGAAGGGAGGAGAATTGTTGGACTTTATGAAGAGGGGATGATTAGTCTTTCTATTAGATGGTTTAGATGGCTCTTTCCTTTCCCAAATCATCTTCCATCATTCTTCCATTACAACATCTTTTTAAAAAGAAGCAAGGTATTCAGATTCTTGGTTCATATTGGTGTCAACGAGGTCATTTGTAAACTCTTGGTCCTAGTTTGTGAATTTAGGCAAGGAGGAGACAAAAGGATGATTCATAACGTAAGGCTACCTTGGCTATTGTAAAACTTGCATTCAGGTCAATCTATTTCTTCTGGTCAAATAGTCCCTAATAAGATGCCTATCTTGTCAACAAAAAAAAGCATTCAGTTTGTTCAAGTATACCAAGGCTAAAAATATTCAAAACCTAGTCTAATGAGTTTAATGTTTTTTGGTAAAGGATTTTTCAGATCCATTCAATGTAAACTCTTGGATGAACCCTGAAAATGGAAAATTTGTCAAAGTTACTCTTACACCAAATGACTCTACCAAGATGAGCAACAATTTGTTTCAAAAACAATTTGAAAGTGAGATTCAAGTAAGGAAGCTCCACCCACACTGGACAAGGTGATTTGGAATGTCCCTCAGGGTGGAAATCTAATGTCCATGCTTGTAGAGAGCATATTTGACCACAAATGACTCATGTTCCGTATTGGAGCACTACTTGAACATGATCAACATTTAAAATGCACGAGAGACATAACCCTTTCCCAAGCCTCTCAAGACCTCAATTTCCCATCCCCTATTTTCACAATTGACTTTGGCCCATTTGCACAAGTCTATTTCAGAAGCAACCCCTCTTAAAAAAACAAAATGGTTGATCCCTCTTGACAATCAGAAATACATTCCATAAAATCATGAGAGAGGATAAATTCTAGGGTTTAACCTGATTCATCACTAGAATTACCCTCCACATGGGTAGGTTCATTGTCTCCATTTTCTCCTAGTGTAATAGGTTCAACATTAGCAACAAAATTCAAATCCTGGTGAGTTTTGACAGAGTCTTTTACAACTTCAACATCAGTAGCCACTTGGGAGTCCTCTACATCGATATTGATGGCAAGAAGATCCCCACCCTTTGAATGGTCACTTACCCTAGCTTAGTTTTTAAGCCTCATCACTCAACGCCAAAGGATGCAACTAAGGTTAGAATTGTGCCCTTCTGAACTACCAGAAACAACCTTTGAATACCCACCACTAGTTCGTCTTACGAGGCTTTCTTGTTCTACACTTCCTAATTTTTGAAACCCTCGGTGTTGCTCTTTGGTCTCTATCTTTAATTTGTTTATTCACCAAAGCATAAATGCCCACTACCCTCTTAGGTTTTGCTTCATTTCCACGTTTTTCATCAGGATATCTGCTTCTATCGTTGAAGATATACAACTTTTTGTATGGTTTGATATAATTTCAATAGAAGAAATGTTGTCTATATATGCCTTAGGGTTTCAGCGATGTCAATTTCCTTAACTTCCTCTTTCCTCTCGCTCTTTAAATTTTGATAGATTTTTTTTTTTAAATATCTACTAAGGAACTCTATGATAATGATTTATACACTCCCTGAAATTTTACAAATAAAATAAAAAAGTAAAACTAAATAATGATTATATTGAGAAAACTCCCTAAAAACATTGAACAAGTCAATAAAATTAAGGCATCAGTGACCAAACCACTATGTAAAAGACATCAAATTGAATTTCTGTGATTCGGAGCGCCGCAAAGGTTGGCCGTTGAACAAGACATATCTGCTGAGAAAGAATGGGTCATTTGAATTCCCCAAATCTTCAAAAGCCCTCTTTATTACAACTCAACCGCAAGAGAATAAATATACTCAATTACCTTAGCTGTTGTTGGAAAATCCTCAAAATTGAAGCGAATCTAGCAGTGTCAAGTCTTATTCCTCCAAAATCTACTGGCTGGTCAATACAAGAATGCCAGCTAATTACAAGTTTTACAGAGAATTGACATTTTTAGTCAGCCCAATGCCTTGCCAAAAATGAAATCGTCCCCTTGTGTCCGGAAAGGCCAACAATGGAAGAAATCGGAAGGACGCGTGGATCAACACGTGGCAAACAGGGTCGTCAAGTTGAGTATGCAGTTGGCTTGTCCATTTCTTTCAGAGCTTCTAAACTTTACACGTAAGCAATGACGTGCTCTAAACTAAAGAAAGTGGGTCCCCAAGCCAACTTTAGGAGGATTTGAACATATCCCCATCATGATTTATATTTACTAGTATTTAAATTTATTCTCGTATATTTGTTTGTTTTTTTAATTGCATCATTTGCAATTAATTTTATATAATTGCTTATTATTTTTGTCAGTTCAAAATGAGTTATAGTTCAATCTCAAATCAAACAAGAAAATGGACCTAAATTTCATATTACCCCTATATGAAAGGAATGATGTGACATGTCCAATGTGCACTTGATATCATGGCCGATAACAAGAAAAGAATAAATAATCAATTTTGTCCATCGTCTAATAGACCATTTGTATGGTGAATGTTGTTTATGATATCACTTAATATTTGACATGTTAGTGTGTTTACTCCACAACGCTTACTATTGAATTGCAAAGATGATATAAAAACTTGACATAATTGTTAGATTGTGAGAGACTAAATTTGTGAATAAAAGCAAATCAATTCAACAACACATCATTAGTTCCGAAGATATGTACTCATCATTCCAATTAACTATCACTTTTTATTTTAGTTCAATTATCAATCTCAACTTTAAACTATATCGATTAATTTGTATTTAATTGATTACATTTATCTAATTATTCATAAATTGGCACCTCATCATATAATATAAGGCATACAAAGTTATCTATATACAAATATATTCAAAATCAGAAAAGAACGCAAAAATAACAACTTAAGTGATAAAAAATTCATAATAATAGAAACAAAATCAGCAAAGAGTTAGAGAACAATAAGAAGTAATTTGTAGAGCTTTTGACTATTTTATTGTTTCTTAGTTTCAATTCATGAGTTCCATAAATTTGGGCTTCTTGGATATCAATGAAAACTCTCATTTTAAAGGTTGCATAGGACTGGCTATAATGGCCATTTTTCACTAGTAAATTTACCCTATTTTTCGACGAGGATTAGTAAAATTTTCGATACCCATTGGGCGAACAAATGACCAAAACTGTTGTCGAATTTTTGCTCGTTGATTATACGAAAATCGTCATCAAAATTCCGACCTCCTTAGTGGTTGAATTACCGACCGAATTACTTGGAAGAATTGTTGATCAAACCTTTTATCTATGTGACCAACATTCGTCGAAATTGCGACCAATCAGGGTCCATAATGTTGTCGAAATCAACATCGAACACATAGCATTCTCATTGAAATAACTATTATTAAAACGTCGAAAAAGAGACCAATAATAATTTTTGGTTTATATATATATATATATATATATATATATATATATATATATATATATATATATATATATATATATATATATATATATATATTATTGATGGGTTTCTAACCGATTTCTCTATAACAACAACATATGCTAAAGTTGCATTGTCATTGGTTCCCAAGTATTTGTCTCTTTGACATTTGTTTCTCCATCTTTACACATTATATTACCACACATCTATATTCTTCATTCAATAGTCATTTGATTATTAACTTAATGTATGGCTACATCTAATATATGAGAGAAGAAACCTTTGAAGGTATGTTAGTTTGAGATTCACTTGGTTTTGAGAATACTTTAATATTCTCTACTTAATAAGGCCAACCATGTGAAGGTGGAAGCTCATCTAGCCTCACCCCTCCTCCCCCTAACATCAATCTAAATTCCCCATTAACACATAACAATATTCATTAACATGACATATAATTCAATATTAATACACAACATTCATAGATAATTACTTAAAACAATGTTCATGGAGTTATTATGATAGTTTTACTGATATTTTTGTCACAATTTGATGTTCAAGATAAGGGAAAAGCACCTGCAACAACAGAGGCAATAGTTGTAGATACAAATGACGATATCCCAAAAATCCCTAATAAAATAAATACTGCTTACTTCAAAACGACATGCTCGCGCTATCAATTCATCTGCCCTCTTCAGCGTCTCCTTGGTTGGATTTACATCTTCCAAAATAGTAATAATTTTTGCATTACTCTTTTTCTTCACTGTATTTATTATATTAGGGATTTGGGATATCCTCATCCGTATCTACAGCTATTGCCTTTGTTGTTGCAGGTGCTTTTACCCTATTTGATATTTATCTTCAGGTGTCCACACTCGTTCTGTTGCTTGTTGCCAGCGGGTCATAGTCAGTGATTGGGAGAGCCCTATTTTGGCACCAGTCATGTAGTACAAGCACTAGAATTGAGTACCCAGATGATGGAGAGCAACTTCTACACCTTCGGTTCCAAGTTGTTCTCCATCCTGCAGTGTCAACTTGGAATCAGAGGTGCAGAAGTTGCACTCCATCTGGGTATACAACTCAATTATGTTGTCTCCAAAAAAATGTGACCATGATGCCTACAATTATGTTTATCAGCTATTGTGAAATGCTCGTCACCCTTAGCTGCCATCCTAAGCCCTTCTTCCCTTTCTAGTTCTTCAAGCCTTTGCAAGATATCCGGATCAATAAAGTTTGCAACATTGTGTCCATCCATGATCTCAGGAATATCATCTTCTTACCACTCTTCATTTGCCAAAATATACCGCTTCTTCAAGCTTGTAGAGTAGTCTCTAGTGGTTGCAAATCAATCTTATTACAAACTACAATAAGAGGCTTAGTAAGTCTAATTTAATTTGTCTGTGGACTGAGACCTTAAATTATTGAGCTTCTCTTTGTTTCGAGAATAGTTTAATTAACATTCTCTACTTAACAGGGCCAACCACGTGAAGGTGGAAGCTCATCTGGCCCCTCCTAGGAGCCTCTTATGACCCTTTACGACATTTTAAGACCTCTAAGATGTATTCTTAGTGGTTGTAAACGGTCGTAAAGGGTCATAAGGGGTCCTGGGACACAACAAATGAGAAAAATAATTGTAGGCATCATTGTCACATCTTTTTGGAGACAATGTAATTGAGCTATATACCCAAACAATGGAGTGCAAATTTTGCACCTCTAATTCCAAATTGACACTGTGGGATTCAAAGACCATAGATAAGGAATAAATTTAGAGAGCGGAGAAGGGCCATAACGACAAAAATAATATAGGACAAACCTCAAGTTAAATGAGGCAACTGCAAACATTTTAATAGATTTTTATTATTAAATAATGAAATTTTCATATACTAGTGTTCTAAGCCCCCTCATTACATGATTTATTATTGTAAGCCCCCTCTAACTTACGCATCTAGAAAATGAAACTACAACCTATTGGGATTGAGACAAACCTTATAGAACAACAGTAGCTAGGAAGGATCGCTTTCCAACATCTTTTGAATACATCTATAGCTCATGAATACAAGGTCCTCCAATAGATGTATTCAACAGATGTTGGAAAGCGGTCATTCCTAGTTGTTGTTGTTCTCTAAGGTTTGTCTCAATCCCAATAGGTTGTAGTTTCATTTTCTAGATGCGTAAGTTAGAGGGGGCTTACAATAATAAATCATGTAATGAGGGGGCTTAGAACACTAGTATATGTAAATTTCATTATTTAATAATAAAAATCTATTAAAATGTTTACAGTTGCTTCATTTAACTTGAGGTTCATCCTGTATTATTTTGGTCGTTATGGACCTCCTTCATTCTCTAAATTTATTCCTTATCTATGGTCTTTGTATCCCGTAGTGTCAACTTGGAATTGGAGGTGCAGAAGTTACACTCCATCGCTTGGGTATACAACTCAATTACATTGTCTCCAAAAAATTGTGACCGTGATGCCTACAATTATGTTTCTTAGTTGTTGTGAAATCTGCATTTATGTTTCTTAGTTGTCGTGTTTATAAAGGGAGACTTCATACCACGCTACGCTCAAACTTCAGTGAGACTTAATACCATGCAACATTCATAGATTACATTCAATGCGTTATTTACGCTTGTATTCGTGAGAAAACTCTTGAAAACACGCAAAAGAGATTGCATGCAACCATGTTGTTTACATGACACATGTAGTTTACCTCCAACATAAATCAGTGTTGCGTACAAATATGCGGACGCTGCATGGTACAAAGCCTCGCTCAAGCTTGAAAATGATAGTCAATCCATAGTCAAGGTCAAGGAATAAATGGAATAACCAAGAAAACACTATACATTAAATCATGTGATAGATAGCAGATTGGGGCTCACCTGAGCCATAAAAATGAAGAATTATTCTAAAAAAAGATGTAAACCATATATATGCGCACTTGAGGCAAACAGAAGTTATGTCATATCAATATTAAAATATTAGTTACAATATGAAAATACTAAACTAACTAATTCCTGAGTTCATCTCTGCATATGGTCGCAACAAAGATATGTGATTACAATACAGAGAAGGCATCATAAAAATATAATTTCAGAATTTGCCCTAGCCTGACATGTTTTGCACTCAAATCCTTCATCGCAGATAAGTGGAGATGGGCGAATAGATGCAGATGAGTTGTCATCGACCCAACTAAAGTATCCTCATCCATTATTTCCTTGTGATACCCAGTCTACATTAGTTTTTATATTATAATGAATAGTATTTGCATTAGAAACTTTAAATATATACACATTAGCAACCTTTTTTCTATTTGGGCAGCACCAAAATTATCATCCAGGGTTGTTCGATGTCCGTGAAGTCTTCAACACACACTGTCCACCACCACATTGACAGTTTGGCACATTGACAAGAGTCATCAAGCCTATATCAATAATGCACTGCACCATCGTTACTACATTTATTATTTTTATATGAAATACACCAAGGAGTACCATCAGAAATATTAACCATTTACAATAATGAAAAGTAAACCTAAATCAAATAGCTCATTTTTTTATCAGCATGTGTAGTCTCTGTGTATATGAAAAATGAAAGAAATATGAAGCTGAAATAAAATAGTGAACAAAATAGTATTCCACATAGAGTGAATGAAATATACCATCAAAAGAAGGTGACAAAATCATGTCACGAAGCACAAACATAGGAAATCAAAACGGGACAAAAGACAAGAAATAAGAAAAATCATTACAACTATAGAAAAATCATTTATACTATAATAAAAAAAAAGAAACACTCTTTGTCAACAATTTTCAAAATCATTAGGACTATAGAAAAATAATTAAGACCACACAAAATCAAATTTTAGAAATGGACAGTTCTGATGCTTTGCCATTACAACAATTGAGCATTCATCATTTGGTATTGTGTATTCCATTAAAGTATGTCAACAATGTTCAAAATCCTATCACCAAGCACAGACAAGAAATAAGAAAAATCATAAGGACTATAAAAAAATCAAGTTCTAGAAATGGACGATTCTGATATTGCTTTGCCATTACAACAATTGAGCATTCATCATTTGGTACTTCTTGGTGTATTCCATTTAAGTTTTTCAGTTGCTGTGTTTATGTGCATGTTCTTTATGTGTTTGGCTTCTCTCCCTCGCAAGGGATACATCAATAGGTAATTGATTTGAAAGCATAATGATTTGACAATCTCTTTTCAAGATAGGCATAATCATCCTGCCAACCTTAATTAGCAACATTTGTGATATATGTCAAATAATTATAATTAGTATGCCCAACAAACAGAGACTTAGTAGTAAAAGCAGGTCCTTTGGTTTACTAGTTTACTTATAATCAGTATGTCCTGACCAAAACAACAAAGTGTTGCAGCAGAAGATTCTTTGGAAGAAGTAACAGATTTGGAAGTTGAAGTGGTGGCATGTGAATATATCATGGTTGATAGAAAAGTACATGAAGACCTTGGCAGTCCCTAAGAAGGAAAATATGATGGGTACAAGAATACTTGTTCATAAGGATGGTAACAAGTTTATTCTCAAGCCTTTGCAAAAATAATTCTTCATATGAGATAAGGGTTATCTGTTTTGGAAAGAAAGAGTATACTGATTTGAAGAGTCGCACAAGGAAGAGGTCTATGAAAGAGGATTAGAAGATTGGAGCATCAATAATGGTTCTAAAAACTGATGATTATGACAGTGAACAAAAGATGGAAAATTGGAAGAGTAGTGTGATTGAAGAAGATATAGTTATGTGCACACATTGGTGTCCTATCATTGCACAAGTGCAAGACGGTAAGGGTCTATTCATGGAGGGAAGAAAAAAAGGTCATTTTAACCTTACAAGGAAAGAGGAGAGACAGTCCAAATAATTCTATGGTGATTGTCCCAAACAACAGATAAATGATGGAATTGCTAACATGTTTTCTTTTCATGTTTCTACACTTTTTGCCTGACATCAACTTTGGTAATTATGACAGCTACAGAAGTGGGGACAGATTATGGTCTGAAGATGAAAGGGAAGTTCTTGAAAGAGTTCTTATTCACCATCCAGATGCAACAGCAAAGATAGGTTATTGTGTTAACTTCATAATGGTGTGATTCTGCCCTACTTTTTCTCTCCATTTTTGCAACTTATTTTCTTGCACAATCTTCTAAACAGCCCTTCCTGTTAGCTGATGTGAGTTTTAGGTAACAAGAAATCCGATTTGCTTGCTATACCTTTATATCTTTCTTTAGCATTTCATATAAACATGGGGATACAAACTAAACCATGTAAATGACTTGTAACCGAACAACTCTCTGAAGCATCTTAAGTTCTGTAAACATCAGTTTCCAAAAGGGTTTTTAAGTCCTGAAAATTCATTGGTTACATTTCCTGCATTTATGTTTTGAAATTTTAGATCTCAAAGTCTTTTGGAGACATAGAGAACAGAGAACACATAATAAACCCAAGTTCTAAAACAGGAGCAAGAACTGTTTGAAAATTTTGAAGTTGTATTTGTTCAAGAAATCAGTTAACGTTCAGTATTTTTAGAATAGCTTCTTTTTAGGCACCTAGAACATTCACAGACAATTTACATAGCCCTTGATGAAAATGCTAAATTTCAAATGTGTAGGTGGAAATTCGTGTGGGAGTATTTTATCTTCACAGTAGAAGAATTTTGATATTCTAAATCGTTTCCCAATCCCCCTGATATGGAGTAGTGGCAGGGTGCATCATGTGGACTGCCTTCTAATCTATTCATAGCAGAGAGTTTAAAATATTGCAAGCAACGTAGGAAATGGAAGACGTATCCCTTCTATTTAGGAGTATGCACCTCCTCAAAGCAGAAAGGAGAATTTGTAACTAGGCTAGTAATTATTAAGTTTCCACATGACTTTCCCTAATGTTAATCCAAGTTATTAAAATGATATGCATACAACTTCGCATAAACTTAATAAATGATAGTTGTGGGATTGATTATTGAACAATTAAATGTTAATTAAGAAATTAACTAATAGATAAAGGATACTTAACCTCTAGAAACTATGCAAATGAATAAATCTAATGTTATATTTGTTAAAAACATATAAAAAAATTCATATGATAAACTTTAATCCAAAACTCCATGATTTGATCCAATCCAATGATCACACTTCAAAGCCTCAAATTATTTGTTTAAGCCTTTTGTTTTCTTATTTTCAGGAATAAAGATAAGAAGTTCTAATGTATGTCAATCAGAGTAGAAAAGAAGTTAAATACAAGAAAGAGTTAATAGCCACTTCAATAGTTTCAGACATTGCCTAGAAATTAGTGTATATTATATGGTGTACATCTTTGAGAAGAAAGGGTAGAGCTCAGTCGAAGTCAGCAATGGAAGCATTCATTCTTGGGCTATTTCAAAATATATTGTTTGTATCTATCAGTGGAAAGTGCATGACAACAAATAAATCAATTGCTAGACTCTTGCAGGAGGGAAGTTACTAATGTCAAACAAGGAGAATAGAGACTAGTCAAGAATGAAGTGACATTATGTAGAATATTGACATGCATTAAGTAGAAAGAGGTTAAAATATATTTAGGATTAAATTTGTAGTGTATAAATAGCTCTTGAAAATGCCAAAGGTTGCACATTTGATTCAACATTTCTATCAAGAGGTTAAAATATATATAGGCTTGAATTTAACATTATAAACCATTTCTCCACTTTCAATCATAGCTGGATTATATTTTCTTATTTGTTTCTTAACTATTGTACCCAACCTAAGTGACCTTACAATGGCCTAACCAACCCCTTAGACCAGTCTATCAACCTTTCAAGGCACAATTGTCACTTTAGTATAGAGTGCTTCCTGGGCCTGCAAACTTGGCTTTTTGCATCTAACACCAAGTTTTACCACAAAATCTCCAAGTGTTATTGGGATTCTTTGACACTCTCCTTGAGGTAGTTGTCCTCCAAAAATATCAAAGCCTGGATCATTCTCTAGGCCTCCCAACTGCAAGAATCTCAGAGGCCTAATTATGGCGCCCACCAAGGCTCTACACTCTCAAGTGTTCAAAATCTTTTCAGCCAATCAATACATTGTGTCCCCGTAACTCCTCCCTGAGACTCTTCACAGTTGTTGTCTCATTAGTGAAGATGCACCCCTATACTCCCTAAGTACTTTCACTCACCTAGATTGTTACAGATTCTTCATAAGCCTTCAAACCCTTTATAAATGTCAATTGACTTATATTGACATCCCTCTCATTTACCAAGTTTGTAACTTGGTCTTGACACACCCTGATCTTTAGGACTATCCCCTGTGGCAATGCAAGCCGCCAGTCAAACTTGGCACAATTTTGGGTTTTGGTTTCTGAATTTCCCAAAAGACCCCTCAAGATAGTCATCGTGTCTTAATCTATGTTCTCTTGGACAGAGTGTCCCTCGAGGTATAGATTTTGGACCCTATACAAACTCCCAAATCCACAGCATCTCCTTCAAAGATAAAAATCCTGATGCTCGGTCTGATACAGCAGGTGCATTCAAAACTTGGCACTCGGCCAATCCCATGATGGTCTCATTAAGATGTGAGTAATTCAAATTCAAATCCTTGAATTGAGACTCAAAATTGAAACCAAATAATAGTTACGAGTCTATGCTCGTCGTTATGCATGACAACAAATAAATCAATTTCCGGACTCTTGCAGGAGGGAAGTTACTAATGTCAAACAAGGAGAATAGAGACTAGTCAAGAATGAAGTGACATTATCTAGAATATTGACATGCATTAAGTAGAAAGAGGTTAAAATATATATAGGCTTAAATTTGTAGTGTATAAACAGCTCTTGAAAATGCCAAAGGTTGCACATTTGATTCAACATTTCTATCAAGAGGTTAAAATATATATAGGCTTGAATTTCACATTATAAACCATTTCTCCACTTTCAATCATAGCTGGATTATATTTTCTTATTTGTTTCTTAACTACTGTACCCAACCTAAGTGATCTTACAATGGCCTAACTAAACCCTTAGACTAGTCTATCAAGCATTCAAGGCACAGTTGTCACTTTAGTACAGAGTGCTTCATGGGCCTACAAACCTGGCTTTCTGCATCTAACACCAAGTTTTACCATAGAATCCCCAAGTGTTATTGGGATTCTTTGACACTCTCCTTGAGGCAGTCGTCCTCCAAAAAGATCAAAGCCTGGATCATTCTCTAGGCCTCCCAACTGCAAGAATCTCAAAGGGCTAATTATGGCACCCACCAAGGCTCTACACTCTCAAGTGTTCAAAATCTTTTCAGCCAATCAATACATTGTGTCCCCGTAACTCCTCCCTAAGACTCTTCATAGTTACTATCTCATTAGTGAAGATGCACCCCTGTACTCCCTAAGTACTTTCACTCACCTAGACTATTATAGATTCTTCGTAAGCCTTCAGACCCTTTATAAATGTCAATTGACTCATATTGACATCCCTCTCATTTACCAAGTTTGTAACTCGGTCTTGACACACCCTGATCTTTAGGACTATCCCCTATGGCAATGTAGGCCGCCAGTCAAACTTGGCACAATTTTGGGTTTTGGTTTCTAAATTTCCCAAAAGACCCCTCAAGACAGTCACCGTGACTTAATCTACGTTCTCTTGGACAGAGTGTCCCTCGAGGTATAGATTTTGGACCCTATACAAACTCTCAAATCCACAACATCTCCTTCGAAGATAAAATCCTGATTTTCGGTCTGATACAATAGGTGCATTCAAAACTTGGCACTCGGCCAATCCCATGATGGTCTCATTAAGAGGTGAGTAATTCAAATTCAAATCCTTGAATTGAGACTCAAAATTGAAACCAAATAACAGTTACGGGTCTATGCTCATCGTGATGCCAGTCACATTTCGGATGCCTGGCTATCTTCATATCAAACTCCTCTAATCCGCATTATCCATGGTAAGTTTTTTGAAATCTTATGATACATTCTACAATTTTCCCTCCTCACCAAATGCCAATGACTTTCATCAAATCGTAGGAAAGAAACAGATGTTTGAAATTCAAACTGCTGGCTAGGGCACACCCACGGGTTTTCCTATTCTACAACCTGATTCTCTTTCCACACTTAATCAAATCAACTCAAACCACTTGCAAATGAAAGATAGAAGTGTTTAGAAGCCTTCCATCCGATTAGATTCTTGACTTCTTTCAATACGGGTTTGCATGAATGTAAATACCAGTCATTTTTTATGGAAAATGCAATTTTTTTTTAATTAAATTTTGAAATCTTCGTTAGGCAATCTGTATAATGGATAAGCAATCCACGGCTTTGGCCAGCTCCCCGATAAATCTTTGGCCTTCTCTGCACCGCCAACAATATCCCAGCTAATCCCAATCCCAGCAAAATAATAAAATATGCAGCAGACAACATGTTTGGGGAACAAATTGGCTTCAAAATTTTTAAAACTGGTAATAATAAATAGATGCGTTCAAATTCTCACAAGAGTCAGGAAAACAAAATCACATTACCTCAGTGCTGAATCCGCAGTGTCGAATCCACCCTCCAAAGTGAAGGTTACCTCAATGAGCTTCCAATACACAGTGCCAATGAGGTTTCGCGCACTACAACCTTGAAAAAATACGTCGTGGTAATAATGAAATGAAATCAAAACCCTACTTCTATTTATTATATAAGTGGTAATAATGAAATAAAAGCTTTTTTTTTTAAGTTATGCCCGTGGTCGTCAAAAGATCGACCTACATAGTATTGGTTGAACTTTCGACGAACATGGGCATGGATTAAAAAAAAAAATCAAAGTTTTCCTTCTATAATCCGACCAACCAAAACTTTTTTATTTCATGGTCAAAAATTTTGGTAGAAAAACCAGGTCAAATGTACTAGTGTTTCCACTTTTCACGTATATGACAACTTGAAATTTTTTTAGACTATATAAACTATATTTTTATAAAATCATAAATATGACACTTTAAATTATTAATAAACCATAAAAAAATTATATAGGCAATATAATATTTTACTTTGTAATATAAATATATATTATTTTAAAATATAAATTTATCCAATGGAGTATCCAATGGGGAGGGCCAACAAGATTGTCAAGTACCTCAGTATCCCCTTCTTGATTGACCCCTATATGACTGATATGTGGTTGTGGGTTAAGGATAAGATATCTAAGAAACTCAACAATTGGAATAACAAATACCTTTCCCTGGCTGGTAGGATCCAACTTTGTCAAAAAATCCTCTCTTCTTATAATATCTATTACTCTTCTATCTAGATGTTTAGTAGCTATCAAATCCTCGAGATCCAAAGATGTATTAGAAAATATCTATGGTCCGATGGCAAATGTAGCAAATAGATGCATGTTGTCCACTGGGATTGGTGCCATGTGGATACGAAGTATGGCAGTTTGGGGCTCAAGGATCTCAAACTCCAAGGCACTGCTCTTGCGACCAAGTGGATTTTTCATGCCTTCGAGGGATCTGAACCTTGGAAAATTCTTGTCAGACACAATATTGAGAGGGGAGCCCCTAGGAAGGCCAAGTCCTGGAAAGGACTCCCCTTCAATGATTTAGTTGCTAGAACCTTCTCGGTTGTTGTGCAGGGATCTATTGTCTTTAAGACTATTTGGAAAGCTTGGGAACTTGTTAGAGGCCATTTAGTGGATACCAATTCCCTTAAACTTAATTCTATCCATGGCGAGAGATCGATCTGGTGGAACCTTTATCACTTGAACAAGCCCTTGGCCCTTACGCAAGGTTGCTCTGCTAAATCTTGGGCCGTTGTTGGCATTACCTCTCTTATTGATATTCTTGATCATGATGAGCTCATTAGTTGGGACTCTCTAAAAAACAAGTATAATCTTCCTCCCTCCTAGAAGAAGACCTATAACATGATCCTGCAAGCTTGTCATATCCTCCCTCCTCAATTTGACTATTTTTTTTATTACCACAGCTTCCTCAACTTCAAATGGGTTGATGGTACTGTTCTCTCTCACATTAAAGCTCGCAACATTTATAGAATTATCTCTTCCAATCTTGAAATTATAGATCATGTTAACAATTTATGGTACTCTAATCATGATAATTTTATTTGGCATAAGTACTTTATTTGGCTTTGGAAGGGTATGGTGGCACCTAAGATCAAATGTTTTAAATGGCAATTGTTAATTGATAGGCTACCTCTGCGTAGAGATTCGTCTTCTATTGATCTTTGTAATATTTGCAGGGTTCTGGAGACTAGCAGACACTTTTTTTTTTACTGTTATTTTGCTAAGGAAATATGGTTTCGATTTGAGATTAAAATTCCTATTCTCACTACTGTTTTGGAGGTTGTTACTGGTTTTATTCATGGCCTTAAAAAAGATGCCAATATGCTCTGGTTCTCTCTTTCTTCCTCTATTCTTTGGTTCATTTGAAAAGCTAAGAATGAAGATAGATTTCAAGGTATTACTAGAACCCTTACTAAGTCTTTTCGAAGTCTCATATTTTCTCATGTGGTTGAGTAGATTTATGTTACTCTGAAGCTTGAGAGGAAGAAGCTTGCTCGCCTCCTAAAGGTCGGGCATGCAACTGTGCTCATCCATGAGCTCAATGATTGGTATGTCTGGAGAAAAAGTATGTTCAGTCATTCTGTTTTCAACTTGTTTCTTGACCGGCTCCTGCAAGAAATCAGAGACAACGGTGATCCCCCTATAGACAAGTTGGCCTTGATGGCTCAAATTGTTGATAATAAACAGGTCATTTGGATGGAGGGCCCATTAGGCTGGACTTCCTGGGCTATCTACCGCAATAACGTTCTGCAGAACTGATCTATTGTTGGAGACCTCTTTTTTCTAGATGTGCAGTTCATGGTTATACTCTTTTATCTTTTTGTATATGTTGGATGTTACTCTGTACTGATCTTTTTGCTTGGGTTGAGGCTTGCCTCCCTTGACTTTTGGTTCGTAGTGTAATCCTTTGTTGTTGTTCTCTCTATTTTTAATATAAAAAATATATAAATTTATTAGGTATTTTAAAAAGATAGAATATGAATGTTTCTAAATTTTAAAATGTTTTAATATAAATTTGAAAATTTTCTATTATTAATAATTATTATTTAATGTTAGTATATAATATATATTTTTTATACTATTTATTATATATTCATATTAATTTAGAATATTGTAAAAATAGTATATATAAATTTTATAAATTTGTTTAGTAAATTTAAAGTTTTTTTCATATATTACTAATTTATTGTTATACATGTTTTTATATTATTTATTATATATTCATATTAATTTATAATCTTTTTAAAATAGAAAATATAAATTTTAGAGATTTGTTTAATAAATTTGAGATTTTTGCATATATTATTAATTTGTAATTATTTTATATTTTTTATCACAAACAAAAAAATTATATGATTTATTATATATTATTATTAATTTAAAATCTTTTAGATTTTAAAAAAATTAATATAAATTATTTATAAATTTAAAATGACAATCAATATTTTTCTTAAAATGTCAAATTCCAAGCATCAATCATATTTTATATTTAATTTGGCTCTTCCCATTAAAATTAATATAATTATAAAAAAATTTATTCAAACTCAATTCAATTTTTTATTTGATTTTATGAAATAAACAAGAGTTGTGTTACAGCTAGAGTCCCGCCTAATGGTAAAAAAAAAAGTAAGTTTGAGATAAGTCTACTGCTAGTGACTTAAATTGTTTTATTGTTAGGAAATGAACAGTATAGATGCACAGAAAGAAATTGCCAAGAATGATTCACTTGAAATTGAAACCCATACCTAAAATAATGGGTAACCTAAGGTTGCAAAAAAATATGTAGGAAAAAGATGTCTATATTTATTGGAACCGTACCTAAAATGGGTAACCAAAGGTTTTAACTTTATTATTATTTATTTCAATTGTTTAAATTGGTAAAACAATAGTCTTTTGACTTTTATAAGAGACTCTGATTAAGAGGAAACTAAATTCAAATGAATCCACACTAACTTATCATTTGCATATATAAAGCACTACACATAAAATGCCTATGGAATGTTTGTCATAGCCAAAAGAGAAGTGATATATCATAGAATGGAATGGTGAACAAAGATTCACAAAATCAATATATATTAGGTTGTATAAAAAGATTTTCCAAGTGTTGCAGAGCATTTGGAAAGGTATCAAGAGGTTTAGAACAAACTGAGATGTCTTATAGACTTAAATCATAATCTAATACATCAATTGAAGGTAGAATTGATGGAATAGTTGAAGGATTCAATGTAGAATCTTTAAAGTTGTTAAAAACTCTATCCTAGTGTTGAAATTATGCCAGAATTAGCTTGGATGGATGACATTATACAATAGTTTGAGAGAAGTGTGCATTATAGAGATAATGATTTGGTGTGCACCTTCAAATTTTGATCTTAACTACCATCAATGTTTCTTCCAGAATCATTTTTTCATGATTTTGAAAAAAAAGTTAGTTAAGACTTCCTTGTGATCCCCTAAAATTAATATATTTTTAATACATTTATTAAAAAAATAAAAAAAAGTTTTAAGTTACATGATATCAACAGAATTTAATTAAAAGGATTTGGATACCTTAAATAAGGGAGCACACATTAAAGTGCACTTATTCTTTCAAACAAAAATAACACCACTTTATACATTTCAACCATTAAAAAAATATATCTTAAAAATTAGAATCTAAACAAATTACTAGTTCTATTATTATCACATCAGATTTTTCACATTTGATTGCTTTTGAATATCTAATTCAATACACATACTCTTCAAAATAAAGAACTAAACTACCAAAAAAATAAAAAAAACATTTGTGTACAAGATTTTATCTATAATAACATTAATTTTATAAGATGGAATGAAACTATGGAACCGATTTATTGAATAAAAATCGCCCTCAAACTAACCCCATTCTTCCTATTACCAAATAATCTTTGTAAAAACTGAAAGGGAACTAAAATAAATAATAATAAGATATTATTATTTTAAATAATATTATAAAATATAAAATATTATAAAATAAAATATAAAATATTAATACTTCTAATTTTATTTAAACATTACCTAATAAATTGTACGGGTACCCTTAAAACTGCAGCAAGTTGCAGTGCACGGTTATTGATGCAGATAGCTGTCGTCGGAAAAGTATGATCAAGGCACATATTCCAATTTTAGTGATTGGTCTATTTTTTCATTAAATTTGGAAACAGAAAATTATTTTTCTGCCCAGCAAAAATTGTACCAACCAATCAAAAATTTATACTATTCAACAAACATTGGCAACCTTGTTTAATATTTTATAGAACACAATTTTCAATGCAAAGTAATAAGAAAAAAGTGAGGTGAAAACATTAGTCTCGCCTAATAATATATTTTTAAAGGGCTGCGTCCGGCAGAGTCCCAAGAGCAATTCTCCTATTCAAACTTCCATGCTTTTTCACTGGGCCAAATATTCGAATATTCCCAGCAAACTTTATAATAGGGGAAAGGACCCAATAGCGAACAGGGGGTCCAATAACTGTTATAGCTGTGTCATAGAGAGCCCCAATAACTAACCACAAAAAAAACACAATAAGTGTTAGTAACATACCCAATCGTTGAACGCACATGTACTAATAGTGGATCATTTTTTTTAGTAATTGGCTCATTTGTGCACCACTATTGGGTCATTTCATAATTATTACTGGATCATTTGATCAAAAGTATTGGGCCATTTGAACACAAGTACTGGGTCATTTGAGTGATCGGTTATTGGTGAGAAACATGGTGGGTATCGGGCAAGCGTTTTAAAATGGTACTTTTAGACCACTTGGCGCTCCATGATCTCTACAGAGAGATCTGTGAATACCCAAAAGCTGAAACCTTAGCTTTAAGCTCTTAACTCACCTACGGAAACATGCCGAAAAAATCAACGAAATCCACCTTACAGTTAGGAGTTCTAGGTGCGCGAAGTTAGCCTGGGCCACTACTGAGTCCTTTCCCCTAGCCACAAAACGTTTTAAAGCAGCTTTGAACTTTTTGAAGAAAAAATAAAATAATTTTAATGTATAAATTTAAAAAATAAAGAATTGCAGTGTTGCAGAGCGCCGTAAAAACTTGGCGCTCTTCAACAAAAATCCTGCGACAATAATTTTTCGATTTCAGTATGTCTTCCATCTGCTGGAAAGAAAAACCCCAGGGAATTCTTCGTCAGGGCGGAAGAAAATCAATATCCTCTATCACAGACAAACCCTCAAAATCTAAGTTAGGATTTCTGTCCATATCCTCAAGAAGCGAATCAAACAACAGCATCCATTCCTCCTGCTCCAAATTCTTAGAACTGCCCGTAGAACATTCTGAATCAGAAATCGAAGTTACAGAGTACTCATCCACAGACTGCCGGAATTCTTCTCTGGCGAATTTGGCGGCAACAGCTTGAATCTCTGCGGGAGAAAGCGAGGAAGCCGATGGAATTTCCGGCAAAGAATCGGGGAAATTAAACTTGGCATTCGATCCTCTGAGGCAATAAACTGCACAATCGTAAGCGTGGGCGGCCTGTTCAGGGGTATCATAAGACCCTAGCCAAATTTTTGCTCGGGATTTCGGTATTCTTACTTCTGAAACCCATTTCCCCCATTTTCTCTTGCGCACTCCCTTCAATTCTTGAGCTTCTTTCTGTAAATAGTTTTGGGGTTTCAGTAAGTTGTTTTGGGGATTCTGCTTTTGAGAGGATTTAACCATGTTTAAGGATAGAAAAGGCCAAATTTGTGGATACTGGATTGTGAGGAATCCGAAAGCTATTCCGTGCAAATTGAGTATGATGTGCAGAAGTAAGAAGTATTGATGTCAGGGGGCCAGTAGCTCGTATGATATTTAGACAGAATCTTCATTGCGGAAATCCCGTGTAGAATATGTGTCGCAGTAGTACCAGGAGTTGACGACTTAATGTGGTCAGAGTAAAGTGAAAGGACATTCAAAAAGACAAATGGTCTGACATTGTATAGAGAGCACGTGTGGTATAGACAGGCGTACATGCCAGGCTCCAGCTATTGACAGCTCACTCCAGGATGTAGTCAAAAGGGGCAAAGCAGGTCTTATACTTATCCCAAGACCAACGAACCCTCATTTTAAATCACACTTTCGCTTAACTTTCTAGTCCTTTTCAATACTTCTATTTAAATCTTATCCTAAATTTGGTTTCAGACTTGAAGCACATCCAAGTCCAGCCATCCCGATTGATTAAGCTGAAAATACAAAAATGAATAGCTGTTCAATAAAGGAACATTGCAAATAGGAAAAGAACGAATCTAAAACAGCAATTACATATAAAGATAAGAAGACGATTATCTA
Organism: Chamaecyparis obtusa; assembly: GCA_027943335.1. Lineage (NCBI taxonomy): Eukaryota > Viridiplantae > Streptophyta > Pinopsida > Cupressales > Cupressaceae > Chamaecyparis > Chamaecyparis obtusa. The sequence continues at coordinate 341,462 of BSBK01003247.1, read as the reverse complement.
TCTAAGGAAAATTATTTGGACCTCTTTTTGGAAATTCTTAAGAGGCTTCTTTGTGTGGTAATTTTTGAACTTCTTTCTCTGGTAATTTTTGAACTTCTTTCTGTGGTAATTTTTTATTTTTATTTTCAATTTGTTTGGTGATGATAGTTTTGGACAATTGTAATGTTATTATATGCTGATTATTTTTGTTTAATTTACGTAGTTCTTAATCTATTGGTGAAGTTGAATGGTTCTTAATGCAAGGCTCCAACATCATAAGGGGTGAGATTGGGATTGTGCCTTGGCCAAATTTGGTAGAATGAATACCCCTTAATCCTTGGCTCTTAACCATAGAAGTTTCAACCTAAGGCTTGTGCTCACATATTAGATAATTAAAACAACTTTGTGGATGGAAATCCTTCTATTAAAAAATATATATTACCCTTTATGACATTTTAAATATGAATTCATTAGTGTTAAATATTTCAATACTTTAATATTGCTTGGAATTTATGGCAAGTCCAATGCGTTCTTGGTTAGTTGCAAATTTGTAATTTGTTGTTATTTTTATCATGGTAATATATGATGGGAATTGTGTTGTCATTTAAACTGACGTCAATATGAGAAGTTTGCAAACATAAGACACGGTTTGTAAAACAACCTTCAAGATTTTAGAAGACAATTTCCTTTAAGTTTTTCAACAAGTTATTCTAAATTACTTTGTGGAATAAAAAGAGAAAGAACCAAAGAAAACTAATCTAACACTATTATATGTGAATAATCAATAAACTATTTGTTGCATAAAAATTGGTATTCATTAATTGATTATTTTCACATCATAACTAAATGGAGTTAGCATCCATTGAACAAGTCAAAGGCTATTGAATAAGAGGAGAAGAGAGACGAATGATCATAATTTCCCACACATCATATACTTGAAAAAAATTGAAGATATGAAGGGAACACATTATTTGAGAAAATAAAAGTTTGTAGAAATCTTATAACATGAGTAATCATGTTACATTCTCCCTGTAAAAGTGAATTCAAAGATCTTATCTATGCAAATATATGCCCAATAAAGTTGAGGTCACTATGCTAGAAAACAAGAAACATCTACTATAAACATATATGACTCTTCAATATGTAATTGCCTAAATAATTTTGAAGTCAAGGTCTCTTGAATATTAATTCATGATGGATGGAAACCAAGCTAGAAATTTTCCATGACATGCCTTGTATTGTCCCAATGATTATGTGTATGGATACTTCACAAAATGACAGAGAACGTTTTTTTGGATAAATGGTGTGCTCCTATCTTCAAATAGAATTGACTTTATCTTTAGGGTGTGCCATACATTAGATAAGAACCCTTGTGAAAGATCAAATGATGCAAGAGACTACCAATTAATCCTTCATTCATATTTACTTCACCAATGGTGCAATTCCTTTTATGTTGTCAATCTAGTCATTTTCAAAGTAAGTAATATCCTACTACATGTCCCCCACATGCATCATTCTCATTTCTTTCATTGGTTTATAAATTATTTGGGTGATAAAGAGAAAGAAGTGAGATACGAGAGCTCTGAAGAAGCTGAATGGTCACCTTTCATTCTACACCTTGGAGCTTTTTTTCCCACTTACATGACTCAAATTAGCATCCTTTTTCACCTTGAATTCTCTATCATGTTCACTACCTTCTTCCAAATATTGATTCTCTCTATGATTATTTTTTTGTTATGATTGTTTTATTGAAGGGTTTATATTAAGTTTCTATGCATGTCTTTGTTTAAATTTGTAGTAAAATTGTTTCTCTCACATGTTTCTCCTAGTACAAGAGGTGAGACATGTTATGTGTTGTGTCTAGCTAGTTTAATCAATGAAGTCTCTTGATAGAAGGTTGTGTCTAGCTAGTTTAATCAATGAAGTCTCTTGATGGAATTATTTACTCACCTCCGTCTATCTTGAGTCTCGTACTTGATTCCCTCCTTTTGTTGATTATGGCTAGCTCAAGTGACATCTCTAAGGATGAAATGCAAATAGATGATAAAGAAACCTCTAGTATCCCTTTTGGACAAACTTCTAATATACCTGTTGAACATTTTGTTGATATCCCTTCAACTTGTCTTGGCTCTCAAAAGTCATCCTACAAAGACACTCTTTGTTCCAAGGTAGAGAGTGTTGATCCAACTACAATAGCATTTGATATTGTCCAAAATGAACCAGAGTTGTGCTCCCAAGTAGCACGAGTGGGAAATAGAAGCATCATCCAAGGAGAGGAGTCAAAAGATGAAGAAAGTGGTAAAGCTCCATTTTTTGCTAAGATTTTCTCCATTTATTTGAACCTCAATATGCTTCATACTATTAGAAGTGAAGAAAAATGACTCAAGAATATTGCAGTTTTCTTTGTATGCTTGGATTCTAATTTTTTACCATCTCATAAGTTTTTTGTTGACTAGATTTTAAATATTTGGTGCAAGAAAATGGGTATTTATGTTTCATTTTATCGAATGTTGCAAAGAGGGTTGTTTATTGTGTTTTTCAAAAGTCATTGTATGCAAGATAGAGTGCTAAAAGAATATTTTTGGAACCTAGAGTAGTGGGCACTAGAAGAAAAGGGATAAGAGATTGTAGCTAAATCATCTCCTAGATGGATGGAAAAATATGTACCTCTATAATTGTGGAGATTCATACTTGACTTGCTCAAACCATTTTGAAATGTTCCACAAGTGGAGTACTCTAGGGTTACTCTACCCCTTTTACATGCTAGAGTCCTAATATCTTTGATCCCTTCTATTGACATTTAGGATGTGATGATCGTGCAAACTGATTCTAAAGTTATTAATTGTGAAATTGAACTATTAGGTACCCTAAATGCTTGTTTTCTATGCAAGGAAAATGGTAAAAAGAAAAGATTGTCCCAAAATCTCAATGAGCAACCTAAGTTTTTTCCAATAATGTGAATAAAAATGTTGAGAAAAATGTGGAAAATCCCTTAGAGAACAGAAATATTCCTTGGGCAAATGGGCAAAGAAAGTTCTTCTCATGCTACTAATAATCCGATTCCTCGAGTTGACCAAACTAGCCCTAGTCTCATTAGAAAATATTTGACACAAATATAGACTCTCTGATTGAGCATTGTCTATGTTGCACACAAAATGTATGATTTTATGCAATTATTAATTAATTAAAAATTAGAATACAATGAATATTTTAATTTTTAGTTAATCGAAGATAATACTTTTTAGGTGATGCATAGCCAATAGTCTCTAATTGTTAGAGACAAATTGAAAATCTCCCCTCCAAATAGGGGACCTTGTGAGGACATCCCTAGGGTTTCCCTTGCAAGCCCCTTATTTAAAAGAGAGATTGAAGTTGTTAGAAAAGAGGGAAATCCAAACCTGAAATTGTGGGTACTGGCTAAATAGCCAACTAAAACGTAATAATATATAAGAAACATAATAATATATAAGGAGAGTTTGGAAAAAAAAAATCCGAAATGTTCCCTTTGATAAGATATGCATTTTAGTTTGCTGTTTAGACGTTGCCCAAACTGAGTGTCTCACTTGCAATAGTAAAATACTAGATCTGAAGGTAGAGATACTTCCTTGGGAAAGAGTAAACCCTTCCCCAAAATTGTCCAACAATTGGCCCTCGAGACTATTAAAGCTTGGGTTGAAGAAGCCAAAATCCAGAATGAAATTTTGGGTTAGGATGAAAATGATGCCGCTAAACACTGACAATCCAAAGAAGGCCTTGGGGCTTCTTCCCAGTCTTGGCCCAGAGGTCTCAATGTTTTGCGCATGCCGAAGACGTTGTCTCTGTGTCTTTTACAGTTTGCTGTTCTGGCCTTGTATTGTCTTGTTATTAGGTTTCTTCATTTGTTTTCTGGTATTGAAGAAGATTTCTTCAATTTTAAAAAGTAATTTGAACTTCTTCTAGAAAACTCTGTAGTGAGAAAAAATTGTCTTCCAGTTGTTTTTTATAAGAGTCGAGAAATGTATAAGTGAAGATATCCATTTGAATTTATAGGAATTGCAACTTTAAAAGAGCAGTGTAAAACCCCCGTTCTGCTAAGCTGTTTTTCAACAGAGAATCGGTGAAGTTATTGACTCAGGGAGGTTTGATTGCCCTCTCAATAAACTCTGACAGAGACTGCTACTTTAACTAACCCCATCCTCAATGAAGAAAGGAAAAAGGCCCTCCCTGTTTTTACTCTAACAATAGAAAATCAATATCCCCAAATAAAGGAAAGTTCTCTAAATTTGAACATTGGCCGCTCTCAACATCTTCAAGAAGTGAGTCCAACAATGCCCAATTCTGCTCTTCTATACTCTCTTCACTCTCTACACAAGACTGCGATTCCGAACTGGAAAATGTGGTGTTATATTCCAGCGGTGGCCGAAATCCTTCCACGGCAAATTTGGCCGCAACAGATTGAATCTGAGCGGGAGATAGCGAAGAGGCCGACGGAATATCTGGCACAGAATCAGGGAAATTGAACTTTGCTCTGCATCCTCTGAGGCAATACACAGCACAGTCATAAGCACGAGCGGCCTGGTCAGGGAAATCATAAGATCCCAACCAAATTCTGGCCCTGGAACTGGGCATTCTCACTTCGGATACCCATTTCCCCCATTTCCTCATTCGTACTCCTTTGAAATTTGCTTGCGTCTTCTCTGTGCTGTTTGGGGATTTCTGCTTTGGTAAGGATTTAACCATGTTCGGTAACAGGAATCGAACTTAGTTGGAAACTTGTGAAGGGAAATTGGGTAGTTATTAGTAGTTCAGATTCGAACTTACGACGAGTTCAGGTGAGATTTGTACAAATGAATGAGGATGCGAAATGGGGTATATATAGGCACATATTATATGTGGGTGCCCGCGTACTGTGAGCACAGCAGTAAAAGCAAAGTTTCTGCGCGTTGAAAAGAAGACAGCAATGGGTTAGGTGGATAAAAGGTGTTGCCAGCTATTGGTGACACCTCACTCTATTTTGTAGTCAAACAGTAGAGTAGGACCATACGTAATACGCGCAGTCGAGACCAAAACTTCTAGAAGTTGTCGAGTAACATACTTTGACAAATAGGTAATCGCATTACATTCTGGACAGGTGGTTAGTCTTAAGGTTTAAGATATCTATTTATTTAAATTAATTTTTTACTTTTCAAAATTCTATTTTCGTTTTTTTCTAATAATAGTTTATTTGAGAAATTTTTTAGGTTTCAGGATCACATTATTAACTGTGCTGTCAAATCAGTATGTCTTTTGTTAAGGTGTGCAAAAAGGCCTTCCAAAAAAGTAGACCTATGTACACTAAGTCATATTTTGTTGGTGCCTTGTTATGTCATCATATGATTTGTTGTTTTTAAGATCTAAGGAATACATTTCATTCAATTATGGGTAGCCATTATCAACAATAACAACTTTAAAGTCACAACAATTGGGACAATATTATCCAAAATATTGAACATTTTATCAACAAGTACTATCACAACTATTTGAACACACTCAAATATTGGATCACTTCCCCTAAATTTATTTAACACGTTTTTTAAAAAAAAATTAATATTTAATCATCATTTTATATTACCATACTTATTATATGAATTGTGTGGTACACACTTTGAATTATTATTTTTAATTATAATTAACAAATTTAATAGAAATATTTTTAAATATTATATATAATGTCTTGTCACTTTTATTAAACAATGATAAATAATTTAATTACTCAAATTTTAATAATGACTTTTGATATCATCTATCAATAAAAAAAAATCAATTTTAAAATATTTTTTAATTTAAAATATATTAAAAGTCTTATTTCTTTCAAAATTTACCTTAAAGGTGTGGATCATATAACTTTAAGATAACTTTTAGCTATGATATTCCAAATAATAAATAATCTCTAGATAACTTTCAAGATAAATCAATTATATCCAGTGTCATTTGAGATGACATTAAGATAATTATGATGGTGTTCACTAAAGATGTTGAGTTAATTTCCTTCTGGATGAAGATATCTTTTTATTAGTTTAAATAAAAATATTAATAAATTTTAAATTGTAAAATAAATGAAACAACTGTGAATGTATGACCTAGACAATTTATATTTCCAATGTTGTTTGTTAATCTATTCAACTATTAGACCTTGTGCTTTTGTAGATTATATGTGCTTAAACCATCTTTAGAGGTGTTTGTTATCAACCACCATAGATGACTAGAAAAATGTGGAGCTAGTTTTGAGTCATCCATGTCTCATGTAAGTTCAATATAACACTAAAACTTCACAACAATGAAGAATGGTAGATCAAGTGCATACTCTATTTTTATAAGCCAATGCCTACAACTTTGTAAAGTGGACTATTGATGAGTCTTGTTGCAAACCATATATTTTTATTTACCATAACTTGTCAACCCATCCAAAATTGCACCTTTGTCTCTTGTTCTTCATCATTTCAATTTGAAATTGTAATTTCGCTTGTTTGGTTAACAATGTATTGTGTATCTATTGTTGCCATCGATTTTAGCATGTATTTGTGATGTATGACATCCACTTCATTTGTTACAAAATAATGTATTGATATGTAAAACATATCTTGTCTATTTACAAAAATGTAGGTATTAGAGAATTACATGAGTTGTCAATCTAGCAATATTACCTCAACATTCTTGATATTTGTATGTTTTGGGTACTTGTTCATTCCACAATGTTAAAACTTATCCAATATAACTATTATTTTAAAGTTACTCCAAAATGTTGTCTTAGATGATGACCCAACATACATTAGAATATTATTTACATGTTGCAATTATTATGTGTGTTCTATAATGGCACATGATCTATAGGAGGCCGAGAAACAAAAAGTAGATCCACTATATAAAGAAAAAATTAAATTTGATTTGTTTTTAAAATGGAACCCCGCCATATAAAGTAGATTTTAGATTTGGTTTTTTTAGATGAGAAATTGGGTTTTATTTGTTTTGAATTGTGATATTCCTATCAGGTTTCATCTATGTATATTTTGAGTCAAGCTCATTGACCCATTTTTCATGAGTAGTAGTTCACTAGAACCCATCTCTCATTTTTTTAATTCCCTTAATAATGATATATATCAACATTTTTTTAGCCAATAAGCTATTAGTTTGAACTTTTGTTCTTGGAAAATTGTCCAACGCCAGAAAATTGGGTCATGGGGCCAAAAAATCATGTCGAAATGTTGTTCAATTCAGGGAACTGAAATTGGACATCTTTTTGCCCCCCACAAAATGTGTTCGTAGTTGAAAATGAACTCCGACATGTTCGCCACTATTTGCAATTAAAAAGAATCTCATCTTTGATGTTGGATTTTTGCCCATGGTTGTACATTCACAGATGAAAATAACATCTCATAGACATGGTGTTGTTATTTTCATTATTACCTTACCAAATTCCTTCTCAGACATTTGAGGGTTGGATAGGGTAGAAAGGGGGAATTTTTCACCATTGGTGGTTGGCGGATTGTATGTAGATTCCTCTCCTACGGTCCACAAGTTTGCATTTGTTTTCTCTACATTTGTCATTTGTAGTTGTTCTCTAGTTCTTCTTAACCTCAAGTTTTAATCTTTTTCCTCAACAACTTTAGAAATAAAGGATAATATGGATCTTTAAACAAGTAGGTTGCCAGGAAATTGAAGTGGGTTTGCAAAAGTGATCCCACAATAGTGGGTTACAATTTTTCCCACAAAGGAAAAATGTGTGGGTGTGGAGGCCACAGAAAAAGGGCATTCAGTCAAAGTGGACCCTTTGACCAAAGCCCCCTTACCCCTTTGATCAACGAACCCTATGTAAAGACCCCACTTCGATCAAAGGGGTTTTAACCGCCATTTCTAGAAAAAACTTTATAAGCCCAATGTGACATTTATCTTGACATTATCAACAATAGATTTTGGCTCAATAGTGCTTCTAGCAAACCCCCTTGGCTGAGGAGGCAACTTTCAGCTACCATCGTGCTACATTACGTTACACATCAACATTAGTACACTAATTTTCTACTAAATTTGCCCTTTATTTATTATTTTTACCTCTATTTTACATGTTTTTCATTTTTTAGTCTGTATTAGGTTTTTTTTCATACAAATATATATGCTATTTTATTTGTTTAACAACACAATAATTAAAAATTACAAAACTATATATATATATATATATATATATATATATATATATATATATATATATATATATATATATATATATATATATATATATATATAGTTTTGTAATTTTTAATTATTGTGTTGTTAAACAAATAAAATAGCATATATTTTTAGATAATTTGAAAAAAATATTGAAAAACATTACAAAACATGTTAGAAAAATTATACAAAATATTGGAAAACTTTTAAAAACTTTAGAATTTTTTTTATAAAATGTTTACTCTCTCTCTCTCTCTCTCTCTCTCTCTCACACACACACACACACACACACACACATAATTTGTTTGTTAGAAATTACCCATTTTACAATCTAATTTAGGTTATGTACATGTTATTGGTCATTTTTATATTATTAAAATAATATTTAATTTTCATCATTTAAAATTGTACATGTACATATGTTAGATTTTAATATTGTTTGTAGATAATGGATTGCTTTTTTTTCACATTTATTTGCATTTAACGTGCATTACACTTACATAATTTGTAACAAAACATGTTATACCTAGATGACTAATCCTAGTCATGCTAATGCCACAACACCTGATACGGCTAATGCCCCTAATATTTAGGCAATTTTTCATTACATTAATATAGGGATTGTGAAACTAAGATCCTCCATAGAGTCCTTTGATGGCATGTATAGGAACATCTACTAGACTATTTTGACTCGTTTAGAGTGACTTAGGGATCACTTGAGAGAGCATACCTCCTATACCCCTCAAATAGTATGTGAGATGTTTTAGAGGTTGAGGGTAGAGATCTCAGGTGATGTTTCCTTTGACATGGTACAGGTCTGTGTCCTGCAGATTATCATCAAATGAGAGGTATTTCCATATTATGACAGGAAGGACAAGGTGAAGGCCTACCAAGTGACGTGGTGTGAGGATCTACAGATACTCATTCTCATATACCTGTGTTTTCTTGTAGCATACGATCGTTATTCAAATAATGGTCAAATTCCTCTATATTTTGCACAATACTTGTATGTTCAGAATATTGAAGAAAGCGTGGTGCCAAATAATGAAGAGGATAGTGATGGGGAAAGTTTTGAAATGAACACAAAGGATACATCATCATTTGTTGCTAGGCTGCCAAACAATCATTGTGAATTAGATATTATCAAGAGAAGACTAGAACTTGAGGACAACACCAACAACTTAATTGATTGGCCTAAAATTAGATCATCTCCAATAAATGAATATAACACTGAGGGATTATTTGATATGGCACTCCCTACACTATTTCCAAGTGGAGTTACACTACCAATGCAAGCATGAATCAAAGAAGTGTAAATGCATGAGTATGCATTGCACTTGATGAGGTTTCATGACCAAAGATTTGGAAGGCATCCAAGGCTTTGATATTTTATGTGAAATCTTATGATATGTCATTGTAACCATGGGATTGCGACAATTTTCATAAAAAATGCAGAAGAAAACATACCGACCACTATAGAAAACCTACACATGCATCTTAGAAATCTCCTTGATTCACAATTATCTTAGGAACTTATGCATTTCGGGTCTACCATGAGAGGAAAAAGGTCAAATTGGAAAAAAAGTCATTTGGAACTATCAACCATGATCAACCAATAGGGTCACCTACTCTATTTTTCACATTAAGTGCAATAGACACCAAGTGGTCGAACCTACAACAGGCATTCTCAACTAACAATGTATCAACACCATAAATAAATAGACATCTCTTAGGTAATGTCATTAATAAGCCTCATATCACATCATTATACTTGCATCAACGATTCTTAATATTTCAAGAAGTGATTGAAACGCTCCACGGTACAAAAGATCATTGGTATCGATATGAGTGGCAACACCAAGGGAGTTGGTCATGTACATGGATTCATTTGGTTTCCAAATGCACCTAACATGGACAAACTTGATAGGAATAATACTGTGGAGGTTGAAAAAGAAAAAGAAATACTTTTTTATATATGTGTTAGCACTTGAAACCCTCACGAATTATCATGTAGAAATACCGCAATACACCACTCTCCACTCGACAATCATTGCCTAATAAACACGACTCAAATATTTTCCACAAGTCTCTCTAAGGACTATGAAGTCATAATCAATTGCGATCAAAGACACAAAACATAGAGAGGGGACCTTCTTGCACAAGAACTGGGAAACTAGAGTGTCAATACAAAGCCCCATGGAAGGAACAAACTATGTCTACTTTATCATGTGACAACATGGATGCAAATAAATATGAACCTGCAAGGAACGATGTAGATTAAACATACACAACCTTGAAATGATCTTACTATGGAGAGAAAATATAGATTGCCAACCTGTTGTCTCATGAGCACATGTTCTAAAACACATTGCAAAATATGTAACAAAAGTAGAGAGAACATCTGAAAGTTGTACTCATATGCTAACAAGAATTTCAACAAATTAGAAAATAGGTGACCCAACTTTACTAGCATACATAAAAATTATGATAGAGATTATGGTAGACCGTGATATAGGAGTGCAAGAAACATGTCATATGCTTAAAAAATCCCCTTGTTGTGTGCAGTAGACCTTTCACAACTCAAAATGTTAGCCCTAAAGTGTTGCAATGATTAACAAGAACACCAAATGAAAGCACAATACAAACTAACTGCTTACATTCTTACATCAATAGGCCCTAAGAGTTAGAGAGCATAATGCTATTTGAATTTGCACGATCTTTCTCCTATGTTGCAGGATGTAAAGCGGATAAATGAAAAGAAAGAAAAGTAAAAGCTATTGTTAATGTCTTCCCAAAATTTTATAGCATTCCAAAGGAAGATTCATAACACTTTGAAACATTCTATTGGAGTGAGTTACTATTATAAAAACATTTTTAAGACATAGAAATTGACATCAAAGTTACAAAAGATAGAATAATTAAAAATTGGAAGCAATTGAATGATAGGAAATATGAGGTATGGCATGTCAATCACACCATCGAAGAAAATTATAGCTCTAAAGGAGAGGAAAATAGTGAAGGTGATGTGGACATAGTAGACACAGTGGACATATGCGAATGGGAACTTCTTTCATGAATGGGACTTGCAAGTATTTCCAACCTAGGTGAACTTGAAATGCTTAGAAATTTTGAAATTGATTACAACTAGTAGTGGGACCAAGTCATAGTGCCACAATATTTGCATGAGACTGCACCACAATTCATAGGTATGAAAAAGACATACAACCAAGGAGGACACTTGCCAAGTAGCCTCAATGTCCCTAATTATACACTATCACAAAAGAAAAAGCTTGTGCTCTCAATAATTACAAACTACAACAAGGATCACTCAAACAAACCATTGTGTATGATCATTCAAGGGACTATAGGAACGGGAAAATCATACCTAATAATGGACACACCTATCTATACATCGCATTCAAATGCGATAGCACCGTGACACAAATTCACAACAATTGTCACCTTAGAAACAATATTTTTCCAAAAAAGTGAAACTCCAATCCAAACCCAATTTCACCAGGCACTGCTCAACATATGGAATGCAATTGCAACACAAGAAGACTAACAATTGTTGATGAATCGCACAAGAAAATAACTTACACCATATGAAATGAACATTTCAATAACACAATACACCTATTTGATACTAATGATTTAGTAAGGCTACATAATAGAAAAATGCTAAAACAACTAAATCGTCCAATTGTGACATTGTTTACAATCTTGGCTCAAAACCACCAGATATTCCTATATATGTAATATTACGATTGAAACCTATAGTGGGCCATCATGGAATGAAGATGACCCAAAATCCATACCAATGGTAACTGTAGAAAAATCCCACTCACAATGGAATTGGATATTACATACACAAATCCCAAGGGCTAACACTTCACAGAGCAACAATTGATATTGGGAAAATTGAAAGACAAAGACCAACGTTTACAACTATATCTAGCATCAAGTCACTAGATGGGCTTCACATTGAACCACCTTTTGAGAGATACTCCAAAATGCAAAAGAATCCATACACAATTATAAAGAAAAAGGAGGAGGATCGATTGCAAGTGATGTCTCTATAGAAATAAGATATGTGATTTCAAGCCTAATCTCTTTCATTAAATCTAAAATAAACAATATCATATGTGAATCCATTTTTACACATTTTTCCCAATTTTATAGGTGTTACTCAACTATTAGAAAATGATATATATACAATATTGCATCCTTCCAAGCAATTGTCAACCATAACAACTCAAAAAATTATGACAATTGTTGACCACATCTAATACAACATTTGAATTGTTTGTTTGTACATTGAAAAATTCTTAAAAAAGTTGTTAGTTTTATGCAATCTCTATAAAAGTACCCTGAAACATAGAGTGCACAAAATTAAAGAGGCTAATCTAGATAAGTGGCAAGTCAAATTAAACTCAAAATACTTTATTACACACAAAATATTGTAAATTAAAATAATGTATATTTTATTTATATATCAAATATCTCAACTCACATATAATTCTGGTTAGCTAACCCTTGCACCTTTTAAGATGCAAAACGCTAGTAAATAAATAAGCAAAAAGAATTACAATTTATCAAAAGAGCGGTACAAAAAACTTCCGCTCTTTTAATTCAGGGCTGGCCCCAAAACTCTCAACATAGAGCACACCAGTGTTTTTAAAAGAGACTGGGTAAAGTTGTTTACTCAGGGAGGTCAAGGGTTTGATTTCTCTACCATTTAATTTTGACAGAGGCTACCATTATAACCAACCCTGCCCTAATAAACTTCGTTGGCCTCAAGGAAGGCGAGGTTCCTAATCAGGAAGAGAAAATGCCCTCCCTGTTATTACTCTAGCAAAAGAAAATCAATTTCCCCAAATGAAGGAAAGTTCTGTAAATTTGAAGGCTGATCGCTCTCAACTTCTTCAAGAAGCGAATCCAACAATATCCAATTCTGTTCCTCTATACTTTCTTCGCTTTCTACATTTGAAGGCTGATCGCTCTCAACTTCTTCAAGAAGTGAATCCAACAATATCCAGTTCTGCTCCTCTATACTTTCTTCGCTATCTATATACAACTGCGATTCTGAGCCACAAAATGTGTTGCTATACTCCAGGGGCTGCCGGAATTCTTCTACGGCAAACTTGGCTGCAACAGCTTGAATCTGAGCAGGAGATAGCGAAGAGGCCGATGGAATTCCCGGCAAAGAGTCGGGGAAATTGAAATTGGCATTCGGTCCTCTGAGGCAATAAACTGCACAATCGTAAGCGCGAGCGGCCTGCTCAGGAGTGTCGTAAGAGCCCAACCAAATTCTGGCTCTGGAATTGGGCATTCTCACTTCGGAAACCCATTTTCCCCATTTTCTCATTCGAGCTCCCTTGAATTGTGGTTGCATCTTCTCTATGCTGTTTTGGGGTTTCTGCTTTGCCATGGATTTAACCATGTTCGGGTCCAGAAAAAAGTTGGGAATCGAACCCTGGTGGAAGCCTTGCAAAACTACAGTAGGGTAGCTACAGTGGCAGTTGGGGATTCGAACCCTGGTGGAAGCCTTGCAAAATTACAGCAGGGTAGCTACAGGGGCAGTTGGGGATTCGAACTTGTAACGAGCTCAGTAAGATTTCTGCTTTGTGCTAATGAATGAGGATGTTATTGGCGATTCGAAGTTGTAACGGCCTCAGTGAGATTTTTGCTAATGAATGAGGATGCAGGGTGGGGTATATATAGACAATTTCATCTGCGAGTACACCGCGTACAGTGAGCACACAAATCAGATTTGATAATCTGTCGCACGGATCAGATTTGATAATGGGAAACTTCTGGGCGTTGACAGAAACATATAATCTGAAACTAGGAGTGTGACTCGAAGGCTATATTGGGGGAAAATAAGCATGGCCAGCTATATTGATCACACCTCACTCTATTGCGTCATCCAAGAAAACTTCCAGAATACGCGCAGTAGAGACCAAAAGTCTTTTGTAGTTGCATAGGAGGTAACTTTGCACTGAGATAATCGAATCGCACCTTGGTGTGAATGAAAAGGCCGACAGAGTGCACTTTAAAAGTAAAATATTGTTGACATATGTTGACATCTAGCTATACCTTTGACAAACTTTGGACCAATGGTAATAGTTTCAACAATTTCAACAAAATATTGAATTATCTGTAGTGGAAATGCGTAACCATATTTTGTGTTTTTGTCTCATATGCACTACTCTTTAGTATCCTTATCTCATTATACTTCTCAAGACAAAATTCATTGGAGGGATTTTGTAAAGATAATTGGAAGGTACTTGGAAATTGCATTAGAGGTGCTATTTTTCATTGAATAAGTATGATGTGGCAAAACATTTATTGTTTTGACTTTGTTTGTATTTGATTTGTTGTATCTTCATTCTTAAGTCTCTTGTTTGTACTTGTTTCTCACCTTTGAGAGTCTTAAGCTAGCAATCGCACCTTGATGTGCAATGGGTACACTGTATTTATTTATTTGCAAGGAATAAAAAATGCATTCTTTTTTAAGGTAGCAATATTATATCCAAAATCAAATATTGTGAATAGAAACATTGTATCATTTTTTTTGTAATTTGTATATTTTATAAATATTTTGAAGTTTATTGTTAATTATAGTTTAGTCATTTCTAAACAAACACCTTTTTAAAAATGTCTATTGATTATATTAAAATAATAATTAAGTGAATTAATATTATATAATACTATTTTTTTTTAAAAATAAAAATTTAGTGTTGTACATTTGTAAAAAAAAAAAAAGGAATATATTGTATATATTATCTATCAAAATTAGGCGATTTAAATAGTTTTAAACAACAATCTAAAATCACATTATGTTGCACCATAATAGTCAATTGGATACTGACAAATTACTTTTTAAATTTTGACTAAATATAAAAAGCAGTTCATAGATTGAATTTGTACGAATGATACAAGTATTGTTTCCATAATCTTTGAATTTCCACATTGTTTTGTATTAATAAATATTGTTGCACCTCTTTGGTAGAGGACACTTTCAAATCGATAATTACATTTGGAGAGACAATTTCTTTTATGAGAGCAAAAACCGTAAACCCTGCATACAATGGAATATATTAACCAATATATTTATTATAGCTGTCAACTTTTTATTTGTAATGGAATCTATGAAAAAGTTAGATAAGGAACACACATTTATTGTTTGCAGTTAATTTGTTGTGTTTGAAGGAATAGTATTTGATAATCTCATCAAAGGAGTCTCTTCTTCTTTCCAGCAAGCCACCAATGTGTTTTGTTGCATTCTTGCATATCTTTCAAATGTGATTGTTGGTTGAATGCGGAGGTTTGCAAGGTCACAAACTCTTGAAATTGCTATGAATGTTAGCCCTTGTCGATATGTGCTTCCAATGTCAATTGTTTCTCTTTTAAGTGTAAGGCCTTGTGATTTGTGTATTGTTAAGGCCCATGCCATTTTGAGTGGTATTTGACGGTGGATGCCATGACTTATCAGGAGCATTAGAATATATTTTGGGTTCTTGTTGTCCCATGCAGAGCTCATGTACTTTTTAAATTAAAAAATGACAAACAAAGGAGCTTGAGGTGGTTGTTCACCATCATTGTATACAATTACCACTAGTACAATTGGTACCTATTTTCGATGGACAATTGATTGAATTTTCTACCAATATTGGTCGACTATTCGACCAATGGTTTGGTCGCTATTTTTTGAGTTGAATGCTCGACATACCGTTGTTAACGTAGAAAGTTATACGTGAATCTTGGTCGAAATTCACATCTGCTATTAGGAATTCATCAAGTTGAACTGTCGACCAAAGTAGGTCGAAATCTTTAGACCTTTCGACCTTACTAGGTCAAAATCTTTAGAACTTTTGACCTTACTTGGTCAAAATCTTTAGACCATCCGACCAAGATGCCAAACCCATGATGGAAAATTTTGACAGACATTGGTCAAACTTTAGACCTATCTTTGTGAGGGTTTCGACCAAAGGTCGTCGAAAGTTTGACTAATAATGGAATATTAAAAAAAACAACTAAAAATAAATATCCATAGTAATCACCAACAACATCTTACTCGGTGATTAGTCTAGCTATTTATCTTCAGGTGTTACTTTACATTAATATATATCATTGTGTATTTTGTTATGTTACTTTACTATTTTTTTTTTAACAGTAATTGTTAATTTTATTAGTCGTAACGGGTTAGAACCTAGCCCGAACCAAGGATAGCTACATTCAGGAGAGCTATCTCCCCAAATATTCAGTAAACCCACATCAATCACACAAGCTTCAAAAGAAAGAAAGAAAGCACCTCAACAGTTTTCTCTAAACTCCACCCTTTTTTTGAGAATGAAGGATCGTATCAAAAGCTTTCTTTTCATTTTTCCTTTTTCTCCCTTTTATAGTTTCCCACCCATCCTCCAATTTGGCTGCCTCATTTTGCCAATCCCCGATATTATCCCCTGAAATACAACCCACACCCAAGCCAAACTTCCCATGTTGATGCAGATAATCATATAATCGCTCATCCACCTTGTCTTGGCATCTAACAAGTCCTTTCTTTTCTCTGCCCTCTGGTGTGGCTGCTACCTTTCTAGCACTTTACCCATCATCCAAACCATCCACCAAGATGCAACCTTGGACATAATTTGTCCAATTTGGATAGTAAGTCTAATTTAATTTGTCTGTGGACTGAGACCTTAAATTATTAAGCTTCTCTTTGTTTCTAGAATAGTTTAACATTCTCTACTTAATAGGGCCAACTACGTGAAGGTGGAAGCTCATATGGCCCCTCCTAAGAGCCTCTTATGACCCTTTAAGATATTTTAAGACCTCTAAGATGTATTCTTAGGGATCGTAAAGGGTCATAAGGGGTCCTGGGACACAACAACTGAGAAACATAAATGTAGGCATCATGGTCACAATTTTTTGGAGACAACATAATTGAGTGGTATACCCAGATGATGCAAAGCAACTACTACTCCTTCAGTTTCAAGTTGACACTACGGGATCCAAAAACCATAGATAAGGAATAAATTTAGAGAGCGAAGAAGGGCCATAATGACCAAAATAATATAGGACAAACCTCAAGTTAAATGAGGCAACTGCAAACATTTTAATAGATTTTCATTATAAAATAATGAAATTTGCATATACTAGTGTTCTAAGCGCCCTCATTACATGATTTATTATTGTAAGCCCCCTCTGACTTACGCGTCTAGAAAATGAAACTACAACCTATTGGGATTGAGACAAACCTTATAAAACAACAACAACTAAGAAGGATAGCTTGCCAACATCTGTTGAATACATGAGCAGATGTTGGCAAGCGATTCTTCTTAGCTGCTGTTGTTTTATAAGGTTTGTCTGAATCCCAATAGGTTGTAGTTTCATTTTCTAGATGCGTAAATCAGAAGGGGCTTACAATAATAAATCATGTAATGAGGGGGCTTAGATCACTAGTATATGCAAATTTCATTATTTAATAATAAAAATCTATTAAAATGTTTGCAGTTGCCTCATTTAACTTGAGGTTTGTCTTGTATTATTTTGGTTGTTATGGCCCTCCTCCGCTCTCTAAATTTATTCCTTATCTATGGTCTTTGGATCCCATAGTGTCAACTTGGAACTAGAGGAGTAGTAGTTGCTTTTCATCGTCTGGGTATACAACTCAATTATGTTGTCTCCAAAAAATGTGACCATGATGCCTACATTTATGTTTCTCAGCTGTTGTGATATCTACATTTATGTTTCTCATCTGTCGTGTTTATGTGCATGTTTTTTATGTGTTTGGGAAGACATCTTTCTAGCTTGGGCCTAGATCCTTCGATAATTAGCTTCATAATAATGAAGTAGATGACAGATGAGCAATTAGCTTCCCAAGAAAAATCCCATAAATGAACTATGTGTACCCCAATTCTTGTTCCCTCTGTACGTACCCAAAGGATATATTTGAAACAACAAGGGTAAATTTAGCCTTACCCTTGTTGTTTCAAATATATCCTTTGGGTACGTGCAGAGGGCATAGGAATTGGGGTACACATAGTTCATTTATGAGATTTTTCTTGGGAAGCTAATTGCTCAGCTCTCATCTGCTTCATTTATTATCAAGCTAATTGTTGAAGGATCCAAACCCAGGCTAGAAAGATGTCTTCCCATTCTGTTTAATCCATATTCCTTGTTCTTGTCAAACTTCCTTGGTACGGTAGGCCTTCTCTCTACAGTACTCTTCTTCAATCTGTGTTCGACGATAAGCATCTTCTTCTTCTTCCTAATTGTAGCCAGAGCTTCTTTTTCATCCGGATTCAAATCCACTTCCCCCATCTCATCATCCTCATCACCCTCAGTCGCCATCCTAAGCCCTTCATCCCTCTCCAATTCTTTAAGCCTCTGCAAGATATCTGGATCAATAAAGTCTGCAACATTGTGTCCACCCATGATTTCTTGAATATCATCTTCTTTCCACTCTTCATTTGCCAAAATATACCGCTTCTTCAAGCTTGTAGAGTAAATTCTAGCCTCACCATTTTCATTCTCAATATTCTTCTCCAGCTTCGTGGCCTCCTTGGTAGCACGCACCCTGGCATCCAAAAAAGCTTGAGGAGTACAAGGGGGCCTCTCATTCCCATCTCGCAGCTTAGGCATTACAACATGAATCCTATTGAGACAACTACTGATCTTCTTTGACTTCATCTTAATTTCCACTCTATGCTCCAACAACCTCTCACATGTTGCATTCTTTACTGCAATCACCCCTTCTTCCTTCAATGCACTCATAGAGAGTAGTCAGCCATCATCCCCCCCCTCCTGATTCCCAAAGAACCCACCCATATTTTTCCCAGCCTCAGATCTCATCTCCACAACCAATTTTACATCCTCCTCCGGTAGTGTCTCTAGTGGTTGCAAATCAATCTTATTACAAACTACAATAAGAGGCTTATTGGAAAATAGAGGTTTTATGCTGTGAAACAGAGCTGCCTGTTGTGCAATACTATAACCACAGGACCCTGAAACATTAAGGAAAAACAAAACAGTCACCTTCAAATGAGCCAAGGCAATAATACTGAGCATCTCAATGGTGTTCCTATCCTCCAAGTGGTGGTTCAAAATACCAGGGGTATCAATAACTTGATACCTCAAGTACTTATAATCAGTATGCCCGACAAATAGAGACTTAGTAGTAAAAGCATAAGGTTGCACATCCACATCTTCCCTAGTAATCTTATTAATAAAAGAACTCTTGCCAACATTAGGGTACCCACAGATCAACATAGTCTTGATATTTGGGTCAATAGACAACAACCTTTCCATATGTTGCCTCACCTATTCGAGGTAAGCCAAACTCGGTCCAATTCTCTTAATGATGGTACACATCCGTCCAAGTGCAGCAACCTTCAAAGATTTGCAGCGGTAAAGAGAATCCCCATATTTTATCAGCCTAACATAGTCTTTGGTCACTTTGGCAATGAGATTGCGAGTAGTATTGATTTGGCCCTTGGCCAGATTGTTCCTAAAAAAAAATTACAAAACTGAACTAATGACATGTTTACAACAAAAACCAAATTACGAAACTGGACCAATGGCATGTTAACACACAAAAAAATTACAAAACTGAACCAATGGCATGTTTACAACAAAGAAATAAAATGATAATAATATGTTGACAATTCTATTCTATTTAATACACACCAAAGGACTAGTCCCAACAATTCTTAAACATACTTTATCTGATATGATGAATTTTTAATAAAGGTCTAATTTTGTAGACTGCTAGCATGAAGGAAGATTTGACCTAGCCAAATCTTCCTTGTACCACACAAAAAATTGTGTGATAACTATGTCTACTCCAACCTTAATTGTTTAAGAATTCATCATATCAGATAAAGTATGTTTAAGAATTGTTGGGAGTTCTATTAGACCTTTACTTTAAATGCATTTAACACAAATTTTTTTTACAAAACTCAACCAATGGCATGTTTACAACAAAGAAATAGAATGATAATAATATGCTGAAAATTCTATTCTGTTTAATTCACGCCAAAGGACCAGTAGGAGAGAGAGAGAGAGCGGGGGGGGGGGTGAAATGATGAGATTATTGATGCTTCGCTTAGCCGTTATTGTAATGGCTAAGCAGAGCATCAATATCCTCATCATTCCAATCTCCCTCTCTCTCTCTCTCTTATGCTAGATCTGACTTATATAATCAAATGTTGATCCAAAATCTCTCAATTATTTAATTAGTCTATATTTATATAAAAAGATTATATCTTTATGTAGTAATGAATTAAATAAGATTTGAATAAGATATGGGAGGAATATGTATTGTATTGAGAGATGATTAAGTACCTCATGCTAGTTTATAACTCATGTACCTCATGCTAGTGTGCTTGGATTAGACTAGACATCATCCAACCACTTGTGAGGGTTGTCACTGTTATTAATTTTGGCATTCTGGACTTGGGCCTTTGAACTTCAAGCACTTTATATAAATACTCACTATTTGGATAATGTCTAGTCTAATGCAAAATAGTGTATACAAGGTATCCAAGCACACTAGCATGAGGTACATGAGTTATGTTCATCTCACTAGATATAGATGGGCATTAATGCTCAATTGAATGATACATTCCCATAAAAATGTGAACTCCTATTAATCTACAAACTCTCATGTTAAACAACTACAAAATAAAGTCAACATAGTTCATTTAACACAACCAAAGTTAAAATTAAATTATCTCTATCCCTAAGATAAACTAAGTAGCCTTCATATATTTTATGTCAAATCTTCCTTCCTTCATGGTCATATGATATTGTTTTGATCATATATTGATCTTATTGTAATCAAATTTTGAATGTAAACCTTAATGGCAATGATTGATAGCAGATTGGGGCTCACCTTAGCCATAAACATGAATTATTGTAAAAAAGATGTAAACCATATATGTGCGCACTTGAGGCAAAGAGAAGTTACACCATATCCATATTGAAATATTAGTTACAATATGAAAATACTAAACTGACTAATTCTTGAGCTCATCTCCATATATGGTCGCAACAACGATATGCAATTACAATACAGAGAAGGCATCGTAAAAGGATAATTTCAGTATTTTCCCTAGCTTGACACGTTTTGCACTCAAATCCTTCATCGTGGATAAGTGGAGATGGGTGGATAGATACAGATGACTTGTCATTGACCCACCTAAAGTATCTACAACCATTATTTCCCTGTGCTGTCCAATCTACCTTAGTTCTTATAATATAATGAATAGTATTTACATTAGAAACATTAAATATATACACATTAGCAACCTTTTTTCTATTTGGGCAGCACCAAAATTATCATCCAGGGTTGCTCTATGTCCATGAAGTCTTCAACAAACACTGCCCACCACCACATTGGCAGTTTGACACATTGACAAGATCCATCGAGCCTATATCAATAATGCACCACACCATCGTTACTACATTTATTACATAAATATTATAGCATATAATCATCTGATTATAATAATCATACATTCACCGCTATTGTTCTATTGTAGATTCAAGTACTTAAAAAATGTTTGCAATCAATGGTTTGAACAAAGATGTCATTCTAGGGCAGCAAGGACAATTTAACTATACCTGAGCTAGAATTAGTCAACTTCAAGGCCTTCATAAAGAGGGTCATTCAATGTGTGCTAGTGTCACACTCTAAATATTTGATATTTTATTATATGAAGAGACATGGGACATGCGAAGAGTCATGCATTTGGAAATATGAAGAGACTTATTTTTGGAAATTGAAGATACCTTCGGTTGTGATATGAATAGTTCCATTTGGTCTGCACTAGTTGAATGTAACAGAGTTACATTTGACCTGCAATAAATTTGTTACATTCAACCTCCTCCAAATGTTGAATCAATAAAACAAGAAAGATTGTAAACCTAAGAAGGTAAACAGTAAACTTGATTGTATGCTATCATGTGAAAATGCTCACGTGTTTACTACTGACAATGTCTCCGTGGTAGGCAATGTTTGAGTATGGTGAATAACACGCTTCAATTACAATCATAAAATGCCATTTCCATTAACTACTCATTTCAAACTTACAACGGTGTGTAGGGAGGGTCAGTTGAAGGAGGCATTGCACATTCTTCTTCCTACACACAACCCTCCCGAAGACTCCTCTATATATCTTCAACTATTGCAAACCTGCATTCTCAAGAACACGCTTTCACTAGGAAAAAATGTCCACTCTTTCATCACTCACAGACGATGGGTATTTGGTACACACACAACTCATAATAAGCTTATTTATATGTATGTGAAGTGCGTAAGTTTGGTTGATGCTCATAAAGTGTTTGACCAAATAAAAGAGCATGATAAAGTTTCATGGAATACAATCATTGCGGCCTACAAAATACATGGGTGTCCTAACGAGGTAGTAATACTATTTAACCAAATGCAACTAATTGGTTTCCAACCTGATCAGTTCACATTTGCTAGCATGCTTCCAACCTGTGTCGAGATGGGCGCTTTGGAATAGGGCATGGACATCCATCAAAGCGTAAAGGATGGAGGAACTACTTCAAATGTTGTAGTTGCAACTGCACTGGTCGACATGTATGCAAAATGTGGAAACATAGACAAGGCACAGGAACTGTTTGACCAAATGCCTAAGAGAAATGTCATCTCATGGTATGTAATGATTGCAGGATATGCACAAATAGGATATGTTGAAAAGGCTTTAGAAAATTTTGAACAAATGCAATTGGCAGGTGTAAAGCCCAAATTCACAACCTTTGCCAGCATTCTCTCTGCCTGTACTAAAATGGGAGCTCTAGAACAGGGTATGTACATCCATCAAAGCGTGAAGGATAGAGGAATTTCATCAAATGTTGTGGTTGCAA
The DNA here is from genome assembly GCA_027943335.1 of Chamaecyparis obtusa. NCBI lineage: Eukaryota > Viridiplantae > Streptophyta > Pinopsida > Cupressales > Cupressaceae > Chamaecyparis > Chamaecyparis obtusa. Next base: position 318,404 of record BSBK01003247.1, on the reverse strand, counting down.
GTGCTCTGGTAGACATGTATGCAAAATGCAGAAAGATAGACAAGGCGCGTGAACTGTTTGACAAAATGCCTTGAAGAGATGTGATTTCATGGAATGCCATGATTGTAGGATATGCAAAAAATGGATTTGTTGAAAAGGCTTTAGATACTTTCAAAGACATGCAATTGGCAGGAATATATCCGAGTTCCATAACCTTTTCCAGCATCCTCCCTGCTTGTGCCAAAATAGGAGCTTTGGAATAGGGTATGGATATCCATCAAAGCATAATACAAGGGGGATTTCCATCATATATTATAGTTGGAAATGCTCTATTAGACATGTATGAAAAATGTAAAAGCATAGACAAGGCACAAGAAGTATTTGAGAGAATGACTTAGAGAAACATGGTCTCATGGACTGCAATGATTGCAGGATACGCTAAAAATGGATTTGTTGAAAGGGCTATAGAAAATTTTAAGAAAATGCAATTGGAAAGTGTAAAACCTAATTGCATAACCTTTGTCAGCATTTTATCTCCCTTTGCTAAAATGGGAGCTTTGGAATAGGGTATGGAGATCCATCAAAGGATAATGGAAGGAGGTTTTCTGTCAGACATTATGGTTGGAAATGCTTTGGTAGACATGTATGCCAAATGTGGAAGAATAGACAAGGCCCATGAGTTTTTTAATAGAATGCCTCAATGAAATGTGGTTTTATGGACTGCAATGATTACAAGATATGCACAAAATGGATTCCTTGAAAACGCTTTAGAAAATTTCAAACAAATGCAATTGGCAGATGTAAAGACGAATTCCACAACCCTTGCTAGCATCCTCCCTGCTTGTGCCAAAATGGGAGTTTTGGAACAGGGTGTGGACATCCATCAAAGCATAAAAGATAAAGAAATTTTGTCAGATGTTGTAGTTGCAACTTCCCTGGTAGACATGTATGCAAAATGTGGAACTATAGACAAGGCACATGAACTCTTTGACAAAATGTATCAAAGACATGTGGTATCATGGAATGCCATGATTACAGGCTATGTACAAAATGGATTTTTTGAAAAGGCTTTAGAAATTTTCAAGCAAATACAAATGGCAGGTGTACAACTAAATTCCACAACCTTTGCCAGCATCCTCCATGCCTGTGCCAAAATGGGAGCTTTGGAACAGGGTATGTGTTAACTTATAGTGTTGATTTGATTGATTATTGTTATGGTTAATCGACTATGTATTATATATATATATATATATATATATATATCTGTGTGTGTGTGTGTGTGTGTGTGTGTGTGTGTGTGTGTGTGTGTGTGTGTGTGTGTGTGTGTGTGTGTGTGTGTGTGTGTGTGTGTGTGTGTGTGTGATTTAATATCGATCATATGTATCATAGTTGACTGTGAATTATCGGGGCTCACATTATATATATTATGCAGTCACTGTTAAGATCAACTTAGTCGATTGCTTGATCACACGATAACCAGTAATTAATGGTTATCATTGTGTGTGAATGCTTTGTACCTTCATGAAATTAGGATTAATATCTAACAATCTTAGCAAATACAATGAAAATTTAAACTAAGAATTGCATATGAATCCATGACATCTCATTGCTCTCTAATTAGATGTGGTAAGTAGAGCTCTCAGCTTAATCTCCACTAGTGACACTTCTAAAATGAGAAATATGATACTACAAATACTTATTCTAGCTCACTAACTCTCAAATTGATACAAAGATAATTCAAATGCTCTCAAACGCTCTTAATTGCTATGAAATTGACTATAATAAGGAATCTTTGCAAATGAATTTCTAAGATCATTATTGCTCTCAAAATGCCTCATACTTATAGTAAATTCCCAAGGGTAGGGGGTAGATTGAATTAACCATGATTTACCTTTGGTTGAGTCAAAAACTTTGCAATGTTCATAAATGGGGGGACAATTTAAATGTTTGTCTCAAAGCTTTGGACAAAAGGATGAAATTGAGTGGTTGAGATTGAAAGATTGGAATGAGTGATTGAGATTCATTCTCTTTGAGTGATTTATGTCTTTTTGTCCTCAATTCTCATTGGTTGCTCAACTTTGTTGAAAGATATTAGGATTAATTAAATTCAATTAATTAATTAAATTTAGCCATGTAAGGGAATAGGTTCATTTTGATTTTTGATTTAAACAACTATACAATTAATTGATTAAAATCAATTATGTAGTGCTTTTCACCCCTTTAAGCTTTGATTTAATTATTTAATTTCATTATTTGATTTTTCCTTTACTTTTATTGATTTTGTCCAATTTGATTTAATAATGTCCATTTTAATTGATTTGATCCTTTTTTATGAGATTTAATGCATTTTAATGATTTTGAGCCATTTTATTGATTTTAAAGCACTTGTCCATTTTTTAGTGTCTACAAATGCTCCTCTTTGAATTGATGTGCGAAGAACATTGATTCAAAGATTCTTTTAGTCCTGATCGCTTTTAGGTCCTGATTTACTGATTTGTTGATTTACCACTGATATGATTGCTAAGTCTTGATATGAAATTGATTGTTGCTTGATATGATATGCCTCTGATCTGATATGATAAACTAATATGCCACTGATAATGATTCCAAAATTTTTGATATGCCCCAGATTTCCTTGATGTTTGATGCCAATTTGATACTCTGATGCCCCTCAGAAATGAAACATATTGATTGCTTGATTTGAAAAATTTGATGATGTTTGATTTATTGATCCAATATGTTTTCATTTTTGGAAAACATTAATGATATACTAATGGTCAACAAAATGCCCCGGTTTGATTGATATGCTGATATAGAAAAACCATGATTGAGAAAATGTTATTGATGTTTCTGGATGAATGATTGAATGTCCAAGATAGCTAGGTCTGTTGTAGTTAAGCAAACAAGTGATTAGGATATCAAGATAATAGTACCAATGAATGTGATTTGTCAATCTGATAGGATAGTAAAAACTGATATGGGATAACTAATAGGTAGGTCACTGTTAATTCATTCTCAAGACATAGAGACACGAACAAATGGTACTAGATTTGATAGGATTGATACTATTGTTCTTGCCTCATGATCAAGAGTTGGGAAACAATAAGTTGGTACTGATTGATTGATTGATTGACGTAAAATGATTCACTGATATAGAATACTGATATGATTCCCTTGATTTGCAAACAAGCACATTTTCGTAAGCTTTACATACAGTCTCTAGCTTCTTGGATATTCGATTTATGGATCTTCCTTGTTGTTGATTTTGTATCATGTTGGTGTTTTATTGATCGGGACTTGATGTATCATTTTGTTGATGACATTGTATCTTGATATATAGATTTATTGGATCTTTGATGTTATGAACATGGATATGATGATATGGACTTTTCTTTTATTCCCCCTTTTTGATTGATCAAGATAATTAACTGAAACCCCTTTTCCCTTGGAAAAATACCACAAATCATGCACTTAGTCTAATCATGAAAATGCAATGCAATGCAACTAAGTGTCACTAGCTTTTAGCAAGGAAATGCCATAGAGATATATTTTCATCATTGAGCATTGTGGGACCAGAAGGCAAGTACAATCATCACTAACCACATCATGATGATATGAATACCATTTTATATCACTTTTGGTAACCTCTTTTACAAACTAGTACAACCCTCACTAGTTGAATGACCAACTATGGGAGTATGAATACCGGTTTTAATGGATTCGATGTTGCATAAACAAACAAAGGTCAACCCTCCACCCTATGTGAAAGTCCTCGATGGTTCTTTGATGACCATGTCATTAGATGAATTCACATAAGTTGATGGATCTCCCTCAAGACAGTCACTCAAAGGCAAGAAAATATCATGTCTCTATCATCGCCAATCTAGTTGAAACATCATCGATTAGCTAAGAAGATGTGATAAAAGTCAATTCCATAAAGATTATCAAAAAGAAAGCTTCAAGTGTTTTGCAACGTTTTATGATTTTCAAAAGGTATTTCCAAGTATTTTGATCTTTAAAGTGTTTGTCAATTTTTAATCCCGAATAATAAAGTCAATGAAGGCTCAAGGATCAAGTTGTTGGATCAAATACTGAGGTGTGAACAATGATATCCATCAAAGGTTCATGAAAATCTCTCTCTTCTGAAGCTCTAATAAGTCTCTCTCTAATGTGACCGAATATAACTCTATTGAATCCCTTTGCTTTTAATGCATTGATGTCATGTGAATTGATGCTTGTTTGTTGAAATCCGCTGATTAAGATCAAATGCCCTTGATTGGATAAGAAAAATGTTGGACTTTGGAAAACTTCCCAAAATATTACAAAATCTCAGTTTATGCAAGATGCAGCTCAAAGCACTTTATGCTTTCCTTTTTACTAGCTCTCAAACAAGATCACATTGTTTTTCCCCAATGTCAAGCAAGATATAGGACATGAATGATGGATTTGCAAGTTGATGTATTAGAGATGGAAAGGCCATGATGGATGAAGCATGAAAATGTGACCCATAGGACCATCTCCTCAAGAGTACCCAAGCTAAGGAAAAATGATATAGCAATGTGAAGCATGTTTTGGATAAGCCATGGAAGCCAATGATGCAGTGCTAGATAGCCTATAGGATAATGATCTATTGTCATGAAAATGAGGGATCCAAAAGAAGTGGACATGTCAAGAAGTTTTTGTGATAACAATTTTTGTACTTTAAGTTCTTCATTTTGATCAAGACCAAGGGGTCAATTTGGGTAAGATGTGGATAAGATAACACAATCAGGATAAAGGGGTGATGGAGTCTATGAAGGGATGTTTTTGGGATTATGGAAAGACTGTCAAGGAATAATGAAGGTGAATTTGGGATAAGCAAGATCATGATAGGATAACATGGTTGCAACAAGTACATAAGCTAATGGAAAGGATAACAGATGTCAAGATATTTAATGCTCATGGATGTGTTCAACCTTGTCAAGATTAAAGGTAAGAGAGGAAATGTGGATGAAACTTGCCCCCAAGTGTGGAGTGCAAGAATGAGGAATTACGCATGACGCCTATTTACCAAGTTTTCATCATGGTATGTGTTTCTCTTTACTTTTTCTACCCAGGTGCCTATTGCTAGGTTTTCACCAAGGCACTTTTTTCTCTTTTTTTCTTTTCTCTTTTTTTTTTCTTTTTCTTTTTTTGTATTTTTCAATATTTTCCCAACATCGGGATCTTTGGACAATGCTCTTCTAAAAGATATTCTATAATAAACCATGGCTATGGCTAGGATGCTCAAAGATATTGATAAGAGGGATGGAAGTACATAAAGTATGCATTGGAAAATGAATGTGAGGATAAGAAGAAGGTATGTTGTAGATGGAAATGTTGGCAAGATCAACTTTGACACACACTTTGAAGAGTGGTGGAATGATGGAGGAACAATAGATGAAGGAAGTAAGGATCTTCTTGAGGTAGTGGATTTTGGGATGTAGGAACCCAAATCAGACTTGGAAAGTGGAAGATGTTTGGAAGGGGATGAAATGGAAGCCTTTGAAAGCTTGAATGTCAATTTTGATTTTTCTTTTGTCTGCAAGTCTTTCAAAAGTGACTTGGGAATCCACATAGTCTTTGATTTTTCTATCTTTTGTGATGCTTTTGAATGCATTTCTTCAATGAGGGATTTAGGAACCCACATTTTATTTTTTATTTTTTCTTGGTGGACCTTTGCGGCCTTTTGGATATTTCATTTTTCTCTTCATTCACATGTCAATTAGATGGGACATTGTGATTTTTATACACATATGGATTCTTGGATTCGTGATTGTTATGTTTCACATCAACATTGCTTCCAAAAGACTTCGGAATAGGAATAATATGGAGGGTTCATATGGATTGGTGTTTGGACATTCTTCAAGTATGTGTGCCTTCGTTGATCTTGATACATGGTAGGGCAAGTGAATGGAGAGCTAGGGATGATAGGAATGGAGAATAGAGGAATATATGGACCTAATACAGATGGAAGGAATGAAGACTTTTGTTTTGGGACATAGGAACCTAAAATGGATTTTGAGGATAGTGAAGGCATATGGTTGCATTTGAATGGAGGGATATAAGGTGTGAAAGGGATATCAATATCTTTGGAAGGAGCTGCATTACCAAAGTTCTCATCTTTAAGATTTATCTTTATACCAATAAGCTCATGAATAGCTTTGATAGGAACACATTTGATAGGATCAATTGGAGCTTGAAGGGATTTATTATCATGTAAGGGATTTGGAAGAATGATGGTTTCTTGAGGTGAACATGGAGGAATATGCCAAGGAAATGATGGGATACTTTGATCTTGACAAGGATCTTTGAAGGGTATAGAGAGGGCATTTTGCTCTTGATTTTCAATATGCTCATTGGAAATTGTGGAAGGGCTATCTTGATCTTTCTTGGGAAGTGGAGAAAATATGGAACTTGGAAGGGTATTTTGTTCTTGGAATGGAAGGATATCATCTTGGAAGACATGAAAGGATGCAAGGGGATCATCACAGGGTTCTATAGATATGGGACCTTCATCAAATATGGGAGGGGATTGTATATAATCTTGATCTTGATCTTTATCAACATTTGTTTCTTTTCTCTTTGGATTATCCTCTTGACATGGAGCCACTTCTAAGGACAAGGTAGATGTTTGGATATGTGTGGGGGATGTTTGGAAGAATGATGTAGAATCCTTTTGAATGGGTATAATAGGCATTGCAGCACATGAAACTTTGGGGTCCAAGATCTTTGAAACATAGAAACGATTTGCAGCAAGATGTAAACTAGCTTGGGTTTCTTTTAGAGATAGCCCTTGAGGGTAGACATAGTTAACGTGAAAAGTGTCATCATTAGGATCACTCTTTGATGGAGGAATTTTGGATAGTTGTGGAGCTTTGGGAGATGAACTAAAGATGAAAGGAGTACATGCTATGGGAGAAACCTTGCTAGGTAGAGGTTTGTGTGTTAGATCTTTCTTGAGAGTGGTACTTTTCTCTTCACACTCTTTATTACCTTGATCACAAATAGATTCATCATGAAATTTCCCTTGATCCAAGATAGGTTTGTTGTTCTTAAATGTTTCTTTTTGTGAGGAGGATGAAGATACGAATGACCCATCATTATAAATAAAATGACACATTGATCTTAATGATGGCTTTTTAGATGATGCCTCTTTTTGTTTTTCCTCATTCTCCCTCAAGGTTGATGTGTCAAAATTATGAGGAAGCTTAGCTCCTGATTGAGCTAACTTCATGAAGTATGCTTCTTTATCCCTCTTCAAAATTAATTGCATTGTTTCCATAAATATGCGATCTTGGATTGCTTTTGAAACTTCTTCTTCAGACACCTCATCATTTTGATTCCAATGGAGATTTTTATGTGAGGGAAATGAAGATATGGATGGCCTATCATTATAAAGAAAAGGACACATTGATCTTAATGATGGCTTTTTAGATGATGTATCTTTTTGTTTTTCCTCATTCTCCCTCATGGTTGATGTGTCAAAATTATGATGAAGCTTAGCTCCTAATTGAGCTAACTTCATGAAATATGCTTCTTTATCCCTATTCATAATTAATCCCATTATTTCCATAAACATAGGATCTTGGATTGCTTCTGAAACTTCTTCTTCAGACACCTCATCATTTTGATTCCAATGGAGATTTTGATCTTGATTTCGATAATTATGCTCCATAATAGGATTGATTCATTTCTCAAATAGTTCCATCATTATAAATGTTTCTTAGGAATACGATCTATTTGTTGCACTGATAAAGAATATCTCCAAAAAGGGTATCCAAATATGAAACCAAATTTTTCTGAAACCCTCAGGAAATGTCCAATGTTTGCCCTTCTTTGTTCCTGGGCGTCACTTGTAAATGTGTAGGCGTGACTTAACAACTGATATGCGGTTACTAGAATATTCTTAGGTGACACTTTGCAGGTCAGCAAATAGATTTTCTTTGTTGAGAGGCGTGATTTAATTTTTCCAGGCGTCACTTAAACTATTATAGGCGTGACTTTATTGTTGACGGGCATCACTTTAAAAGTCATAGGTGTAACTTCCCTATGCATGGGCGTCACTTTACAGGTCATAGGTGTAACTTCACTATGCATAGGTGGCACTTTACTGGTCATGGGCGTAACTTCACTGTGCATAGGCAGCACTTTACTGACCAGGTTGTAAATTTTAGATTTTAAAACTTGTAAGATCAGGTTTATGGAATTTTCTTGTTTGAAAATGGAAGACAATCACAACACACACATCAAATTTTAATCATGTCCCTAAAACCACACTAAAGTGTGTTCTCAGTCATTTTTCACAAGTATTGAACAAGAAAGTATTCCACGCAGTCTACCTATAGTCAAATTTGGCTTTTAACATTGTTTGACTCTATGAGGTAGATTGCTACTTATCAGGTTTTATTGAACAATTCCCTTCTAAACTATGCCAAGTTCTTATACCCACTTGCGGGCTTCCCACATGCACAAAAGCACAATTTGGCGCAATCCCCAAAAGGACTACTAGAGGAAGTGAAGACACTTGCACATAATCTAGCCACTTCCCTTTTAAGAAAAAGTGTATTTTTATTATAGTGGGTTGGATATTATCACAGAAAAGGTGGTTGTCTCCCATTTGGGTCATTCCCTCTCACCATCCTCATAAGGAAAATCTCAGGAGGCAGGCCCTCTATTGCTCTATTTTAACTAGCATGTTCATATAAAGCAAGGAAATGGAATTAAGAGCAAGTTTTTGGAAATTTGGTTCACCTAAAAGGTGAAGAGCACATCCCTAAATTTCTCTTAGTTTCCCAAACACTCAAGCAACAATGTTCTTTTTCAATCCCCTAACAAAGAGATTCTTATAATTGAGGTGTTTGGTCAATTCCTTATTTTAATTAAGCTAGGTTCAATGAATGCCACAATTTAAGCAAGTGCAAGCTTGATTTGATGAATACCTTTTCCTTTGTAGCTAGCAATGGATAGACACTTTTTTATGATTTTTGCCTTTTATCTTGCTTTTACTCACCTAGTGGCGATCGTTCCCGCTCCCTCCTCCAACAAGTTAGTCAACAAAGCCATTCAAAATGAGGGGAAACCAAAAGAACAAAGTAAAATTGCAATTAAGTGTTATTGATAAGATTTTTCAATGAAAACTTTAACAACTTAATGTAACAAATTTCAACTTAGAGTAGGAAATTTAAGCTTGTAAGCCTCTAAAACTTTGATGTAATGAGCATATAACTTTTCTTCCAAGCCTAAACTCTCTAAAATTAAAGCACTATGCAATTCCTTTTCACGTTTAGCTTGTAGTCTTACCTCTTTGCTTGGTTGTGTAACTCTGCTCTCTGGCTTTTCCACTTTTCTGTGCCTGCTCATTTACAGTAAAAACATACAGACAGAAAGTAAGATAATTGAATTTATCAATCTAACAGCAAATTAAAACAATAGACAGTAGGCGTCATTATCTAGCTAATACGTGTAATTAAACTGTTAGCAGGCGTAACTTTAACAATAGCGAGCGTCACTTTCTAGCGGCTCAAGCATTATTTAAAGTTACTCAGGCGTGACAATTTATTTACTAAGTGTAACAATTAATGTAAACTGCATAAGATAAGCTATTTAAAGCGACAATTCAAAAAAATTAGGTGTCATTTAGAAGATACTAGGCATGACAGTTTGTGTAAATTGCGTCGTAAAGCTTGTCATAGGCAATAAAAGATAGTGAATAAGTGGTACTTCTTAGGTCTCAGGCATCGCTATACCATCTCAGGCATAGCAATTTATCTCACAGGCATCATTTAAATGCTAGTACGCATCATTTGACTGTTGTTACACGTCATTTCACTACTAGTATGCATCATTTAAATGATAGTACGTGTCATTTCACTACTAGTATGTGTCATTTCACTATTAGTACATGTCATTTAAATGTTGGTACATGTCATTTGACTACTGGTACACATCATTTCTCCTATTTCCTACAAAAATTCATGAAAAAGTGACAACAAAAACACATGAAATCTTGATGAAAATGTTAGAAATGAGGCTCAAAGCCCCACGGTGGGTGCCATTTGTGTGTGAATGCTTTGTACCTTCATGAAATTAGGATTACTATTTAACAATCTTAGCAAATACAATGAAAATTTAAACTAAGAATTGCATATGAATCCATGACATCTCATTGCTCTCTAATTAGATGTGGTAAGTAGAGTTCTCAGCTTAATCTCCCCTAGTGACACTTCTAAAATGAGAAATATGATACTACAAATGCTTATTCTAGCTCACTAACTCTCAAATTGATACAAAGATAATTCAAATGCTCTCAAATTCTCTTAATTGCTATGAAATTGACTATAATAAGGATTCTTTGCAAATGAATTTCTAAGATCATTATTGCTCTCAAAATGCCTCATACTTATAGTAAATTCCCAAGGGTAGGGGGTAGATTGAATTAACCATGATTTACCTTTGGTTGAGTCAAAAAATTTGCAATGTTCATAAATGGGGGGACAATTTAAATGTTTGTCTCAAAGCTTTGGACAAAAGGACAAAATTGAGTGATTGAGATTCATTCTCTTTGAGTGATTTATGTCTTTTTGTCCTCAATTCTCATTGGTTGCTCAACTTTGTTGAAAGATATTAGGATTAATTAAATTCAATTAATTAATTAAATTTAGCCATGTAAGGGAATAGGTTCATTTTGATTTTTGATTTAAACGATTATACAATTAATTGATTAAAATCAATTATGTAGTGCTTTTCACCCCTTTAAGCTTTGATTTAATTATTTAATTTCATTATTTGATTTTTCCTTTTCTTTTATTGATTTTGTCCAATTTGATTTAATAATGTCCATTTTAATTAATTTGATCCTTTTTTATGAGATTTAATGCATTTTAATGATTTTGAGCCATTTTATTAATTTTAAAGCACTTGTCCATTTTTTAGTGTCTACAATCGTAACACATTGTTAATGTGTTATGATAACCACTAACTAGTGGTTATTCATATCACTATGTAAGATAATTAAACGATGCCAGTCAATCGATAATGAAACGATGCGGTTCGTGTCTATTCATATTGCTAGGAAATAATCAATGATGCCAGTCGTGTCTATTCATATTGGATGCCATGTAATTGATAAGAAATAATCAATGATACCCTAGCTTGTATAAATGGATGCCCTAGCTTGTGGGTAATCAATGATACTCCAAGGAAGTAATAATAGTGGTAATATGAAGAGCACGAGCCAAGGGCATATGCCATGTAAAATAATGGTGGACACTAGTTAGCATAGCAGAGAAGGAAATGTGTCACCAATGATGCCATGAGGATCATAGGTTCTACAAGCAGTAAGCAATATAACCAAAGAATCCAATGAACACACATTAACATGATGCCCTAGTTCACTAACACAACAAGTGTGATAAAATCAAAGATGCAAATCAGGCTCATGGGCTGTAGTAATAGAAAATAAACATTACATGATGCCCTAGCTCATAATAAAATAGTGAGAATCTAGTAAATGCCATAATCAAATCATCCAAAGAAATGAACTCAATGTCATGGACACAACAGGGCATGGAGTAATGATCACAGTAAGATGTGCCCTCGAAATACATGATGCTATTCAATCAAGTGATCAAATGAAATGTATTCTATCAAAACACAGAGGAGATAATGACACAATCGCTACTTCAATGAGCCTCTATTTGATAAGGAGAGGAAAAGCCAAGTTTCCAAAACCAAGCTCGAATATCAAAGGCCCAAGTCCAGATAAAAATTGCAACCCCTATACATAGTGTTGAATCTGCCCTGGCCTATGAGGTTTCACGCACTGCAACCCTTGAAAAATTTTGAATTTGCCGTGGTAATAATGAAATGAGAAATGAAATCCTTTTTTTAAAGTTATGCCTATGGTCATCAAAATTTCAACGTACACGGTAGTGGTCAAACTTTAGACTAACACGGGCATGGATTAAAAAAAAAAGAAAATTTTCCTTCTATAATCCAACCAACCAAAACCTTTTTATTTCATGGTCAAAAATTTTGGTAGAAAAACTAGGTCAAATGTACTAGTGTACTTTGACTTGTCCAAGTGCTCCATTGACAAGTCCAGTTTGTACCCATAAATTTGCACAGATCATGACCTCTTGGTCAATACATAAGAGGAGATTAGACTGAAGTTATTCTTCTTATGGGTGTGAGCATGGTAATCCTTTAAGTTGCTTTTCATTGGAGCAGGCAAATGGCTTTGCTAAAGATAGCAACATTCATTTGTTATGGAGTAAGACCATTTCATTTATTGAAAAAGATGTATGGAAGAAAAAAAAAGAGTTTGCTCTTCTGTGGTGATTCTTGAACTTGATCGTGCCATCATAAAATCCCAATCTGCAATTGTAGGTGTTGCATTTTGTAAATTGGAAAGGAGTGAGCGAAATTGAATCTAAATTGGGTTATCTCCAATTTGTCGAAATATTTTTTTCAGTGTAATAATAGTTGTGAAGTTGCACCATAGTGTGCCACTATATGAACTAGAAGCATACATTTGGATGTCTTTGACTGGAGGTAGTTGGCCCAAGTCACCAAAAAGAACAATAGAGCATGCTCCTAAAGGAATGTGGCTTTGAGTAGGGAATGCTTGTCATAGCCTCATATCATTTTTTCTAGTAACTTAGGACCAATGAAACTCATTTCATCTATTATAACGTAGCAAATGAAGTACATTCTCTCTTGGTAGGTTGCAAGTGCTTGTCCTTGCAATGGCACCATTTCTTTGATCGGTATCTGGAGGGCAAAATGAATTGTAGATGCTTATATGTTGAACACTTCTATGACTATAGGTGCAAGTAGTAGCAACGATGATTGTCCATGCGATGTTGAGTTGGCCATTGTGGACTTTATGCTTGTAATAAGGTGCAACTTTCCAGTGCATGCGGTTCCTTGAACAATAATCTTCAGTGGTTGTTGGTGAGTAGTTGTACATGTAGATGTGCTAGAATAAAATCACATGCCATTTGATGTTGTGTAGACAATCTAGTTTGTTTCTGGTGATTAAGAACATGCAGGTTTTGCAATGTGAGGCGATTTGATTGTATGAAAGTAATAGCTATTTTTTTTTGTGATGGATTGAATTCAAAATTTTCCCAATTATTGTTAAAGTCAATTTCATGGCTTCCAAGCATGTCAAGATAATTTAAGTGGATAGGAAGGCCTGGATATAATCCTAATAAGACTTTCCATTCATTAGGGATACTATCTTGCGTAATATTTGCACTTGTTTCTGGGTTGTTAATCTCATTTTTGTGTACTGGATTAAGAACGGTCCTATGTACATGCCAAGGATGGTATTTTTTGAGAAACTCTCCCATTTTACAACAATCTCAAGTGATGAAGAGCCAATATATGTTTGAAGTTTGTGGAATGGTTTGTACAAAACTAATTCACTCCAACAAAAGGCTTCAAAAGTAATGTACTCCTTTGCTGAGATGGCTATGAAGCATGGTGAGACTCTAACAATAGCTTTGGTGGGGCATTCTTTCCATATAACTACTTTTCGAGAACCCTTAAAGATCCATTTTTGAGTGACTTCAATAAGTGATGTCTCTAAATGTGTAGGGCATGAGATGTAAGCTTCAATATTGTTTGGTTATGTGGCTTCTGTAATAGGTGTAATTGGTACACGTTGGATTTTTTTTGGTTGACATTTAAAGATACAAATATCCTGCTCGATAGGGATATTGGTAGCTTGAATAGGAGGTGGTGGGTTTCTTGGGCACCAATGTCATGGTCCACAATGTTTTCAAGAAGCATTCTGTGAAAAGCAACTAGGGTAGGATTTTGAGAGTCAAATATGTTTTAAATGTGGGACAACATGGCATTGTATGTTTTAGTCTTGTTCTCACCTTTTGTTGCATATTTTGTAATGTATTTGAGGACTGCATCAATAGAGAGGATGAGTTGGAAATCTACATTGGCCCTCTAGATGGATAGTATTTGTGGGTTGTGTAGGTTTAGGCGGTCATCATTACGAGTAGGAGTGTGGGTAGGTTGGCCATTATCAACAACATAATGTTTTGATTTTTCTTGTGTACTCCAAGGGGCTTTATAACAACACACAAGAGTAGGGCCTTTCATTCTTAGGTGTGTTTGGAGGGAACATTTTGTGTGTCATTGCACACGGTTGACCAATTATGTGTTGTCTATTGTGGGATTAGCCAAACTAATCATCCTTGTATCCATCAAACATGGCTCATCAAGAGTAGAGCGATGTTTTTTTTAGTTTGTCAATTGAATACTCTGTGGGTTCCATGTAGACACACATCTATCGATGAAGTCAAGTGCGTTTTGTATGGATTGACTATCATTCCATTGTAAATCACCAATGTTTGGTGCTTCATGTAGCCAGATGAAACCATGGATATGTGTAGAGCCTTTGTGTTGCCATTCATACCTGATAGGAGTTTTTTTTAGAAAAAAAATGTTTTGAAATAAATAATATAAGTAGGAGGAAGGGAGAGTTATGCCTATATGAGTGATCTATTGCACCAACAATTTTGTCTATTACCTCCTCACGAAATGTTGTAAATCTATGATGCATGTAGAGAGTTGTAAGGTGTGGATTTTGAATAATATTTTGTATCCTCCAACTAGTTGTTGTAGTAGGGTGTGTTGGTGAGGTGGATAGCATGGTCTTGTGCAAGTCTGGCCATTTTGTATCTGCTGCACTAAGGGTAAAAAACAAATTTGGACAACCAATTTGAATGACCATTTCAATAATCTCTCCTCTACGTTGACTCTAGAATGGTTGTGTCCCACAAATTTATGAGCCAAACCACATGAGCTTCTTAGCAAGCTTGTCATCAAGCAAGTCCTTTAACTGTTGGCGCAAGTCAATAATTGTTGCAGGCATAGAACCATCAAGTTGTTTACGAACAAAGATAGATGATGTGGCTTGGCTTTGATGGCGCAGAAGGATATTCAGTATGAAGTATCTAAACCGTGGGTGTTGGCCAAACCTATTATCATGGTATCACAAAATATGGTGAGCATATTCATGTAGTTTGACATCTTTAATATGTGGTTGTTTAAATGCGGCTTCCCCCTATGGAAACAAAGTTAGGAATGTTAGAGTTGTCATATTATAGCTAATAATTTATTTATTTAATTATTACTCTATTATACTCTACACTTAAGTTAAACTTAGGCATCTTATTATTCTTTAGGGTTTTCACCTTTAGGGTTTCGTGATTCCTTTTATAAGGATTCACCTCTTTGTATTTCTTAAGGAGATGAGATTATCATATTGTAATATTGTTCATAATAGAGATTGTTCTTTTGAATGTGCATATGATGTCTCTGGCTTTTTGGCCTCCATAGATTTTTCTTGCTTTCTGTTCTTTGCTTCTTCCATGTGACAGGGTTATGCATGCAGGTGTTCTTGAGAGATTAGTTTTTCACCTAATCTAACATGGTATCAGAGCCATCTTGCTGCTTGTTGTTTGTGTTTTGTTGAAGTGTTTTAGAAGTAGGAGGTTTTCAAGGTTTTTAGAGGTTTTTATGTGGATTTAGATGGGGGCTTTATTTCTGGTCACTTTGGGCTCAAACGAACATCTCCATTGAGCTCAAAGCACCCAAAAACCCTAAAATCCATATAAAATTTTTCCATTTTGGACAACGTTGGCTCTGAGGCAAAAAAGAATTGGTTTCCAATGCCATATGGGCACGAAAACTGAGAAAACTAAAATAAAAATCATTTTTTTCATTGTTTTTTGCGTTAAAATAATGCATGCAATGTTATTTGTTTGGTGCCTCCGCTGTGCCACCAGTGCCTGACCCCCATCGGTTGCACCTTAGCCGGCCCTATGGGCTCTGCCGGCTCCTCCGGCCCCCACCACCAGCAGTGCCACCTCCTCCAGCCATTGCCCCGTGCGCAGCCCCCTGCCCTCCGTCAGCCCGCTCCACTCCTCCCAGCTCTGCCGCCTATGCCTCCGCCCCGCAAACCCCTTAACTTACACAACACAGTCACATGGGTGACCGGGAGCTATGCTCCAGCCCCCTGCACGCGCCATGTGCCCAGGGGCTATTTTTTTTAACCCCAGTGGCTTAAAACCTTTTTTTGGAGCCTTTCTGACCCCCTAACGCTATTTTTGCTCTATCTGGAGCATACAAAGGTCTTTTTCAGACTTCTTTATATCGTCAAAAAGCTCTTTCTGAGCTCTTTCCGATTATGGAGGTTAGGTTTTTTGGATCTGCTATTTTGATAGTGTTTTTTTTCTGTCAAAGTCTGATGTCTATTTTTTGCCTTCCGGGAGCCATATCTTGCTCATCCGGACTTTGTTTTTGGCAAACCAGATATCGTCGAAAAGCTGGTTCAGTGATTTTTTCAGTGGTAGGGGTCTTTTATCTAGATTTTTCTCTAGGTTCTTTCTCCTCTGAGTTTTTCACTTTCACACTCTGGCGGATTACTTGGATTCTACAGGTCCTGGGATCTCTTCTTCTGTTCTTCTGGCTCACTCTTCTTTCTGACTTTTTGGGCATTGTATGCTTCTCTTCTATAGCATTTTTTTTTTTTGTAAATGCACTAAGATAAAGTGCCTACTTCTGCATATCTAGGATTTCAAGCACCTTGTGTTTGTTTGTACTCGCACTTTGTTATAAAGTGCCATGAGGGGGTTATGATGTTTTGCCTTTTGTGCTCATCCACCTTTGTCAAGTGAGTGTCCCTTCCATGACATTAGCCTCATGTTGCAGGTCCAGAAGATCAATTCTTCTTCTTTGACACTGCCCTTTATCTTATGTTTGTACCATCTTTTGCACTATTGGTGTTTCTGATTCTTCTTCTTGCAGATGTTTCTGGCATTGCATTTCAATGTTCCTGTCACCCCTCTCCTTGTTCAACATTATGGGGGGGGGGTTCACCTATTGGTTCTATTGCTTCCTTGGTTTGGTTGAGTGATCTATGTATTCAATTTTTGTTCCTATGTACTAGGTGGATGCAATGGCTAGGCACCTATGCATTTCGGTGAGATGGATCATCTATTATATAGACACTCATTCATTCCTACTTTTGGAAGTCACCTCTTCAATTGATTAGCTCTTCAGACTTTGTCTTCTCTACCTGATCATGCACTTCTTCAGTGGAGGTTCCAACAATTACTTCTGATAGTGTTTACAGCTTCATGCTTCGTGATGCTTTACATGCTCTTTCTTGTTCCTTTCTTTGGGACTTTCCCTAGAGTGGAGGCTTTGTTTCCTTCATCTAGTTTATTTCTTGTATTTGGGTACCTGATCAGGCCTAGTTGCTGGGACCCATAGTTCTTTCATGCATTTTGTTTTCATATATCTTTTAGTCCTTAGTTGTTTAGCTTCTCCCTAAGTTACACTTAAGGGGGGGTGTTAGAGTTGTCATATTATAGCTAATAATTAATTTATTTAATTATTAGTTTATTATACTCTACACTTAAGTTAAACTTAGGCATCTTATTATTCTTTAGGGTTTTCACCTTTAGGGTTTCGTGATTCCTTTTATAAGGATTCACCTCTTTGTATTTCTTAAGGAGATGAGATTATCATATTGTAATATTGTTCATAATAGAGATTGTTCTTTTGAATGTGCAGATGATGTCTCTAGCTTTTTGGCCTCCATAGATTTTTCTTGCTTTATGTTCTTTGCTTCTTCCATGTGATAGGGTTATGCATGTAGGTGTTCTTGGGAGATTAGTTTTTCACCTAATCTAATAGGGAACACCATTGCAAACAATCCTTATGTTGTGTACTCATTGATGGGCGATGCAAAAATGGGTAGCCATTGTATGGTTGGAGCTGGTTGTCCTTTTCCTAGTTGTAGTAAAGAGCGTACTTGTTCCATCTCTCTACGTACAATGGGTAGGTTTGGCACAAATGAAGTTGTGTGCATGATTTCTTCTAATGGGTCATCTTTTGTTACTTCAATTTGGTTAGTGGATCTTTCAGTAGTATCAACACCATAAGTTGTTGAGTATAATAGGTTTGAAATGTCAATGGAATGAAGTGGCAAATATGATAATGTAGACTCATCTACTTATACATCTTTGTAATATGGGTCATTGAAAATTTTATATTTTAATGCTTCATAGACACAACTTCTACTAACATAGAAACTGTATTGTTGATGGCCAATGTTTTCTTTGTTCACTATAATTATGTCCAAGCCATCTATTCTCCTAGGCAAGAATGATGCAATTGTAGAAATATCTTGAGGAAAACATATAGTGTGGCCACTGTATTTTAGTTGTCCACCTCTTGCATAAGTAACTTGTAGGATAGGGATTACCCTTGTAATTAGCATCTCCTCAATTTGAGTTAGAATTTGTAAACCATTAGGTTGTGCACGAGGGTCTATATTATTCTATTTTGAAAACTGATTTCCATTTCTTTCTAATGAGCAACTATAACAAGTGGTTGACCCATTTGATTGCATTATCTTTATTCTTGGGTATCTTTCCATGCAAACTAAACAAGTTGAAATTTTAGAAAGCTTATCCAATTTGCAATGGACATTGTCTCTAGATGTGTAGTAATTATGAGTGAAATGAGGAGAATATGGCTGGGTAGGTGGAATGAGTTAAGTAGTGTTTTCAATTTGAGGCAAATATTCTTGCAGATGGTCTGGCATAGGCAAAGTAGGTACTACAGAAATGGATGGTTCGCCTACAAGGTTTTGAAAACTTTCTCATCTTCTTTTGTTGATAATGTCCTTCGTTGCTTGGTACCTTGCTCGACTCTTCTATTTAGCTTGAGTTTTTTTCCAAAGCGTTATCATTTTATATGTTCATTTATAGATATATACCCAAATAAGAGCGATGCAATATACACCTGCAATTAGTGTTCTTGAAATTAGATTATTGGGTCTTTTGAAAGAACTAAAAAGATACTAAATATTTCACTGTTAAAGTTCTCTAGGGAAAATGATTCTAATTTCATACTTACATTAAAATTTATATCTTACTTTATTCAGTAAGAACACATCAATATGTAGTTGAGTTTAAATCAAATACCTTGTTAAAAGAGGTGACAATGTATTCTAGCATGGAAAGCGAGAAAGAAAGATTATACATTTCCTTTAAAATTAATCTCTAGCATCAAAGAAAAGATCCATAGGTTTAAATGTGCAAATAATAACCATTGATACGAATTTGTGATCCTTATTACTTATTATGTATAGGAAATACACAAGTGTCGATAGGCTTTCGTTGGAACATATAAAAGCAAGACAATTTATGTTGGTAATTCTATTTGGAATTACATGTGCAAGTACTATTTTTTCTGTGTAACAGTATAAAGGGAAACTAAATGTTTTTGTGTGCAAAATGATTGTATGAATAAAGATCAAGAGGAGAATGAAAACATTATTGTATAATAATATTTTGAAGTTGTGTTGAAGAGTATTTTCACATCACAAGCTTGAAATAGAAAAGTTGGTATTTAGAAATGTATCCAACATGTTTCGACATATCTGGTAGGAAAAATAAAGGGAGTCTTCAAACAACAAAAGGTACATGTATTGTAGAGTATTATCTTGATGTCTATGGGAAAAAAGTGAACATAACACTATAGTAACAACTTTTAAATATGGAAATGTAACTATATATAATGAGGTTCAATTGCCTATTTTATACAAGCTTTAGTTTTATGAAAATAATACTTTATGTCTCTTCTCCTCCAAAATGATTCATTTCGATGTTGAGTTCAAAGAGAAATTGACAATTGATAACATTGTCCAAGATTATTTTGGCAGCATTAGGCTAAGCTAGTAGTAGTTGAAAGTCTTATGCAGGCATCCCTAACAAATCAGTTGATGGTCCTTCAAACACAGTAACTTTATTTAATTCTCTCATTTCATCTTCCAAGTCCATTTTGAGGATGTAGCTCTAACCATAGTTAGAGAGCTCGGTAGAACATTTGGGGCATCAAAATTTGTTGGTCGAAGAATGAACAATTTGTTTCTTACAATTTTTGTTGTCCACGACTACTGGACAAGAAAGGTAGTAAAAACTGTCCAAGTGCAACTTTGTGATAGTTGCCTTAACACAAATAGGGTTTGTGGTGGCAAACCTTTTACTGGCAATAGTACAAATATCTATTGTATTTTTAAAGCTATGTGGGAAATCATTGCCTTTAGACAAGGGTACAAGAGGATGGTCTTTTCCTATAGATGCATACCATATTTTTAATGTGGATGCTTCTAACAAGTTTGGATTGATTATAACTGAGGTTGAAAAGGTGATGTCTAGTTTATTTCCATTCCATGATACTAGACGTACAACTTTGATCAAAATAACAATTGGGGTCTATTGTACAAACATATCAAAGATATGCTTACCTTCAATTTCACATTGGTGACCCCAAAGTGTAACATCTATGGTACAATTCAACATATCTTTTATTGTCATTGTACATTTCTTTGTCTCGCTGCCATCTCTTTTCTGTATGGTTTATTAAGGAGTAAAAGATACAAGTATGCCAATGACATCTACAAGTGAGTTTATAGGATATGTGTCTAGTGAATCTATGCTCTTGAAATGGTAGCTACGCTTGGGTATTGTAGAATCTGGGCATGTGGAAGGAGATATTGTTGATGAGTTTAGGAGGTCTATTTCGTATGGTTTTGTTGAACTACTATATTTTGTATTGCTTACTTTGATGCGACCATCATAGATCTTGTATAGACAACCGGGGTGAATAATATCATAGAACTCATCAGCTTGTTCATTAAAACAAGAAACATGGATTTCAAAGCTTTCTCTGTCAATGAATTCAAATCCAAAAACTTTCCCACTAGGGGCAACATTTTTGTATTCATGGATCAATGTTTTCTCAAAGGATCTTCCCTCAATGGACCAATGTGTGTGGTATAAGTTCAATAATTTTATGGGGAGTGGCTAGAAATGAGCCATATTTTGTATGTAATACTCTATAGTTGGAGAAGACCTCGATACATCTTTAGATGTTGAAGGTTGAAGGTACTTAGTAACTTGAAGGAGTGGAATTGGAGATCCAACTATCGCTGAAGTATTTGAAAGTATATCAAAGTTATCAAGTTGCACGAGCGCCCTGCAAAGAAACAAGGTGGACAATTTAGCAAGGAGATTAAGGTGGGAAAACAAGAACCAAATATGGTAGTGGTAAAAAAAGGATGTACGTGAAGTTGTGGAGCATTTTGAAAGAATATCCTTCATGCAAATAATAGAGCATCTCTGTAAAGCTTCTTCAATGATGAGATCCTTGAATTTTTCTGTAAGCATAGAAGAATGTGTGTGTGTACCATTTGAGAGTTGGACTCGGTATTTGGTAACTGCAGAATGAGGTTGTTTAATGGATTTTATAGATGTAACTTGCAACTATGGATCAATAATAGATGTGCCCGCAAGGAGTTTTGCAAGTGCGCCTGTTGTTAAAGTTGCCATTGTGAAGGAAAAAGTGGAAGGAAGCGAGAAACCTGTGAGTAATTTGAGACTGTGTGGTTAGGTTGTGTAAGAATAAGTGTTTTAGTATCGAAGTTAAAATTGAGGTGAAGTAGTATGACCTCGATAATTTGAGATTTTTTTTTTAATAAAATAAAACACACTGTTAAATAAATTGGTGATTTTTTTTTTGTTTTCCATAGATTAAATTAGTTTAGAATGATGATATAGGGTAATTTTTTTTTTTAGGAGATTTCATATAGTAACAAACTCTCTATGTAAATGTTAGTTAACAAATTTTTCCTTCTTTGTTTAAACTTATAAATTACCTTGTTACCTTTATTTGAAGACAAATCTCAGTCCAACATTTGGGTAAGTGTGTGCTTATCACTTCCCTCTGAATTTTTAACTAGGTAGAGCTCCCTCTGATAATTATTCAATGAATAATCTATCTTAGTTCATCCATTGTACTTTTTACCAGAAAGTACATAAGGCTACCCTATTCATTCTTAGATGAAGGGTGTATGCACCCAAAAATGGTCGCCTAGACTTTGGGCCCCATTTATTTGATTTATTTATCTTTGAATCAGTTTTATCAATAATCAATATTTTCAATTATATCAATTTCCTTGATCAAATCCTAATTTTCATTTTTGATTATTTTCCTTGGGCTAACCATTTTATCCTAAGTCTTTATTTAATTAAAAGGAATATTTCCTCCCCTTTTATTAAATAAAAAGCCCCCACTTTTCTTCTTATCCTATGTTGCACAAATAAAGCATCATTCTTATTTTATAAAAAATGAAAAAGTACTTTTTGTCTCATATGGACACTAAAGTCAACTCCTATTTTCCTATTGGAGGATATTTGTGCACAAGGATCAAGCTTCCATTTGTCTCCATTGTTGATTAAGTCTTGCCTCTTAATCTCAATCGTCTATTGATTTCTCATTCTCTATAAAAGAAGAGCTCTCTTCTTCATTTTGCATACACTTGAATTTTATGCTATTGTTATGCTACAGGTTTTCTAAGTCATCTTGAAGCTTTTGGAGACATTCTTGCATCAAGTTTTGAAGATTTGGAGCATCATTGGCATTCATCTTGCATCTACATCACATCTTAGCTTGCATCATAGTTGCATCATCATGGTATCATTTCCTTTCATGTTTTAGATTAATTTCACATAGCTTAATAGGAGGATTTGTAACACTTGTATTTTTCTTTCATAGCATAGCTTGCATCTTTCATTCTCATAGATTAGTTTGCATTGCATTGCATCCATATTTTCTAAATAATGAGAAATATTGAATTGATTATGATTTGATTGATTATGATTTGACAGAAGTCTCTTTTCTGTATTTTGGGTTTAGGGTTTGAATTCATGGGGTAAAAATCAGATCTTGTTGACTAGGTCAAATGCAAATTTTTTTTTTTTTTGTGATGGGTATGCACTTATTTTTCATTGTTCAATGCATGATATGAGTTATCATTTGGATTATTTTCTAGTTATCATTGCTCCTAACAATTGATTTTCAGATCTAACCCTAGGGTTTGCATAAGTTGGATATACATTGCATATCTTGTTTGCTTGTTTTGTTGTCTTGTTCATTTGAAGGTGCTCTTGCTTTCATGGAAAATGCTTAAAACAAAGCGTTGGACTTGAGGTACTTTGTTCTATCTCTACAACATTTGGATCTTGGGATTAAAATTGAACCTCTCATGTGTTTGGCTTGAGTGTTTACATGCTTTCATAGAACACATTTCAATTGATGCTCTTAATGGGAAATGAATGAACATAGATTTGCTTTCATACAAGTTTGTGTAAGTGAATGTTTATGTTTAAACCTTAAGTAATTCTTGATTCCAATATCAAATATCTCATTGAGTGATTGAGAGCATGGATTCATTCCTTGTTTACATAAGGAGTTAAATGCACCATTTTGTAGACTCACTCTATGTTTGCTTGGAAAGTTAAATATTCTATTGATTCAACCCTTTGTCATTTGTGAATAGTATTGATAAGCAACTTTAGATTACTTTTGATTGATCTTGTTAGCCAAATTGGGTGTTGGACTCACTTATTTCTAATCACCCCTCATTACTGCCCTTTGGATGCAAGCTCAACATTCATACATAGGGGAGGGGTCTACTTGAAAAGAGCATTAAGTGTTACACAAAGTTTCCCCTTTTTTATGCTTTCTTGATCTCATTAGTTTTCTAAGGTGTGGACTCACTTTGAGTTTGAGTGAGGAGTTAAATGTTCCACTTTTGGACTCACTTTGAGTTTGTGTGAGGAGTTAAATGTTCCACTTTTGGACTCACTTTGAGTTTGTGTGAGGAGTTAAATGTTCCACTTTTGGACTCACTTTGAGTTTGTGTGAGGAGTTAAATGTTCCACCTTGTGGACTCACTTCACATTCACTTGAAGAGTTAAATGTTCCACTTTTGGACTCACTTCACATTCACTTGAAGAGTTAAATGTTCCACTTTTGGACTTGCTTCACATTCACTTAAAGAGTTAAATGTTCCACTTTTGGACTCACTTCACATTTACTTGAAGAGTTAAGTGTTCCACCTTTAGTGCTTTAAATAATTTTGATAGTGAATTACTTAATTTTATTTTTAGAAGGCCTGCTTGGGGACACACCACCTCAAGGGACGACCTTAACTCCCATGTTCCGGCGGAGTATAAATAGCAGGTGGTGAATCGAAAGACACCTCTCTTGGGAATTGAGTTTGATATCACTCTTGGCTAAGCCTCAAAGAACTTTATACCTTTGAGAAGTGAAGGAGGAGATTTGGGTTACCATCTCCCCCCGGCTATGTGATTTCGAATTCTTCTCATCTACAGATTTGGGCCTCATGTACCTTGCGTATATTGAGGACTCCTTAGAAAAGCCATGTATATCCTTGTAGACAACTTGATAGGGTGTTGTTGTGTTCTAAGTGACTGCTAAAACATTCTCAAGAACATACACAAGTAGAATCTCTAAAGAGTAGAAAATACTAAGTCACTATTCTTGTTCATGTGCAAGGTTGCTTTGTCCCTTGCCCATTGCTTGAAGACTATTTGCTTGAACTCCTTGATTGCTGTCTTATGTGCCTGATCAATGATAAAAATCTATTGATATACTTGCTTGATTCTTTGCAACTTGCTTGGTTTTCTACCTTGCTGTCAGAGACTTGTTTTGATTGCAAATTCCTAGTTTTTGTCTTCTAAGGGCGATTTCAATTGGTTCACAAGGTTGTCTTAGAAATAATTTTCCAAGTTAGGAAGCCATTCTTAGTAAAAAGTCTATCTTTAAGATTGTTGATTACACCCTTGGAGAATTCTAATCCTGCTATTGTCCAAATTCATTTTCATATATCTCAATTTCAATTTAAATTTTTGGCCTAGTCCAACCTCCTGATTCAAAAGTGCAAGGATATTCATCCTTTTATTTAAAGCACCTCTTTGACAGTGTTGGTAAAGCCCTTTTATTTTCTATCTTTTCATTTTTCTCTTTGGACAATAGAGAATCTTAATTATCCTAGGTTGGCATTGGCACTTTGAGAGATTAACTTATCACCTAGAGTTTCTTTCTTTCATATCAATTACAACAAGATACCAAGTTAGTCAAAGGAAACAATCTCCAGTTGTCAGATCCTAGGTGCTGTCATGTTGCTCAACATCTCAATGAACGTTATGGTATCAATTGCATAAGATGAATCTTAGTCTTCTTCTTTCTTCTCCATTTCCCATGTTCTTCTAAAGTCTTCTATTCCCATGGGAAATTCTTCTTCTTATTGAATCTTTTCCTCTTATTTTCTAGTCTACCTTCTTCCATTCATCTCTTCATTTCTTCCATGATTGATTCCTCCTCTTCTAGAATCAGGAATTTCAACTATCTTGTTAAGGAACCTTTATTAAGAATAGATGATCTTGAGCTCATTGACATATTTGAAAAGTGTTGTTCCTCCAAAATTCTCATGAGTGACGAATTTATAACAAAAATAAATAAAAAATTGATTAAATCAGACGCCTTTGCTAGAATCATACTCATGATCTCATCCAAATATTCTTCATCATCTAAATCTTCTCATCATTCCTCACATTCTAAATCTTATCACAATTCTTCTAAACACTATTCACATTCTTCATCTTCCAAATCTTATTATGACTCTTCTAAACATTATTCGAATTCCTCATTATCCAAGTCCTCTTCCTACACTAAGTCTTCAATTTCCTCTTCTTCACAATCTCATTCTTCTTCTACTTCTTCAAAGAGTCTTACTTCTCTTCACAAGACATACCATAATGAGCAACGTGATAGTCCTTATGATACCTCTTCCATGAAGAGTGACACACCCACCTATGATGACTATGATGATGGACAATGTAGTGATGCCTATGAAACTTCTATTCCTAAGAGTCCTTGTCGTGTGCTCGTGCTTGCTAAAGGGTCAACCTATTGGGTAGATCATGATGGTGATCCGTATGATTCTGATTTTGAAAGAAACTTTGATGAGTTTTGTGAACAATACCTTGATTATAATCCAGCTACTACTGTTGAGGAATATAAAATGCACCGTGTTGATTTGAAACGTAAATATTATAAGAATCCTTCCTCTAAGAACATTAATGCACAAAATAAAGATGACACTCTCAAGCAAGATCATGTTAATGCTAAACCTTTGTCTTGTGATGGTTCCCTTCCATCCCCTACTTCCTCCAATACCCATACATTTCCTAAAGCTTCTGAATCTTTCACAAATCCTTCATCCAACAAAGATCCTAATGCTTTTCATGCAGTTCCCTATAGTTATTCTAAAGGGCTACCTCTTAAAGAAACTCAAGCTAACCTTCACTTGGCTGCAAATACTTTCGATAATGCTAAACCCAAAGAGCCTAAGCCTTTATGCGCTATAATGCCTACTTCCACTAGTCCTTCACCATCTCTTCCAAAGTCTTCCATACAACTCCAACCTACTTCCTTGTCCTTAGAAGTGGCTCAATGTCAAGAGGACCCTAAAAATGATAAAGAAAAAAATATAAATAAAGATCAAGATCAGGAACCCTCCATATCATCCAATTCTCATCATGATGTATCTCCTCCATTTCATGGTTCTTTTGATCCTCTACACTCTTCCACATTCATTCCACCATCTCCTAAGTAAGATCAAGCTACTACTTACACCATTGAGCTTATTGATAAACAAAATAACCTTACTACACTTGCGCTTTCCAAAGATGATACTTCCATTAAGGTTATTAAAAATGGTGTTATTACTTCCAATGTTAAGCCTATTGAAAATTCAAAGCAAAATGATACGCTTACACTATCCAAAGATCCTTGTCAAGATCAAAGTCTTCCATCTTCTTGTTCTACCATTCCATGTTCGTTTCCACTTGCTACTCTTCCTAAGTCTTTGCAAGCTTTGAACAATCCTATTGAAAAATTTACTCCTATTCAAGATGTTCATGATCCTATTGCAAATCCTAATGCTCACTCTAAAGATGCTGATGAACTTATTGATTATCCTTTTGCATCTTCCACGTCCATCCTTGGACCTCCTCCACCAATACTAAGGACTTCACGTCTGCCTTTCATATTGGGTCCTTATATCCCTTCACTTTCCCCTCCTAATTCTCCTAATTCATCATCCATTTTGGGTCCTTACGTCCCTCCATCTCCTATCTTTCCTCAAGAGCAACATAGATGCATAACCTTGAATCCTTTTCATCCACCCACCCATCTAAACCAGTCATATCCTTATTTTTCTACAATTCCTAAGTCTTTTGGAAGTAACTTTAATTTTCAATACAAGAAAAAGAAGCAACACAAGAATCCATCAAAAAAAGAAGATCACCATGTCTCCTCTAATCGACATGGGGGCATAAAGTCAAAAGAGATATCTAAGAAGAAAACTACAAGACAAGTATGGGTTCTAAAATCCATCATTGAAGATATTCTCTCTAAATCATCAAAAGGAAATGAAAAGACTATGGTTATATGGATTCCAAAGTCTCTCTTGAAAGAGTCTCATGTTGAGCAAAAAGTGAAATTGACATTCAAGCTTCCAAAGACTTCCACTTCATCTTCTTCCAAAAATATTCTTCAATTTCATGCACCCAAACCACAACCTCTGCTAAACATTCACCATATTCCTTCATGAATTCCTTCATTCACATTTCCTCCATCTTCTCCCCACCCTTCAAGGTGTGTGTTGACATTGATCTTGCCTTCCTTTCCTTCATTATCCTTCTACCTTCTATGCTTTTTCCTCATTTGCCTATTCCTCCTATCTTCCAACCTCACTCACTTTACATAAAACCTTATCCTCCATTTTTTTTCTTCCATCTTCCTTTCCCTATCAATATCTTTGAGCATATCATTTTGGATCCTTGGTATATCAATGATTTATCCTTTCAAGGAGCATTATCTAAAAAGCTTGCCTTCTTCCAAAAAAAAGAAAAAAAACTAAAAATTGAAAAAAGAAAAAATTGCAATAAATCCAAGTGGTGAAAACTTAGAAATAGGTGCTACTTGAGGCCTTTGCACTCCTATTTGTTAGCATGTGTCATCGACACTGAACCTTTCTCCATCATGTCTTGACCTTATTTGGCGTAGTCTAAAATTGGTCTTTATTTTTGTCTAGGGGGCATACCTGTTAGCACAGGTCCTTTAGGTGCATTTGTCTCTTGGGGCATTTCACAAATAGGTGTTTTTCAACACCACCCCAAACAGTGTTTTTCAACACTACCCTTGCGTCGAGTGTTTCTTAACACTTATCAGATGTCTTACCCAACAGTCTAGTATGATGCAGTATTTCTCATTGGCAGACGTGATAACCAGAGTTTGACTCTATGACCAACACACACGCACTTAAACAATCAACTTGTTGAGATATGTTGACTTTATTTTTCTTTGTGTGCTATTTATGAGGATTTCTTTGATGAGTGGTCTCTCCTTGAGAAATTTTTGATGATGCATAGCTAGAAGACTGAGGGTATGAGAACATGTTTTATTTCTTTATCTGCTTGTGGGTATATTTCATTGATCCTAACTGTCATGAGCATTTATGCTGGTCTTACTTGACACTATGGATTGACAAGGTATTATCCTTGACTATTTTTGCGAGTGCATGCTTCTAGTTATCCTGACTTTCATGTGTCTTGATATAAGCATAATCTTGCCATATCAAACTTAGGTAATCTCACTACGTTAGTCATCTTGACCTTCATGTCTTTGATGCCTAAGTGGGATTTCCACATTTCTATTTGATAAAGATCATATTCATATCCACATAGTTATGTTAGTGTGCATTGTATGATCTTACGACGCTACCAATAATGCTCGATGATGATAATTAGATGTCTATAGACGCTGTGACCTTGCAAGTCAACCACTTTCATAGTAGCTTGCATTCTTAGGTTCATCATAGTTTAGTTTTTGCATCTTGCATATGGAGAGAGCTCTTCTTTTTATCATCTACAGACTAGTTGGTCAACTATGCTCATTTTCTAATTTTTCTTGATCATATCTTTCATTTTTGGTCACGTCATTTTCTATTCATTTTGGGATTGAAACCAAAATCCACATTCACCTTAATCATAAAACTCACATTTCATTCTCTTCTATACATTTGACTGACCTTTTGAGGCATAATTCTTCGATCTTTGATGGAATTTCTTCCTTTTCATGTCTTTCAAACTTCTAGTCTTCCATTCACCCCATTTCTTTTCTTTCATCACTGGGGCATGTTTCATTGCCTAATGGTTAACCTATTAACCCTTACCTTCGATTGTGATTTTATTATGATTTGATCAACCTTATCAATTTTCTATCTCTCCTCTACCTGATTTTGATTTTGACTCCGAGGGGGTAGTATTTATGGGATTCTCATCCCTGATCTCTTGATTTTTCTTGATTCAGACATCTTTTCTATGAGCTTTTTCTCAAATTTGAGATTCTTATCTCTTACTTTGGATGTGATCCCGAATCGACCTCATGTTCAAAGGCCTTTGTTTATGCTTTGTCTAGATATGATCCTGAATCGACCTCATATCTGAGTTGTTTTGTGATCCTAGATCGATCTCACATTTCAACTTCATTCTTTGACTAAATGTGTTCCCAAATCGATCATACATTAGTTAAAGAGGGGCAAATGTCTGCACCCAAAAATGGTCACCTAGAGTTTGGGCCCCATTTATTTGATTTATTTATTTCTGAATCAGTTTTATCAATAATCAATATTTTTAATTATATCAATTTCCTTGATCAAATCCTAATTTCATCATTTTCAATTATTTTCCTTGGGCTAACCATTTTATCCTAAGTCTTTATTTAATTAAAATCAATATTTCCTCCCCTTTTATTAAATAAAAAGCCCCCACTTTTCTTCTTATCCTATGTTGCACAAATAAAGCATCATTCTTATTTTATAAAAAATGAAAAAGTACTTTTTGTCTCATATGGACACTAAAGTCAACTCCTATTTTCCTATTGGAGGATATTTGTGCACAAGGATCAAGCTTCCATTTTTCTCCATCGTTGATTAAGTCTTTTGCCTCTTAATCTCAATCGTCCATTGATTTCTCATTCTCTATAAAAGAAGAGCTCTCTTCTTCATTTTGCATACACTTGAATTTTATGCTATTGTTATGCTACAGGTTTTCTAAGTCATTTTGAAGCTTTTGGAGACATTCTTGCATCAAGTTTTGAAGATTTGGAGCATCATTGGCATTCATCTTGCATCTACATCACATCTTATCTTGCATCATAGTTGCATCATCATGGTATCATTTCCTTTCATATTTTAGATTAATCTCACATAGCTTAATAGGAGGATTTGTAACACTTGTATTTTCCTTTCATAGCATAGCTTGCATCTTTCATTCTCTTAGATTAGTTTGCATTGCATTGCATCCATATTGATTTCATTGGAGATATTGGCATTCTTGCCCTTGTCTTTGATTTAGAATCTCTCATTGTGTGGTTGACTAGCAAGGTCATGAGTTTATAGCTCTAGTTGAGAGCAATTTTACAAATCTTGCAACTCCATGCATAGAGAGCTATGGATCGATTTGTGAGGGCTCATTCTTGAATTTTCTTGCATGTAAGGATTCATAGAAGTGTGACAAAATTTTAGCACACAAAGGGCACTCATGTTTACTTCTACTTCAAACATTACTTACATAAATAGAAGATCAAAGTTCTCTAATATTACCAATACTTCAAGACTAAAGATCCATTGACAAGAATCAAAGTTTCATATCAATAGCCACTAATTCAAAACCAACACATCAATAACAAAAAAATAAAGTTTTCTATTAATTTCTCAAATGGATCGATTAAATAATAAATGAAAGAAATCTTCAATAGCAAATTTTTGCACATCTAGAGACTAATAGCAAATGTATCTCATGAATCAACATTCCTGAAGAAATATTTATTCAAGAAGTTTTTTCTTTATAGAGTCAGTGCATTTCGTGGATTCTATCTACTAGGGAAACAAATCCCCTCCCCCTACTTGAGTCGTTCATGAATTAAAATATCTCCCCGCCCATAGAATTTTAAGGGCCTCCCCGAAACCATGACATGTGTTGGCCAATTCATCTGATCCTTCCACTTCTCCAAAAATGGTGGCCCATAAAATTGTAGGGCTCAAGAAAGAGCAATATTTGTTTTTTTTGTTTACATGTTTTGGCCAGTTCATCTGATCCTTCCGCTTCTCCAAAAAATGATGGCCCATTAAATTTTAGGGCTAGGGGAAGAGCAATATTTGGTTTTTTCCCCTAATCATCCATCACTAGGTGGTTCATTTTTCTTTATTAACTATTTGGTTTACCCATCGCCAGTTAAATACCACAGAGATATATTTCAAATAACACATATTGTAGATAAAAAATATTTTACTCATTCACTATAGTTTCAAATGAAACTACTGTAAATAAATACGAAACATTAGAAAAAATGATAAATTTTAGGGCTCGGGGAAGAGCATTATTTGGTTTTTTTTCATAATCATCCATCACTAGGTGGTTTATTTTTCTTTTTTGACTATTTGGTTTACCCATCGCCAGTTTTACCACGGAGAGATATTTCAAATAACACATGTTGTAGATGAAAAATATTTTTCTCATTCACTATATTTCAAATGAAAATATTATAAATAAATACGAAACATTAGAAAACACGGTTAAATGTGCACTGTTGGGGCTGATATACATCATTTAAATATAATCTAAATCTCTATCTAAGTAATTGAAATACCAGATATTTTCTATTCGTAACCAAGCAAGGTAAAAAAATCACAAAATCACTTGTGTAATGTGTATTATGTAATACAAATCCTTGAAGCTCATGCGTACAGAGTTCTGGAACTTCAAGGATTTCTAATTTTGTGTGCATAAATGACTGTGAAATAATATGTGTCCTACAACACAAGCTTTATATAGACTATGAAGGCAGCTAACAAATTCTAAGGCGGCTAGCAGGATGAGGAGGTAGTTGTGTAGTATTAAAGACATAGATGGTAGAATATAGCCTGTGCACAGTCAAATATCTCCAAACTCAAATATAAACATTAATGCAAAATCTCTGAGCTATGTGTATAACATATATTATGCATAAGATTCAAAGATATCTTATTATATTGTACAACCAGTATTAATTTGAAGCTATGTGTAAATAAATCAACTCTCTGCAAACTCAAATGTGTGCACCAAAGCTGGCATATCTAGGGAAACATCAATGAGACTCACCATCACATGAAAAAATATAATTTTAAACAGAAGACTTCAATAAATAGCATTGTATTTCTTGAGCACCTCATTCTTATGGCTATCACTTCGAATAAATACACCTCTATTTGATTGGGTTTTCCTGCCATTAATAGAAAAGGTCATCTTGTCCCTATTAAATTATGGATGACAAATATTGTCTCAATGGCAGTCATTGCCTATTCAACCAACTGCAACCATTAGATGCAACAAACAGACCGGGGCTTTCCAAAATGGAAATGCCTACAACATAATTACGCTATGCTATTATCTTCCCTATATGTTCTTGGAAATTGATACATTACGAGGCCAAGCCATCCTAAAGTCCATACAACCTTTTGTCCTTCTATTGACATTTGTGTGTTGGTAATGATAGTCTAATATGAATTAAACTTAGCTTTGATTTTCTATTGGAGAATCATATATTAAGTTTAATTTAATCTGAATTATTTTATTGTATCTATAGATTATTCATTAGTTTAATTATTAGATGAATATATATTATTTCTATTACAAATGATATTAATAAATTAATAGATAAATAGAAAATAGTATAATACTAAATTATTATTTATTATATAATGTAAAATAATACTTAAATAAAATTTATTATTGATTAATGATTAATATGAGACATCTACGATAGTATGGGTTGGAGTGTAATGATGTGAGTGTGTTAATGTGCTTAATGTGAGTGTATTAACAAAAATTCTTCAAAAAAATATTTTTTAAATAAACACTACATAAAATAAAACATGCCCTCATGAAAATTATATGTGTGTGTGTGTGTGTGTGCGTGTGTGTGTGTATTGATGTAATCAAGCTCGATGGATCCAATTAAGGACTGACTGACCTTGCAGCCAAACCAATATGTAGTGGAAATACACAATAACAACAACAAATCTGAAATGAAACAAAAGTCTTTATTCATCAAATCACCGATTACATGCAATGTGCTGGGCTGTAAGGCCTTCCCGGTTACAGCCAATTACAATGCAAGTAAGAGTCTACAAGATCTCACAAGATCCAAATCTTTTCCCCAACATCAGCATCCAACTAGTTCAGGTCTGCAGCATGCAACACACTGGTAGGCACCCAAGAAATATCTAAACTTGTAATCCAACTTCCAAGCAATCTTCCTGCTCCTAAGCTCATAGGATACTAACCTTTCCTCCAACAATATGATGCCCTAAACAACTACCCAAGCATCCTATAAATATTGATTCCCAGCCACAAGTCAGCTGATGAAACAATAAATCTTTACAAACCAAAATTAAATGCTAAAATATTAGTCGACTCTCACATAGCCTTACAAAATAAATAAACTCTCAAAGATGGCCCCAAATGGTCATCAGATCTACATAGAAGAATACAACACATCAGATCTAGGTCCCCACATGTCCAATGGTCAATCCATAACATGAGAAGCGTGACCCAAATTAAATGCACCAGTTGGCCAAGCCGATCTAACAAAACAATCCAGTCGGTAAGCAATAACACCAAGCAACAAAAGAAATAACCGAGCACCAGTCGACCGACCATGCCAGGCATGACCAAGGAACACAGTTATCGCCGAGCGCCAGTGAACCAATGCCTTCAGTCACCAAGCATTCTTTAGAGACTGAGCACCCCAGTAACCACATAAACCAAGCAACCGGTCTGCCAAACTGAGTAAGAACTCCACCAAACCAAGATCACAATAATAATCTACCTTCAAAGACAAACATATTGTTGGTTGATATAGGATTGCCAAGAATCCTAGGATGCTCCTACATCAGACACCCCAAGTAATAAAGATTTTCTCATAAGGAAATCAGGAACGCTTCAAGTGAATCAGAACAGGTATGCTGAATATGTTCTTCACCATCTCTTCTTGTCCTTTATCCCAAGTAGTCTTCACTTCATTCAATGTCTCATGCAGAAAGTCCTTATGTCTTCCACTTTGTTTACTCCTCCGGTCGGCAACTAATAGCAACTGATTCTGACCACTACCAATTGTTAGATTAGGTGAAAGACTAATCTCCCAAGAACACCTGCATGCATAACCCTGTCACATGGAAGAAGCAAATAACAAAAAGCAAGAAAAGGCTATGGAGGCCAAAAAGCTAGAGACATCATATGCACATTCAAAAGAACAATATATTATGAATAATGCATTGAGTTGCTGAAAAATACAAAGAGGGAATCCTTATAAAAGGATACCGAAACCCTAAAGGAGAAAACCCTAAAGAATAATAAGATGTCTAAGTCTAACTTAAGTGTAGAGAATAATAGACTAATAATTAAATAAATTAATTATTAGCTATAATATGACTACTCTAACACCCCCCCTTAAGTGTAACTTAGGGAGAAGCTAAACAACTAAGGACTAAAAGATGCATGAAAATAAAAATGCATGAAAGAGAAATGGGTCCCAGCAACAAGGCCTGATCAGGTACCCAAGTACAAGAAATAAACTAGATGAAGGAAACAAAGCCTCCAATCTAGGGAATGTCCCAAAGAAAGGAACAAGAAAGAGCATGAAGCATCTCTGAAGCATGAAGCTGCAAACACTGTCAGAAGAAACTGCTGGAACCCCCACTGAAATAGTGCATGACCAGGTAGAGAAGACAAAGTCTGAAGAGCTGATCAATCAAAGAGGTGGCCTCCAAAAGCAGGAATGAATGAGTGTCTATATAGTAGATGATCCATCTCACCGAAATGCATAGGTGCCTAGCCACTGCATCCACCTAGCACATAGGAACAAAAACTGTATACGTAGATCACTCAATCAAACCAAGGAAGCAATAGAACCAACAGGTGAACCCCCCCATAATGCTGAATAGGGAGAGGGGTGACAGGAACACTGAAATGCAATGCCAAAAACATCTACAAGAAGAAGAATCAGGAACACCAACAGTGCAACAGAAGTACAAGCACAGGATAAAGGGTAGTGTCATAGACACACAACATGGGCTAATGTCGTGGAAGGTACACTCACTTGACAAAGGTGGATGAGCACAAAAGGCAAAACATCATAACCCCCCATGGCACTTTATAACTGAGTGCGAGTACAAACAAACACAAGGAGTACAAGATCCCAGATATGCAAAAGTAGGCACTTTATCTCAGTGCGTTTACAGAAAAGAAATGCTACAGAAGAGAAGCATACAATGCTCAGAAGTCAGAAAGAAGAGTGAGCCAGAAGAACAGAAGAAGAGATCCCAGGACCTGTAGAACCCAAGTAATCTG
Source organism: Chamaecyparis obtusa (assembly GCA_027943335.1). Classification (NCBI taxonomy): domain Eukaryota; kingdom Viridiplantae; phylum Streptophyta; class Pinopsida; order Cupressales; family Cupressaceae; genus Chamaecyparis; species Chamaecyparis obtusa. Next base: position 282,981 of record BSBK01003247.1, on the reverse strand, counting down.
CCAGAGTGCGAAAGTGAAAAACTCAAAGGAGAGAAAACCTAGAGTAGAATCTGGATAAAAGACCCCTGCAACTAAATAACTCATAGAACCAGCTTTCCAATGATATATGGTGAGCCCAAAAATGAGTCCGGATGAGCGAGATATGGCTCCCAGAAGGCAAAAAATAAATATCACCTTTGACAACAAAAAAAACACTATCAAAATAATAGAGCCAAGAACTCTAACCTCCATAATCGGAAAGAGCTTGGAAAGAGCTTTTTGACGATATAAAGAAGTCCAAAAAAGACCTCCATATGCTCAAGATATTGCAAAAAAGGCCCAGTTACCCCTAAAAATAGAGCCCTAAAAAAAACATGCAAGTTTTTTTTTTAAAAAAAATTAAAAAGCATGTCCGCTGACATCATGCTGACATCAGCAGAGGGCTTGGGGGCTGAATCAGTAAGCCCCTAGTCATGTGGGGGATCAGGGGGTTGGTGCTAGGTGCTGGGGGCCAGGGGCTGGTCCCCCATAGAACCTCAGCCTAGCAGAAGGGGGGGTTGAGCTCGGGCGGAGCGCAATGTAGGGCCCGCGGGTGGCGGGGGCGGCAGCGCTGCTAGTGGTGACGGTGGCTGCACAGAGCGGTGAGCGGCGGCGGGGGCCGCAGGAGGGCAGAGGAGGGGCCGCGGGAGGCGCGGTCTGCGGCGGTGGCTCCGGCTGCAGGCGCGGGAGCGCGGGGAACTCCCGGTGGACAGCGGAGGCCGTGGTGGCGGCGATGGCTGCCAGGTGGCGCCTGGGTGGCCGCTCGATGGCTGTGCCAAAAATCAAATTTTTTTTATTTTTTTGACAATCGTACTTGCACCTCGGAGTGCATGCTAAGCCGTACGGCCTGGTACCAAAATTTTTTTGCCTCAAATTGCAAAGGTGTCCAAAATGGACAAATTTTATATGGATTCTGGCTATCTCGGGCCTTTCGGACGCAATGGTGGCATCCATTTTTGCTCAAAATGCCCCCCCAATTTTTATTTTTTTTGTCCTACTTCTGAATCACTTCAACAAAAACATGAACAGTGAGCAGCAAGATGGCTCTGATACCATGTTAGATTAGGTGAAAGACTAACTCCCAAGAACACCTGCATGCATAACCCTGTCGCATGGAAGAAGCAAATAATAGAAAGCAAGAAAAGGCTATGGAGGCCAAAAAGCCAGAGACATCATATGCACATTCAAAAGAACAATCTATTATGAATAATGCATTAAGTTGCTGAAAAATACAAAGAGGGAATCCTTATAAAAGGATACCGAAACCCTAAAGGAGAAAACCCTAAAGAATAATAAGATGCCTAAGTCTAACTTAAGTGTAGAGAATAATAGACTAATAATTAAATAAATTAATTATTAGCTATAATATGACTACTCTAACACCAATCACCTCAGTGCCTCAGTAAGGGTCATCCTCTCCAAACTCGTCAATCAACTCAATATCATATGCATCTCTCTATGTCACAAATGTCACCATCTATTGAGCCATATCTGCCAGCAAAACCATCTGTCTCTTAATCTCAACAAACTCTTTAGAGATATCATTCTCCTTCTCCTTCAAACTAGACTTAACAGGAATAGGTTCATCAACCTTCTACTCTTGAGGTTTGTCATAAGGACAACACCTGATAACTCCACATCCCTTAACCCTTGTCTCCTGTAAAGGTATCAACTTAGGCCGAGCTCCTTCATGCCTAACCACATAGGTGTTAGCACGACCATCAAACAAAACATTCCTGTCAAACTGTCAAACTGACAGGGTCTACTGAGCAATAGATGGCAAGCATCCATAGGCAATATATCACACAATATCTCATCCTGGTAAGATCCAATCTGAAACTTAACCAAGCATTGTTCTTCAACTCTAACCTTAGCAACATCTTGTATCCAACTAATCTGATAAGGATTAGGATGTTTCCTTCTTTCCATATTCAATTTACTAACCATTTCATCTGAAACAAAGTTTTTAGAATTGCCACCATCAACTATGGCATTACATACCTTATCCTTATCCTTGCACTTACATCTGGTTCTAAACAAATTCCTTCTTTGGACACATGTAGCTAACCTCCTAGTGACAAGACATTCACCTTTCTCTAGAACATTCTCAATGTCTTCTTTAGCAACTAATGCAAATCTTTTCTTAGGACACTGCCAACTTCTATGACCAGCTTCACCACAGTTATAACAAGTTCCAATGAACTCATTCTTCCACCTTCCTCTCTATCCATCATTCTTCATAACTTGGCCACTGCTAGATCCCACATCAGTCTTAGGATTCTCTGTCACATTACTCTCAGCAACTGTCTCACTAGTTTTACCACCTCGGTTCCTATTATTCTTTTTTCCTTCATACTTCCTATTCAACTTCTCTTCAATCTTTAATGCCATCTGATAAGCATCACCAATTTTTGTCATCCACACAGTAAGTAACTCTTCCTGAATACTAGGTCTCAAACCATAGACATACCTAGCAACCTTCTCTTTATCAACTTCAAAATGACCAGTCATAATTAGGATTCTATAAAACTCCTCGGTATACTCCTGTACCAATTTGTTAGTCTGCTTTAAAGCTTGCATCTTCTTAAACATGTCCAATTCATAATTCACCGGAATTAATTGCTTCTTCAACTTGTTAACCATTCAGTTCCACTTAGTGATCTTCTCTTTTCCTCTTCTACCTCTTTCCAACTAAACTTCTCTCCACCAGATATTTGCATAACCCTTCAACTTAGTCTTTGCAAATCTAACCCTATCAAGATCTTCTATTTCTTCATACTCAAAGTATTCATCAATCTCATTGATCCAATCAATCAATTCTTATGGCCTAAGGCTTCCAACAAATGCAGAAACTTCAATCTTAGGTCTTTTTCCAATCTTAGACATAGCTTTCAGAATTTGATTCTCCTCAGAATCTTTAGCTTCTTCGACAGCTTCTTCAAAATGATCTTCCTCAGATTCATCATCACTATCCTCTTTCAAAGTAGGCTTCTTCTTTCTCAACTCCTCTTGTAGGTCTTGCACTTGTTTCTGCAAAGCCCTAAAATCATCAAGATAGAATTCACTAGTAGTTTCTTCTTCTTCAGAGATATCATGATTTCTCCTTGGAGGCATCTTCAAATCAAGATCTAGATACACAAGATCCACTCGACTCCAACAGGAACAAACTTTGCTCAAACAGGAACAAACTTCGCTCTGATACCACCTGATGCAGTCAAGCTCGATGGATCCAATTAAGGACTGACTGACCTTGCAGCCAAATCAATATGCAGCAAAAATACGAAATAACAACAACAAATCTGAAATGAAACAAAAGTCTTTATTCATCAAATCACTGATTACATGCAATGTGCCAGGCTATAAGGCCTTCCCAGTTACGGCCAATTACAATGCAAGTAACAGTCTACAAGATCTCATAGGATCCAAATCTTTTCCCCAACATCAGCATCTAGCTAGCCCAGGTCTGCAACAGGCAGCACACTGGTAGGCACCGAGGAAAGATCTAAACTTGTACTCCAACTTCCAAGAAATCTTCCTGCTCCTAAGCTCGCAGGCTACTAACCTTCCTTCCAATAATCTGATGCCCTAAAAAACTACCCAAGCATCCTATAAATATTGATTCCCAGCCACAAGTCAACTAATGAAACAATAAATCTTTACAAACCAAAATTAAATGCTAAAACATCAGTCGGCTCTCACATAGCCTTACAAAATAAATAAACTCTCAAAGATGGCCCCAAACGGTCATCAGATCCGCATCGAAGAATACAACACGTTAGATCAAGGTCCCCACATGTCCAACGGTCAATCCATAACACGAGGAGCACAACCCAAATTAAATGCACCAGTCGGCCAAGCCGATCTAACAAAACAATCCAGTCAGTAAGCAAGAACATCGAGCAACAAAAGAAATAACCGAGCACAAGTCAACTGACCATGCCAGGCATGACCAAGGAACATAGTTATCGTCAAGCACCAGTGAACCAACGCCTTCAGTCACCAAGCGTTCTTTATAGATCGAGCAACCAATCTCCCAAACTGGGCAAGAACTCCACCAAACCAAGATCACAATAACAATCTACCTTGAAAGACAAACATATTGTTGGTTGATACAAGATTGCCAAGAATCCTCGTATATAAAAGAGAATAATTAATTTAATTATTAAATATATTTTATAAATTTTTAATATTTTTAATAATGTATGAACCTTAAAATTTAAATATAAAATTAAATGTAAATAATTGAATTTTAAAAATTAGAGTAGAAAATTTGTATAAGGAAAAATGTAGATAGAATAAAATGTAATTGTCTTTTTATGTAAATATAATTAAAAAATAGACATTTCTTTAGAAAGACACATTTAAGATATGTATACTAGTGTAGATCTAATATAATCGTATATAATTAGGTGGTTTCTATAATTATAAAATAACATTAATATAATTTATAAATTATTATATAATATTAGATGGAATGTAAATAATATTTAATATCATTAATAATTATGTAATTCTATGTGATGTGTTTGAAATAAAAATATTGGGAAAGAAAATAGATGTAAGGTGTGTTATGCATCACATGTCTAACTCTGTCAACAATTATATTAGCACGTAGCCCCACTCCAAGAAGGGCATTTTCCCAGTTAAGTTTTTGTTTATATCACTATTCTTACCCCATGTACCCATGCGACTACTTAATTGAAAATTCTTCTTAAATTTAAGCGAGTGTTCTAATGTGATTTTTTAATCACAAGAAAAGGATAAATGAGTATCTATCCCTATTTTAGTGGAGGAGCGACTGCTTAAAAATTAAAAATAAGCTTTGAAAAAAAAGGGGGGGTTGGAAATAAGGTTGCTTATTGGCAAAAATGACACATGGTTCCACAAATCGGTTTCCCTCTTTGTTATTTGACTCCTATTCTATGAAAAAAAATATCTACAAAATTGATTATTAGGATTTCATTTAAACATTCTATTTATGATGTCTCCTAAGAAATAAGCATCAAAATTAAATAATCATGGGGCCACTAGCTCCACAAATTGTTGAGCAACATTGCTAGCTAAAATTAGTTTATCATGCATGGGAACTTGCGGTCATTAATAGGCTTTATGCAATGCAATTTTAGATTTATTCAAAAAGAGTATGTAGTATTAAATTATTTAAAAAGAATATACAATAAAAAAATATTTCTAATTATTTTTATATTATTTTTTAATTTTTTATATAAAATGTCTTAGCCATTTTTAATAGTCCTACAAATAATTTATCTTTTTCTTAAGAATATTATAAAATTTAAATAAAATATTAAACTACCTTAAAGTTTTCGAATCTTAGTATTTATTTTTGATTTCATATATCTTAAAAGTTATTATAGTTTTAAAATATTCTTTAAATATAATATTTTAAAATATCTTTACTATTTTGGAAGTTATCTTAAAGTTGTGAGTCATACACATATAAAATAGATTTTAAATAAGATATTTCTATAATTCACAATTTTAGGGTAGCTTTTAACATAGATTTTGTATTAGAAGTCATTATCAAGAGACGTTAAAGTGACCTTCAAATTTTTTAGTTGATGTTTATCAAGGAGCTCAATTAACTCTCTTACAAAATCTTCTTAAACATGATATAATATTTTTTGTAAGTTTTAATTTTTTTTATCTTTTCATTGAAAAATAAATGAAATTGATAAATTTATATCTAGTCTATATTGTCGCTCAACCAATGAAATTGATACGTTTCGATTTAATTATGTCCAAAATTTTCCCAATCAATATTTTAGATCACAAAAAACAACATTTAGGAAAAGTCACATTAAGTTTATTACTAGCAACCACCCCCATAGGGTAAATGTGTATGTAAATAACTTTTAGAAGAAATGATAGAAATTAACAATGAAAGCTTTTGTTTGTACTCATAAAATGTGAGTTGCTTTTGAAGAGTGGCATATAAGATCCAAAAGAGTATGGTAGATCAATACATTTGGAAAATGCATCTCATTGAAGATTACCTAATTTCTTATTAAAATGACAAATTGTCTTTGTACACCTCCAAAATGAGCAATCAATCTCATTATTGACATTGTTCCTATTGCACCTCTACCTAGTGCTTCATTGTATCATCAACAAATTGTCTAGATTGATGAGATCAAAAAGAAGATCTTAGGATTCATTGTCCAAAGGTTTCATCAATGCAATTACTTTTCCTTGTGCTTCACCAATTTTACTTATAGTGAATAAGGATGGAACATACCCTTTTTTTATTGACTCTTGAGCATTAAACAATATCACTCTAAAAAAATTATATACACTTTCTCACATTGATGACCCTTTGGATCAACTTAAGGTGCTAAATTATTCTCCAAGATTGATTTAAATAGAGGATATCAAGTGAAATTATACGTGAAGGACACATAGGAGATAAATTTCATGACCAAAATGGGTCCTTTTGAGTAGCTTGTGGTGTCAGTTTCTCTCACCAATGCTCACACACTTTAACACAAATTGAGTAGACAATTTGCACAAATTTTTCCATAGTTATTCTTCGCACAATAACCACAACATTGGAATGTAAATTAGATTGGCATTATATAAGCATTCCAACATCAATTACATCAACAAAATGACCTAGAACCTATTTACAACAACCACAAGAATAAACCTTAAGCCAAATGTGTAGTAGGCCTTATCCAAAAACCAACACATTAGACCGGAAGTGGAATCATGTTATGTATTGGCCAAAATGCACTTAATTGGTTCTAGAAAACCTTCACACAATTTTTCCAATTAGAACACATTACCATCGTCTAGAGCATCCATCAAGAACATCAACACTTCAATAAACTAGAACTATGACCACTCTCTCAGCTATAACTTTTCTTTTTCTTGAGCTCCACCTCTTAAACTTGAATATATTTGTCTTCATGGGTAGGCTTACTTCTCTTCTGAACTCCAAGTCATAAACCATCAATATGGTAGAATGTGGTACTAAATATCATACTAGTGCAACTGGGTGCACATACACTCTTTGAGAAACAAACTTTAGAAACTTATCCTAGACACTTCTAGATAGTAGCACATTTGTGAGACAATAGAGAATAATTGATATCAAAATATAATTGAATTTATCCTTCATATTAACACCTTTGACATCAATGACAATACAATGATAAAAAAAGTATATCAAGTACCTCCTACAAATGGAAAGCATTCACATTGTTATCATAAGTAGAAACAATTGTGACACCAAAAGTTTTGGAGTCAAATGAACTTGGCTTAAGTTGGAATTTAGTGACGAAGAATATAATTAAGTCTTAATTGCTTACTTGTGTGTGTGTGTGGGGTTATCAAAATATATTTAATAAAACTATCAAATCTCTTTTCTCACAATATCCATTCTAATTTTGGGTTAGATAGTTTTAGTAAAACTATTTGGGCCCATTTTACATACTAGAGTTTAGTAGATAATACCATAAAACTAAGAGGTTGATCTCAACTCTAATGTAATTAATTTTTATACTATTTATTAGAAAGGAGATGACCTATTATTGTGAATTGAATTAGAAAAAAAACTATCATGTTGTTAAGAATTGGGAGATTAAAAGTTATGAGGCATTAACATGATGTAAAAAGTTTCTCTAATAGAAAAATGATGAATCATGTTTACTCCTACAAACAAATTGTTTTAAGGTGCCTTTACACTAAATTAATCATATTGTTTAAAAGATGCAACCCAAGGAAGCTTTATGTGAAGCGAGTTAATGTGTCTATATAAGAGCTAAAATTTCTAATTTAAATCCCAATAAAAAGAAGTAAAAATTGTCTTTTAAATCTAGGTTATTAATATGAATGATTGGAAGGTTTTTGTCATAGTTGATTTTAAATTTTATTTCTATCTTTTTCTTATAAATTTATTTTGAAATGAATTTTCATCAAGTTTTACATTACTTAGGAATCCTCCTCCTTTTTTTCCCTCTACTCTTATCTTCTCTTTTGTGTTTTGCCCTTCCCTATTTCAATTCATCATCATTCTCAAAGTTTATTCAACACTTTGATTTACACAATTATTATAAAAGACTTGCATCCATGTTTGCATCAATGTTAATGTTTAATGCCTTTTACTCCTTTTTACTTTGAGCATAAACTTTTTGTTTGATATTGCTTATGGATTATTGATTGGGATGATTCGAGATTGGATATATACACTATTATAATTTGATGGTTTGTTCAAATACCAATGAACTTAAGGTGGTTGAGTGGTTGCGAGTGGTGTGCATGAATATTTTCAAGTGTATATTTCAATTCCTATGTGTATGCAATCTAAAATGGTCACCTAGACTTTGGGCCCCCATTCAGCAATTTATCAAATCCCTGAATCAGTATTTTCCAAAATCAGCATTTTTCAATTATATCAATTTCATTGATCAAATCCTAGTTTTATCATTTTCGATTATTTGTCTTGGGCTAACCATTTATCCTAAGTCTTTATTTATTTAAAAGGAATATTTCCTCCCCTTTTAATAAATATAAAGCCCCCACTTTTCCTCTTATCCTAAGTTGCACAAATAAAGCATTATTCATATTTTATAAAAAGGGAAAAGACACTTTTTGTCTTATATGGACACAAAAGTCAACTCTTATTTTCTCATTGAAGGATATTTGTGCACATGGATTGCTCCTCTTTGATGCTCCACCCTTGATTAAATCGTTTGCCTCTTAATCTCCATGGTCCATTCCTTCTCATTTCCTATAAAAGAAGAGCTCTCTTCCTCATTCAAGATCCATCTCTTTTATGCTAATGTTATGCTGTAGGTTTTTTAGGTCATTTGGAGCTCTTTAAAGACATTCTTGCATTCAAGCTTTGAAGACATTGTTGTTGCATTTCATTTAGCTTGCTTTCTTGCTTTCATAGTTGCACAATCATGGCATTCTTAGTATAGACTTTCTTTATATGCTATAGATTAATCTCACATAGTTTAATTAGGAGGGATTGTAAGACTTGTACTTTCCTTTTATAGACTAGTTTGCACTTTCATTTTCATAGACTAGCTTTCATCTTCATACTTAGCTTGCTTGCATTGCATTTCATTTGATTCTTGGGGATATTGGCACTCTTGCCCTTGTCTTCACTTGAATCTCTCATTGTGTGGTTGACTAGCAAGGTCATATGTTTATTAGCTCTAGCTGAGAGAAATTTTACAATCTTGCAACTCCATACATAGAGAGCTCTAGGTCGCTATTGAAGGTTTTCCTTTCATGGATTTCCTTTAATCTAATGACTTAGAGAAGTGCACTACTTTTGTGTGTACACTATGAATATTTTCAAGTGAAAGATTGTTAGGAATATAGGATGAATAGGTAAGTGAATAATCTTCTCTTGTTGATGGACTGAGGAATGCAATGGCCTTTGTGATTGATTGATTCTTCATTCCAATCAAGCATATATATTATACAAAGGGTTAGCAACTTGGAGGATCATGACTCTTCATGATGTCCATTAATTACTAACTAATATGTTAGTTTACTTAACATCTATTAACTGATATGATTAGTTTACTTAACATCTCTTTACTATATTTCAACACTCCCTCTTAGTAAAAGAAGATTTAAGTCAAACTCTCAATCATGACAATTTAAAACCAACAACTCAATGTTGTCTAGCCATGAACATAATATTTGATACAGTCCGGAACACATCATGACAATTTGAAACCAACAACTTAATGTTGTCTAGCCATGAACATAATGCAGTCTGGAACACATCATGGCAATTTGAAACCAACAACTTAATGTTGTCTGGCAATGATATCTAGTTATTACACAACAAGTAATAACATAGTGTTCAAGATATCCGGTGCAATCCGGATCATTTACTTTGATAAAGCCATTCTTGACACTTGGTTAACTATTGTCAATATCATGATATCCAACACAATCCAGGACAACCCTGTTAGGGTGTCAATCATGATATAGTAGTTATTACACAATCCAGTAATAACATAAGCATCAAGATATCCGGCACAGTCTAGGACAACCCTATTCGAGTGTCAATCTTGAATATTGGTTAACTATTGTCAAGATCATCACCTTGAAATAGTAACCCCAATTATTTACATAAAAGATTGTCATCTTCTATGAACACAAAATGAATGGACCCATAAAGTCACCTTGTCTCTTCTTAGAGGGTAGATCCACCATGGCTCAACCCAGAGAGTGGAAACCAAGACTTCCACCTTAGACTTTGTCTATCAAAGACAAGAATTATTTAAGATACAAAAATGATGGATCACTGAAGCTGAAACCTTCTTTTTAGCTAAAGCGTTACTCCTCAACATACCAAGGTTATCTGAAAGTACACAATCTTCTTTCTAGCAAGGAGTTTGGTAAGAATATCGGTTTTTTGTTCGCACTGTCTCATAGTCTTGGTGAATTCTGAGCTTACAAAGTATACACCATCTTGACATGGTACACTCCCTCTAAATTTGTATGACCAAGATCATGGGGTGCCAACTTAATTTGATCTTCTAGCTTCTCCCTCTGACCTATAGCCTTCTCACATGGTAATAATCATAATTCTCTGCTCCCGTCATTGAAATATAAGACAACATACGTGTTCATTCAAACCAGAGAACTAATAATCATAATTCTCTGCTACAATTTCTTGATTACTAGAGAACCAACAAAACATGGTCTACTCCCTTTGAATCAAGATCCTCCAATGTCTACACTATTTATATACTCAACTCAGTGTCACTGCAAGATGTCACATCATACCTTCCTTCCTGAGAGAACCAATACGAATAATCTAAATGGTCATAAGGTTACATCGGCTAGCATAAGATGCATTTTGATCTTTTCCAAGGCCATAACATTAACACTCCCTCTTGGACTTGAGGGAAGATAATAAAGACCTCGTATGATGTTTATCTCAATGAGTTGTAGTCTCATCATGTATGGAATGCCTTAATCAAGGATTCTATCAACATGCATCTTATCGGTGATTCTATCCATGAGTTCCCACTGCTATAATCTCATAATTATTTTACCTTCAATACTGAACTCCCCTTCAATCAATATGATCGAGTTTGTCCATGTTGACTGAATCATCTGTTTCCTTAGAAGCTAATTTCACCAACTTCTTGACCTTTTCTGAAGATGTCAAAGATAGATTACGAATAGTTCATAAAGCTAAACTATCCTGAACATAAAAATGATAGAAGCATACAAAATTTATTATTTAATGAATTACAAACTGCAAATTCATATGGATAAATAAAACATGAGATACTTATCTTTTCAAATATTTTCAAGTATTTCCTTTCGTAAGATGAGCCCATTAATACGATACTCATACCCATCGTACTTAATATCAATGTATCTCACAAGAATTGAAGATATGTCAACTTCTCTTCATACTTAAGTTAATACATCCTGCCAAATTCTTTCATATCCTTGTGATTGTAATCATGTTATGAAACTCTCACAAATAAGAAGCCATGGTTTGTAGATTCCATGCTAGGAACTTAATGCATGTGAAAGCCTTTCTGGACTGCTCTCCCCAAGCAAGTCAAAAACCCCATGGTAAGTAGGATGATCAAACATTGACATGAAACTTTCATTTAGTCTACATAACAACAGATAAACCCTCCACAATTACATCCTTGTATAGCTCAAGCAATTACAGGAGTATTTGATCTCCTTGATTCTCAGAAAGACTAGAAACTTTTTTTTTTTTCAACAAATCACTTACAATGATCGCCCATCCTCAAGTTATTGGAATTTTCCTCTTCTCAATGATTTTTGCTTCAATTTGACCTTGGTCAGGGTGTTGTAAGCACAGACCCAACAATATCACTATCACCACAAGTATCAACTTGTGGTCCCAACAATTTTAGTGCCCCCTATGTGAAATATGTGGGATATAGATCTCAGACAACCTTCCAAACTATGTGTGTGTGCCTTCACATATGTAGGACCTTAGACATGATACTTTAGCCAGTATCATCACTCATAGATAAGTTGGAACCTGTAAAGAACCTCTTATTTCGAATGGTGAATGCCGAGAATTCTTCCTATTCCATGATCGTATATGATGTTATATTAAAAAGACATGTATTTTCAAGCCCAGGTGAGACCTCCTACCATCCGCATTGGCAAATCTACTGCAACAAAGAAAAATTTCTTCACTTATTATATTTTTATCATGTGGATCCATATTGAACCATCCAATGAATTCATTTCTTGGGCAAGAAACAATTAATATATAACCAAAGTTGGGAACTTCACATTCTATGTCGTGTAGTCTGCAAAGAGCGAAAATGTTGTTGGAAACACAAATACATTGTAGAATTGTTCTTCACCTTGTAATTTGTCTCTGTTTTGTAGGCTTTACTATTGCTAGATGTGTTCCTGAGAGGTGTGGATCAATGGATGTGAGTTATCCTTTCTGGATTAACAATTCCCATTGTGGAAACCCTCATTTACAAATCACCTACAGGATGGATGAAGATACTGGGACACTCTCCCCATACTTTACTAGCTTTGGAGTTAATTCTACTAATCCTTCACATTATTTTGTTTTAGATTTCATTTCTTATAGTACCTCTTAGATAATTATGGATATCGATTATGAGGGTCATCGAGCATCATAAAATCCTTTTTGTATATATGCCTCTTCATGTGATCCAAAGCTCAGTTCGAGAAACTACTTTGAGCTACGTTCTGATGGGCCTTTCACTCTTTCCAACGCCAACAGGTTAGTGGTTAATTGGGAGAGGCCAGATCTGTAACGATCAACCTTCGGAGAATTTTTATAAAGTTACTTACATATTAATGGCACATCTCTACTCTTAAAGGCTGGAATATATTGGAATAGAATATATCGATGAATATTTACTCCATAGTATGACTGATATTTGCACGTACTTGTTCTCCCCTATTTGAATGGATATAAATATAAAGGTTTGAATGGACACGTATGTTGTCTTATATTTCAATGATTGGAGATGCCTAAAGTCTTTTCCTTATCCCCTCTGGTTTTGTGTCAATATCTCTCTGAGAATACACTCAATGTCATTGAATTACAGACAATCTTGGCTTCCCAGAATATACAGTGTGTAGCCTGGTGAACTGTGTGTATAATTTATGGTCTTCATCTTCTGTTGATAGCCTCCGACGAGATATACATACAGTCCTCACATATTATTATGGTGATTTCCAAAGTCTATCGTAATTTATTTCTTTTACTATTCTAAAAGATCTCAAGCTATGTACACGCTCCCATAATATTTTGATAAATACTTTTATTATCTCACTATCACTGTAGCTGATATTTTAAAAACTCATCACACCTTGTATATCTTCCGCTAATGATAGGCTCCAATTTTGACAGGCATCAACAAATATTTATTCGGAACCTTATTTGTCCAACAATAACTTAAATAATAATCTTGCATTCATCGAGTGGGTCGACAATATAATCTCCTCCCCAATGAGTATTATTTCTTCAATGTGGTTTTCTTTTCCATTTAATACTCTATTTAGTTTCCTACGGATTACAATCGACTACCAATTTCTTGTTGGCAAGCTTAAGCATTTTGATGCCACGTTCGAACCGAACTCAAACCCTCATACATTGTCATCGTGTTTAGTACTTCTTGGAATATATTTTTTTTATGACTTGGTCCATCATCTGAATAGATATATAGAATTCCTTCTCCAGTGCGCTGCAAACCAGGGAGCCTATCCTCCATCGCATAGCCAGCGAGGTGTCAGAAGTAATTCCCTAATATTATCTTAGCAATTACAGAAGATAGCATTTTTATTTCAAACATAATAACAGAACTCCTTCAATGCCAAAATCTCATGAATAATAGAGTTCGGTATTCAAGGGATGCTAGGGATGTAAATGTTTATTGCAATGCACAGTCTGTGGTATTCCATGATACCCAAATTCGCTTTGACAATATAGGTCGTATGAGAGGAATGGACATTGTCCGTCTGTAATTCCCTCAAAGAATACTATTGCCTACAAATTTGTCTCCACAGGAGACTACACAAATTTTTCCTCCCTTATGCTCCAGCGTAGAATCTGGTTGATTCCTCCAGCATGGATTCTGTAGGCACATCGGGAGAATATATAAAATGAAAACTTCTCAAATTAAATTAAAACTGAATAAGACTATTAATCATTAGAGCAAATTACTTGCTGGTGAAATGATCTCTATCAATGCCCTGGTCTTTCCTTCAAGCGGTTAAGCTTTACAGAAGGAACTTGGCTCTGATACCATGTTAGGAATATAGGATGAATAGGTAAGTGAATAATCTGCTCTTGTTGATGGACTGAGGAATGCAATGGCCTTTGTGATTGATTGATTCCTCATTCCAATCAAGCATATGTATTATACAAAGGGTTAGCAACTTGGAGGATCATGACTCTTCATGATGTCCATTAATTACTAACTAATATGTTAGTTTACTTAACATCTCTTAACTAATATGATTAGTTTACTGAACATCTCTTTACTATATTTCAACAAAGATGTTATGTATCCTACTTTGCTCTCTAGTAGTAAGGATGATGAGGAACAAAAGTGTGTTTATTCCTCTCTTTTTCATTATTGTCAAGGTTTTCTTCATGAAAGGTTGGTTCTGTTTATTGTTTTCTCATGGTTTTGGTTTCCCTAAGATTAAGAAGTCCGTATTTAGTTATTTTTAGACTTTTGGTGGTGCATGTTGCCTTGTGGTGCCTTGTGATTTGCATCCTAGTAGTTATTTCAACATTGTGATTGCTTATTTATTGGTATGTTAGAGTGTAGTTGTGATGGGACATGTTCAACATGCAACTCTTATGAACTCCACCATTGTTATGGGAGACTATGTTGTGGAAATTCAAAGCTTTCCAATCATAGATTATATTATTCTCCATCAATTATTTTCCTTAGTTGGCATTGTTTTTTGGTCTCTAATATGCTCAAAGATGTATGAAGGAGGATTACAAATGATTCAAATAAATTATGAGTGATTGCAACACCTATCATTTTCTACCACTTAGGTTAGATTCTTAGAACAAGGTCTATTATTGAGCCTTTTTGTTGGGCTTTCCCTAGCTTTTTGGAATTGACTTCCACTACCATTTATAGTGTTGTTATTTTGGGTTTCAACATTATAACTTTAGTTGTGAACTCATAGTCAATGGTGTTTCTTCTAGGAGCTTTTGATGTTGAAGTTAGTCATTTGTGAGATAATTTGAGTGATAACAATTATAAATTAAAAAAAATACTTTTAAAATTAAGACTCTATCCTTAAAATCTGATGATGTTTAAGTATCTAAAATTGTTAGGATTAACAAGGTAGAAATAACAATTATGTGCAAATATAACTAATATCAGAAAATAATAAACCACACAGAATAGAACACAAAACACACAGATTTAACGTGGTTCACCCAATCCCTGGGCTACGTCCACCAACAGTGAGTCTAATATTATTATTATCCAGTGATTACAACCTGATTACAATCCGTAATCCCTTACAGCCCAATTATGTCACAAGTACTAAAATCATACATCATGAAAATCCCTAACCCTAAGCCATATTATACAATATTTTCCCGCTTTAGGGTTAGAATGAGTTATAAGTAGTCGGCCCAAATAACCGAAAAAGTAGTCGGCCTCAAAAAAAAGTGTCGGGAGGTCGGGAGGAAAAGTGTACAGTACTTTCCTGGATAGTACTTTCCTGATTAGTCACCACAAGCTAACAATCTCCCACTTGGTGACTGATCAGTATCCACACTATACTAAAAAACCTCCCACTTGGAGACTGATCCTGTAGCAATACCGCTACCCACATGAGGCTCCCACTGGATTGAACCACCTTGGACTCAGCTGTTCTTTTATTTTGTTCAGTCTAGAAGACCAACTGAAGCTGAACATGAGTTCAACTTCTCCCTTGTTACTACCTTTGTAAACATATCTGCTGGATTATCATCAGTATGAATCTTTTCCAGCCTTAACTGTCCATCATCCAAAACTGATCGAATGAAATGGTACCGCAACTGTATGTGTTTTGTCTTTGAGTGCAAAGCAGAATTCTTTGCAAGATGAATGGCACTTTAGCTATCTGTATGTAGAAAAGTATCCTTTTGTGGATGTCCCAATTCTTCCATGAAGAATTGAAGCCATATCATCTCCTTGGCTGCCTCTGTAGCAGCAACATACTCTGCCTCTGTAGTGGATAAAGCAACCACCTTTTGTAGTCGAGAAATCCAACTCACTGCTGTCTCACCAACAGTAAATATATAACCTGTAGTACTCCGCCTGCTATCTATATCTCCTGCCAAATCTGAGTCAACATAGCCTTGTACAGTAGTAGTAGAACCCCCAAAGTGTAAACACTGACTGGATGTGCCTCTCAAATATCTGAGAATCCATTTGACCGCATTCCAATGCTCAATACCAGGGTTACTCATATAACGGCTAACGACTCCCACTACATGTGCAATATCTGGCCTAGTACATACCATAGCATACATTAAGCTCCCTACAGCTGAAGCATAAGGTACCTTAGACATTTTAGTCTCTTCTTTTGGTGTCTTGGGACACATATCCTTAGTCAATTTCAAATGACCAGGCAAAGGTGTGCTGACAGCTTTGGCATTTTCCATAGAGAATTGTTGCAACACCTTCTCAATATAATTAGCCTGAGATAGAGACAATTTCCTATTTTTCCTATCTCTACAAATTTTCATACCAAGGATTTATTTTGCTGCTCCCATATCCTTCATAGCAAAAGATTTTGCTAACTGTTGTTTCAACCCCTTAATGTGATCCATGTTAGACCCAGCTACAAGCATATCATCAACATATAAACATAAAATAATGTAGCTATCATCATCCAACCTCTTAAAATAAACACAATGGTCAGAATGACACCGACTATATCCATGCCCATTCATAAAAGTGTCAAATTTAATATACCATTGCCGAGGTGCTTGCTTCAAGCCATATAAACTTTTCTGCAATCTGCACACCAAATTCTCCTTACCCTTGACCTCAAATCGTTGTGGCTGAACCATATATATTTCTTCATCCAAATCACCATGAAGAAAGGTTGTTTTAACATCAAGCTGCTCTAAATGCAAATTTTCAGTAGCCACAATACTTAAAACAGTACGAATAGAAGTCATTTTAACAACTGGAGAAAATATCTCATCAAAATCAATACCATGTTTCTGTGCAAATCCTTTTACGACTAATCTGGCTTTAAATCTTCTCGTACCTCCATCCTCTTCTTTGATCCTGTAAACCCATTTATTCTGTAAAGCCCTTTTACCTGCAGGTAACTTACATAAATCCCATGTCTGATTTTTCAGCAAAGAGTCCATTTCATCTGTCATTGCAGACTCCCACTGAAGCTTTGTATCCACCTGCACAGCTTCATTATAACATTTAGGTTCACCAGCATCTGTTAACAGAATAGAATACAAAGATGGAGAAAATCTTTCTGGAGGTCTACTTAGCCTTGTTGACCGTCTAACACTCACTGGGGTGTGTGGTATTTGTTGTTGCTGTTGTTGCAGAGCATAAGGAACTACTGGAACATGAACTTGTGGAGTATCATCCAGTACTACATAGTCATTTTCTTTCTTCTCATGCTGTAGCAACAGATCTTTGTACAATACTTTCTCATTGAATATGACATCCTTGCTTCTTACAATTTTATGATTTTCAAAATCCCAAAGCCTATAACCAAATTCATCAATGCCATACCCAACAAATACACATTTCTTTGACTTAGCTTCCAGCTTGGTTCTATTTTCAGAATCTATAAGTGCAAAAGCTTCACAACCAAAGGTTTTGAGAAAAGAATAACTCACCTTCTTACCACTCCATGCTTCCTCTGCAATACCACAGTCCAAAGGAGTAGAAGGGCCTCTATTGATTAAATAAATAGCAGTGTTCACTGCCTCTACCCACATATTTTTGGGCAGCCTAGCATGCAACCTCATACTCCTTGCACGCTCCATTATTGTCCTATTCATGCGTTCAGCCACTCTATTTTCTTGTGGAGTCCTTGGTATAGTTTTCTGCCTACGAATACCATTAGAGGAACAATATTCTTCAAATTATGTGCTGCAATACTCACCACCATTATCAGATCTGAGACATTTTAACTTTTTATCAGCCTCATTCTCAACCAAGCATTTCCATTTCTTAAAAGTTTGAAATACATCAGATTTCTGTCTAAGGAAATAAATCCATACTTTTCTTGTTGCATCATCTATAAATGTAACATAATACAGAGAGCCACCAAGGGAAGATACCTGAGCTGGTCCCCATACATCTGTATGCACAAGCTCTAATCTCTCATTTTTCTTTTCCTTCCCACTCTTCACAAAACTAACTCTCTTTTGTTTTCCATAAACACAACTTTCACAGAAATCCATATTGACACATTTCAGGCCAGGTAAAACTTTCTTTGAATGAAGTAATTTCATACCTTTTTCACTCATGTGCCCGAGTCTATTGTGCCACAGTGCTGTGTCAGAATCTACAGCAACAGTTTGATGTTCTTCCTGCTCAACTGCAGCCACTATTCCTGAACATTCATTATCTTCTGAAACAATTAAAGTAGAAGGAACAGTATGACCTGTACAAAGATATAAGGTGCCTACTTTCACATCTTTTGCTACTACTAAGGAACCTTTTGAAACCTTCCAATTTTTATCATTAAAAGTAACTGTGCAACCCTCATCACCCAGTTGCCCTGCTGAAATTAAATTCCTACTCAGCCTTGGAACATGTCTTACCTTTTGTAGTAGCCAATGATTCCCATTCTGCAACTTAATCTTAATTTTTCCCTTTACAACAATCTGACAGGGTTCATTATCTCCCAAATAAACTAGCCCAAAATCCCCTTGGACATAATCAACAAAATAACTTCTATGGGGTGTAGCATGAAATGAAGCCCCAGAATCTAAAACCCATGAATCATCAATACTTTCTAAGGACAAGAGCAAAGCATCCTCCTCAGATTTGTTACTTACCACATTTGTCTCCTTGTTTCCATCATTTTTGTCTCCTTGATCTTTCTTCCGAGACCAACAATCTTTCTTCTTATGACCTGGTTTTCCACAGTACCAACAATCATTTGGCCCTTTAGATTCAGACCTGTTTCCCTTTGATTTTCCTCTTGATTTCCCACGATTTCCAGAGTTGTTTCCTCTATCTCTTGTTCTGCCTCTGCTTTCTATGTTCAATACACTACCCGATGTGGATGCCCCTGAGCTTTTCCTACGAATTTCCTCACTCAATATAACACCAATAACATCATCATACTTTAGGGTATTAGAACCAGAAACAGAATTACTAACAGCCATTGCCAAGCCATTCCAGCTTTCTGGCAAAGAACACAAAATCAAGAGAGCCCTAACCTCTTCATCAAAAGTAATTTTAACTGAGGTTAATTGACTTGTAACTGTATTAAACTCATTCAAATGATCAGTAACTGATCCACCTTCTACCATTTTCATATTAAATAAACGCTTCATAAGAAATACCTTGTTTGAAGCTGAAGGCTTTTCATACAACTTCACTAGGGTTTCCATCAGATCTTTAGCTGTCTTTGCTTCAGTAATATTGAATGCCACCGATTGTGCCAGGCATAGACGAATACTCCCCAGTGCCTTCCTATCCAAAATATCCCAATCCTCCTGAGACATTGATTGCTCTTTCTTGGCTACTCCCTCTAATGGCCGCCATAGATCCTTCTGATAGAGATAATCCTCCATTTGCATTTTCCATAACTGGAAGTTCTGCCCATTAAACTTATCAACCTTCAGCCTACCCTCGTCTGCCATTTCTCCCACTTAACTGAGAGACTCTCCCACTAACTCGTGAGACCTGCTCCAGAGAATAGATGAAAGAACGAACGAAATAACCTCGCTCTGATACCACTTGTTAGGATTAACAAGGTAGAAATAACAATTATGTGCAAATATAACTAATATCAGAAAATAATAAACCACACAGAATAGAACACAAAACACATAGATTTAACGTGGTTCACCCAATCCCTGGGCTATGTCCACCAACAGTGAGTCCAATATTATTATTATCCAGTGATTACAACCTGATTACAATTCGTAATCCCTTACAGCCCAATTCTGCCGCAAGTACTAAAATCATACATCATGAAAATCCCTAACCCTAAGCCATATTATACAATATTTTCCTGCTTTAGGGTTAGAATGAGTTATAAGTAGTCGGCCCAAATAACCGAAAAAGTAGTCGGCCTCAAAAAAAAGTGTCGGGAGGTCGGGAGGAAAAGTGTACAGTACTTTCCTGGATAATACTTTCCTAATTAGTCACCACAAGCTAACAAAAATGACTTCAAATATTATCCAATTCAATAGGTAAAGATGAACTTTAACCAATGAAAATAAACCGATATTTACTTTTTTTTAATGTGAATAAGATATAAATTTAAGATTGATTGTGCCATAATGAAACTGAATAAAATTTAAAGATAGCAATTTATCATTTTCTGAATTAATGTTTGCTTGTTTCTCTGTAAAAAGTTTTGTTAATGTTCATTTCTATTTGAAGTTCAATTTATAGGAATCGCAATGTAAAAAAGTGGCATAAAACCCCCTGCTCTTTAATACGGTTTTACTAGTTGTAATCCCGGCAATGCTACCTGTTTAGGGGAATCCAACTGTGTTTTTTTCCCTCCCAATAAACTGTGACAGAGGCTGCCATTATACGGATACCTACCAGTCTTCCCTAATCAGGTAGAAAAGAGACCTTTCCCTGTTTCTTACTCGAGCAAAGGAAAATCATTGTCTCAGTCAGTAGCTGTCAAGATTCGAACTTGTGAGAAGTTCAGGGGAGATTTGTTCTAATGAATGAGATGGAAAATGCTAGTAAATAAATAAGCAAAAAAAAAAAAAAAATTTATCAAAAGAGTGGTACAAAAACTTTCGCTCTTTTAATTCAGGGCTGGCCCAAAAACTCTCAACATAGAGCACACCATTGTTTTTAAAAGAGACTGGGTAAAGTTGTTTACTCGGGGAGGTCAAGGGTTTGATTTCTCTCCCAATAATTTTTGACAGAGACTACCATTATAACCAGCCCTGCCCCAATATACTTTGTTGGCCTGAAGGAAGGCGAGGTTCCTAATCAGGAAGAGAAAATGCCCTCCCTGTTATTACTCTAGCAAAAGAAAATCAATTTCCCCAAATGAGGGAAAGTTCTGTAAATTTGAAGGCTGATCGCTCTCAACTTCTTGAAGAAGTGAATCCAACAATATCCAATTCTGCTCCTCTATACTTTCTTCTCTTTCTACACAGAACTGCGATTCTGAACCACAAAATGTGTTGCTATACTCTAGTGGCTGCCGAAATTCTTCTACGGCAAACTTGGCTGCAACAGCTTGAATCTGAGCGGGAGATAGCGAAGAGGCCGATGGAATTCCCAGCAAAGAGTCAGGGAAATTGAAATTGGCATTCGGTCCTCTGAGGCAATAAACTGCACAATCGTAAGCGCGAGTGGCCTGCTCAGGAGTGTCGTAAGAGCCCAACCAAATTCTGGCTCACTTCGGAAACCCATTTTCCCCATTTTCTCATTCGAGCTCCCTTGAATTGTGGTTGCATCTTCTCTATGCTGTTTTGGGGTTTCTGCTTTGCCATGGATTTAACCATGTTCGGGTCCAGAAAAAAGCTGGGAATCGAACCCTGGTGGAAGCCTTGCAAAACTACAGTAGGGTAGCTACAGTGGCAGTTGGGGATTCGAACCCTGGTGGAAGCCTTGCAAAATTACAGTAGGGTAGCTACAGGTGCAGTTGGGGATTCAAACTTGTAACGAGCTCAGTGAGATTTCTGCTTTGTGCTAATGAATGAGGATGCTATTGGCGATTCGAAGTTGTAACGAGCTCAGTGAGATTTTTGCTAATGAATGAGGATGCAGGGTGGGGTATATATAGACAATTTCATCTGCGAGTACACCGCGTATAGTGAGCACACAAATCAGATTTGATAATCTGTCGCACGGATCAGATTTGATAATGGGAAACTTCTGGGCATTGACAGAAACATATAATTTGAAACTAGGAGTGTGACTCGAAGGCTATATTGGGGGAAAATAAGCATGGCCAGCTATATTGATCACACCTCACTCTATTGCGTCATCCAAGAAAACTTCCAGAATACGCGCAGTAGAGACCAAAAGTCTTTTGTAGTTGCATAGGAGGTAACTTTGCACTGAGATAATCGAATCGCACCTTGGTGTGAATGAAAAGGCCGACAGAGTGCACTTTAAAAGTAAAATATTGTTGACATATGTTGACATCTAGCTATACCTTTGACAAACTTTGGACCAATGGTAATAGTTTCAACAATTTCAACAAAATATTGAATTATCTGTAGTGGAAATGCATAACCATATTTTGTGTTTTTGTCTCATATGCACTACTCTTTAGTATCCTTATCTCATTATACTTCTCAAGACAAAATTCATTGGAGGGATTTTGTAAAGATAATTGGAAGGTACTTGGAAATTGCATTAGAGGTGCTATTTTTCATTGAATAAGTATGATGTGGCAAAATATTTAGGCCCCGTTTGTTTGTCGGAAGATGACAGGAATATGAAGATGATAACCTGATTTTGACCCATATCCACTGTTTGGAACCCTCAAAGTCAAAATTGGGTTGTCATCTCAAAACCTGAATATGGGCCGAAAATGAGAATATGTATCTTCCAGCCAAAAAGGTGGAATATGTTTTGATAACCCGATTTTGGCCGATTATAAACCCAATTTAATGAACGGTCGGGTCCGGCATCTGATCTGTCGAGGGTTCCAGGCATTCGAACCGTGGAATGGCGATCTCTAGTCCAGAATAAATGCAGCCAAAGCAGACGAGATCAGAACGCGGATGAGATTGGAAAGCTGGCCAAAGCGGACGAGATCGGAACACGGACAAACGGGACCTAAAATTACCAAATCCATCTGCAACAGTTTAATTTCGTAGACAAAGCCGGGCATTTCCGAGCATGAAATGTGAAGGCATTTTTATGGTGTGATGATGGGAGACGGAAATACATTTTGGATTCAGATTCTTCCTCTCAAGTAACATATATAAAGTTCCTTATAAATCCTATGACCAAATCCGTCTGAAACCTAACAAATCTGGTGTCTACGGAGCCGTCTCTGAGGAGCTGTTATAGATTTTAGTAGCCGTTATAGACATTGTTGATCTTATCAGATTAGGGCAAAAATGATAACCTAATTTTGTTAAAGGCCTCGTTTGTTTGCGGAATTAGAATTTGAGTCAAAACCTAATTATCTCAAAATCAACCAAACGGTCCAAAACATCTTCCGAATATACAAAATCAAAATTTGAAAACCTGATTTTGAGATAATCAAGTTTTGACTCAAATTCCAATTCCACAAACAAATGGGGCCTTATTGTTTTGATTTTGTTTGTATTTGATTTGTTGTATCTTCATTCTTAAGTCTCTTGTTTGTACTTGTTTCTCACCTTTGGGAGTCTTAAACTAGTAATCCCGCCTTGGTGTGCAATGGGTACGCCGTATTTATTTGCGAGGAACCAAAAATGCATTCCTTTTTTAGGTGGCAATATTATATCCAAAATCAAATATTTTGAATAGAAACATTGTATCATTTTTTTGTAATTTGTATATTTTATAAATATTTTGAAGTTAATTGTTAATTATAGTTTAGTCATTTCTAAACAAAACACATTTTTTTTAACTACCTATTGATTATATTAAAATAATAATTAAGTGAATTAATATTATATAATATTGAATTTTTTAAAAAATAAAAATTTAGTGTTGTACATTCGTTTAAAATAGGAATATATTGTATATACTATCTATCAAAATTAGGTGATTTAAATAATTTTAAACAACAATCTAAAATCACATTACGTTGCACCATAGTATTCAATTGGATACTGACAAATTAATTTTTAAATTTTGACTCTATATAAAAAATAGTTCATAGATTGAATTTGTACGAATAATACAAGTATTTTTTCCATAATCTTTGAATTTCCACATTGATTTGTACTAATAAATATTGTTGCACCTCTTTGGTAGAGAACACTTTCAAACCGATAATTACATTTGGAGAGGCAATTTCTATTATAAGAGCAAAAACCATAAACCCTGCATACAATGGAATATTTTAACTAATATATTTATTGTATTTGTCAACTTTTTATTTGTAATGGAATATATGAAAAAGTTAGATAAGGAACACACATTTATTGTGTGCAGTTAATTTGTTGTGCTTGAAGGAATAGTATTTGATAGTCTCATCAAACAAGTCTCTTCTTCTTTCCAGCAAGCCACAAATGGGTTTTGTTGCATTCTTGCATATCTTTCAAATATGAATGTTGGTTGAATGCAGAGGTTTGCTATGTCACAAACTCTTGAAATTGTTGTGAATGTTAGCCCTTGTCGATCAGTACTTCCAATATCAATTGTTGCTCTTTTAAGTGTAAGGCCTTGTGATTTGTGCATTGTTAAGGCCCATGCCATTTTGAGTGGTATTTGACAGTGGATGCCATGACTTATCAGGAGCACTAGAATGTATTTGGGGTTCTTGTTGTCCCATGCAGGGCCCATGTACTTTTTAAATTCAACAATGACAAAAAAGGAACTTGAGGTGGTTGTTCACCTTCATTGTATACAATTACTTTGACTTGTCCAAGTGCTCCATTGACAAGTCCAGTTTGTACCCATAAATTTGCATAGAGCATGACCTCTTGGTCAATACATAAGAGGAGCTTAGACTGAAGTTGTTCTTCTTATGGGTGTGAGCATGGTAATCCTTTAAGTTTCTTTGCATTGGAAAGGGCAACTGGCTTTGCTAAAGATAGAAACATTTGTTTGTTATGGAGTAAGACCATTTCATTTGTTGAAAAAAGAAGTATGGAAGATAAAAAAGAGTTTGTTCTTCTTTGGTGAGTCTTGAACTTGATCATGACATCAGAAGTTCCCAATCTACAATTGCAGGTGTTGCATTTTGTAAATTGGAAAGGAGTGAGCGAAATTGAATCTAAATTGGGCTATCTCCAATTTGTCAAAATATTTTGTCCAGTGTAATAATAGTAGTGAAGCTGCGCCATAGTGTGCCACCATACGAACTAGAAGCATACATCAGGATGTCTTTAACTGGTGGTAGTTGGACCAAGTCACCAAAAAGAACAATAGAGCGTGCTCCAAAAGGAATGTGGCTCTGAGTAGGGAATGCTTGTCGTAGCCTCATATCATTTTTTTCTAGTAACTTAGGACCAATGAAACTCATTTCATCTATTATAACGTAACAAATGAAGTACATGCTCTCTTGGTAGGTTGCAAGTGCTTGTCCTTGCAGTGACACCATTTCTTTGATCGGTATCTGAAGGGCAAAATGAATTGGAGATGCTCGTATGTTGAACGCTGCTACACCTGTAGGTGTGAGTAGTAGCAACAGTGATTGTCCATGTGATGTTGACTTGGCCATTGTGGACTTTATGCTTGTAATAAGGTATGACTTTCCAGTGCATGCGGCTCCTTGAACAATAATCTTCAGTGGTTGTTGGTGAGTAGTTGCTTGTAGATGTGCTAGAATAATATCACATGCATTTTTTTGTTGTGCAGACAATCTAGTTTGTTTATGGTGATTAAGAACATGCGCGTTTTGAAATGTGAGGCGATTTGATTGTATGAAAGTACTAACTTTTTTTTTGTGATGGATTCAATTCAAAATTTTCCCAAATATTCTTCAAGTCAATTTCACGGCTTCCACACATGTCAAGATCATTTAAGTGGATAGGAAGGCATGGTTATAATCCTGATAAGGCTTTCCATTTATTAGGGATACTATCTTGCATAATATTTGCACTTGTTTTTGGGCTATTAACCTCATTTTTGTGTATTGGATTACGAACTGTCTTGCATACATGCCCAGGATGGTATTTTTTTGAGAAATTCTTCCATTTTACAAAAATCACAAGTGATGAAGAGCCAATATTTGTTTGAAGGTTGTGGAATAGTTTGTACAAAACTAATTCACTCCAACAAAAGGCTTCAAAAGTAATGTACTCCTTTGCAGGGATGGCTATGAAGCGTGGTGAGACTCTAACAATAGCTTTGGTGGGGCACTCTTTCCATATAATTGCTTTTCGAGAACCCTTAAAGATCCATTTTTTAGTGACTTCAATAAGTGATGTCTCTAAATATGTAGGGCGTGAGATGTAAGCTTCAATATTGTTTTGGTATGTGGTTTCTATATTGGGTGTAATTGGTACACGTTGGATATTTTTTTGGTTGACATTTAAAGATACAAATATCCTACTTGATAGGGATAGTGGTAGCTTGACCAAGAGGTGGCGGGTTTCTTGGGCACCAATGTCAAGGTCCACAATGTTTTCAAGAAGCATTCTGTGAAAAGCAACTGGGGCATGATTTTGAGAGTCAAATATGTTTGAAATGCGGGACAACATGGCATTGTATGTTTCACACTTGTTCTCAGCTTTTGCTTCATATTTTGTAATAAATTTGAGTACTGCTTCAATAGAGAGGATGGGTTGGAAATCTACATTGGCCCTCTAGATGGATAGTATTTGTGGGTTGTGTAGGTTTAGATAGTCATCATTACGAGTAGGGGTGTGGGTAGGTTGGCCATTATCAATGACATAAAGTTTTATTTTTTCTTGTGTACTCCAAGGGGCTTTATAATGACACATAAGAGTAGGGCCTTTCATTCTTAGGCATGTTTGGAGGGAAAATTTTGTGTGTCATTGTACATGGTTGACCAATTATGTGTTGTGTATTGTGGGGTTAGCCAAACTATTCTTACTTGTATCCATCAAATAGGGGTCATCAAGAGGAGAGCGATGTTTTTTTTGGTTTGTCAATTGAATACTCCATGGGTTCCATGCAGACACATATCTATCAATGAAGTCAAGTGCGTTTTGTATGGATTGACTATCATTCCATTGTAAATCACCAATGTTTGGTGCTTTACGTAGGCAGATGAAACCATGGATATGTGCAAAGCCTCTGTGTTGCCATTCATACCTGATAGGAGTTTTTTTTTTAGAAAAAAAATATTTTGAAATAAATAATATAAGTAGGAGGAAGGTAGAGTTATGCCTATACCAGTGATCTGTTGCACCAAGAAGTTTGTCTAATACTTCCTCATGAAATGTTGTAAATCTATGATGCATGTAGAGTGTTGAAAAGTGTGGATTCTGAATAATATTTTGTATCCTCCATCTGGTTGATGTAGTAGGGTGCATTGGTGAGGTGGATGGAATGGTCTTGTGCAAGTTTGGCCATTTTGTATCTGCTGCACACTAAGGGTAAAAAACAAAGTTGGACAACCAATTTGAATGACCATGTCAATAATATCTCCTCTACGTTGATTCCAGATCAATGGTCATGTCCCAAAAATTTATGAGCCAAACCACATGAACTACTCAACAAGCTTGTCATCAGGCAAGTCCTTTAACTATTGGTGCAAGTCAGCAATTGTTGTAGGCATAGAACCATCAAGTTGTTTATGAACAAAGATAGACGATGTGCCTTGGCTTTGATCATGCAGAAGGATATTCAGTATGAAGTATCTAAATCGTGGATGTTGGCCAAACCTATTATCATGGTATTGCAAAATATGGTGAACATATTCACGTAGTTTGACATCTTTAATACATTGTTGTTTAAATGTGGCTTCCCCTTGTGGAAACAAAGTTGGGAATGTCATTGCAAACAATCCTTGTGTTGTATATTCATTGATGGGCGATGCAAAAATTGTCGGCCATTGTATGGTTGGAGCTGGTCGTCCTTCACCTAGTTGTAGTAAAGAGTGTACTTATTCAACCTCTCTACGTGCAGTGGGTAGGTTTGGCACAAATGAAGTTGCATGCATGATTTCTTCTAGTGGGTCCTCTTTTGTTACTTCAATTTGGTTGGTGGATCTTTCAGTAGTATCAACACTAGAAGTTGTTGAGTATAATAGGTTTGAAATGCCAATGGAATGAAGCGGCAAAGATGATAATGTAGAATCATCTACTTGTACATCTTTGTAATATGGATCATTGCATATTTTATATTTTTATGCTTCATAGACACAAATTCTACTAACATAGAAGTTGTATTGTTGATGGCCAATATTTTATTTGTTCACTATAATTATGTCCAAGCCATCTATTCACCTAGGCAAGAAAGATGCAATTGTAGAAATATCTTGAGGAAAAAATGTAGTGTGGCCACTGTATTTTAGTTGTCCACCTCTTGCATAAGTAAGTTGTAGGATAGGGCTTATCCTTGCAATTAGCATCTCCTCAATTTGAGTAATAATTTGTAAACATTTAGGTTATATGCACCAGGGTCCATATTATTCCATTTTGAAAACTAATTTCCATTTCTTTCTAATGAGAAACTATAACAAGTGCTTGACCCATTTGATTTCCATGCAAACTAAACAAGTTGAAATTATAGAAAGGTTATCCAATTTGTAATGGAAATTATCTCTAGCTGTGAAGTAATTATGAGAGAAATGGGGAGAATATGGTTGGGTGGGTGGGATGAGTTAAGTAGTGCTTTCAGTTTGAGGTAAATATTCTTGCAGATGGTCTGGCATAGGCAAAGTAGGTACTATGGAAATGGATGGTTCACCTACAAGGTTTTGACAACTTTATCATCTTCTTTTGTTGATAATGTCCTTTGTTGCTTGGTACCTTGCTCGCCTCTTCTATTTAGCTTGAGTTTTTTTTCCAAATTGTTATCATTTTGTATGTTCATTTATAGATATATACCTAAATAAGAGCGATGTGATATACATGTGTAATTAGTGTTCTTGAAATTAGATTCCCGGGTCTTTTGAAAGAATTAAAAAGATACTAAATATTTCACTGTTAAAGTTCTCTAGGTAAAATGATTCTAATTTTGTATGTACATTAAAATTTATGTCTTACTTTATTTAGTAAGATCACATCAATATGTAGTTAATTTTAAATCAAATACCTTGTTAAAAGAGGCGACAATGTATTCTATCATGGAAAGAGAGAAAGAAAGATTATACATTTCCATTAAAATTAATATCTAGCATCAAAAAAAAGATCCATAGGTTTAAATGTGAAAATAATAACCATTGATATGAATTTGTGATCCTTATTACTTATTATGTATAGGAAATACACAAGTGTCAATAGTCTTTCGTTGGAACATATAAAAGCAAGACAATTTATGTTGGTAATTCTATTTGGAATTACATGTGCAAGTACTATTTTTTTGTGTAACACTATAAAAGGTGTATGCACCCTAAAATGGTCGCCTAGAATTTGGGCCCCATTCTTCAATTTATCAAATGATGGGACCAATTTATCAATTTTTTGAATCAATATTTTCAATTCAAATCAATTTCCTTGATCAAATCATAAATTCTATCATTTATTCAATTATAATCTATGGGCTAACCATTTTATCCTAAGTCTTTATTTAATTAAAAGGAATTCCCTCCCCTTTTATTAAATAAAAAGCCACCACTTTCCTCTTATCCTAAGTTGCACAAATAAAGCATTATTCTTATTTTATAAAAAGGAGAAAAGGTCTTTTTGTCTCACATGAGGCTCAAAAGTCAACACTTCTTTCTCATTGGAGGAGACTTGTGCACATGGATTGCTCCTCTTTCAAACCCCACCCTTGATCAAATCTTTTGCCTCTTAATCTCCATCGTCTATTGGTTCTCATTTCTTATAAAAGAAGAGCTCTCTTCTCATTCTATGATCCAACTTTTGAATACTAATCTTATGCTACAGGATTTCTTGGTGACTTTGGAGCTTTGGAGATCTTCTTGCATTCTAGCTTTCATTCTTGCATCATAACTTCATGTTTATGCTTTCTTAGCTTAGATTTCCTTTCAAGTTCTAGCTTAGCTCACATAGCTTAATTAGCAATGCTTGTAATACTTTCATTTTCCTTCCATAGCTTAGTTGCATTCTTCATTCTAACATAGCATTGCATTGCATTTCCATCTTGATTCTTGTGGATATTGACATTCTTTCCCTTGTCTCTTTGAATCTCCCATTGTGTGGTTTACTAGCAAGGTTATAGGCTTAATAGCTCTAGTTGAGAGCATTCTTAATATCCTTGTGACTCCATGCCTAGGGAGCTCTAGGTTGCTTTCTCAAGGTTTCCAATCCATGGATTCTCTTGGAAGTAATGACTTAGAGAAGTGCACATCTTAGTGTGTACATTTTTGGCACCCACCATGGGGCAGAACACTCTATTTTGTCTTTTCTTTTCATGCATTTTCGTCAATTTTTTGTCATATTTTTCTTGTTGTTTCGGCTATTTTTTGTACTTTCTAATAGAATATCATATGACAGTCCTCCAGTACCGTACTACAATTTTTTGTATACCCATGTGATACTTTTCCAATAAAAGTATTGTACACCCTTGCAAGATTCTGTCGTAGAGACATACAAAACTCCATCGTCTAGACATAGTGCGATCTATCGTATAGAGAGAAAGTATCGCACCGGTATACTGTGAAGTATCGTACGAAACTTTCTCTGACAGAACTGTCACCTAGGCCTGGCAGTGACTAATTTTGATCGTTTCTTTGCAAGATTTGATTTGTTTGCTTCGGATTTCTAATTTGTTGTGGTAGAATAGAGGTTTACTTGCAGATTTTACTTGATTTTATTGTGCTAACCTTTGTGGGGCTAACAAGTTGTGCTTGTAGGTGTGCTCTCATTGCTTGAATATTTGCCAAAAAGAACAGATGTCAAAGCTTCAAATGCACAAGGGCTACTAATCCTTTCTTGTAGGGCTGCCTAAAGCATAAAAACAATCAAGTGCTTGTTCATTGCTTTCATTTTTAAGTGTGGCATATACTAGTTGTTTCTTTTTTAGGCACTTAATATCTTGTTGTAGGAGTCTTTTGGTGGTATGAGAGTATGCTCTTCACCCTTGTGGTGAACCAGAAATCTTGACCCACTTCTAGATTTTGAAAGCAAGAGGCTAATTGAACTTTGCTTGGTGTGTTTGGGAGAGATTTTTGAGATAGGAGAGTATGCTCTTCACCCTTGAGGTGAAGCAAAAATCTTGACCCTCAAAGATTGATCCACTTTTTGTTTAGTTTTAGAATCCTTTAGTGGGCTTGCTCTTGAGCAATCAAGAGGAATGACCCAAGTGGGGACAAGCTAATACCGAGCTATTCTGACCCACTATAAAATCAAGGCTATCAAGGACACAAAACCTTGGTAGATGTAGTACTTGTCTTCATTTGGTGTGAGTACTTGTGGGATTGTGACCACGAGGAAAATTCTAAGCAAGAATGCTTAAGGTACTCTTGTGGCCGCGAGGTCTATTACTTGCCGCAAGGTAAGGAGTCCCTTTGGGGAGCAAGAGGGGTATTATGAATGGAAGCCCTTACTACGAACCATAGATAGAAGCTACCCAATTTTTCCGCTTAGCATCTTGGTGCAAGGATTGATCCTAGTGGACTAACCCGGATCACCCCAAGACTACTCACCATCTATGTTCCTTTGGTTGTGTCATTGGCACTTCCACGACAAAGCCAACATCTATTGTGGGCAACCACTTTGTGTGAGGCAATGGGACATCAAGTGTGGGCCAAATTGTTAAGTATTGAGCCTTTGTCTTTCTAGGCTAGTAAGTGCTTGATTTGTTCTCTCTATGATCTACCTGTATAAACGTTCCCATACATCAAACATCATGGTAGCATTCATAATATTTTCTCTTTGATATCACAATTGCTTATCTTGGCAAGGTTGCTTTCGCCCTTGTGCAAGTGTTTTACATCATGTTTGATCACCTATTGTTTGCAAACCTATCTATTGTCTGTTGTTACTATATTCTGAATTGTGAGATCGAATTTGCCAAACTGAAACATTGACCAAATTTCATTTAAAACTAATATTTTCACATTCACTGGTCAAGAATCATACAATACTGAACAATCATCACACACTGCTCTGAGTTTTATTGTGCAATACTTCGTTACTGAACAACTGTCACATAGCTTGCCTAGATTTTATCGCACTAACTGCTTGGAAACTGTCGCATGACCTTAGTGCGAAATATTGTCTAGACATATTGTATCATCCCAGTACCCTGCAAACTGTCGCATAGAGTAAATTTGTTGTCTGTCTAATTTGTGCCATTTTTAGTCTTCCTTTGGTCGATCCAGATTTTAGGTCTCTTACCTTGCAGTTGGAAGCCTGTTTGTACCTTGGGTTCCTATGTTTTGACTTCTTGAATTAGTATTCTTTGATTTCACAAGTCATCTTGTTTGGAATCGGTAAGTTAGAAGCCATCCTTGTTGAAAAAGTAAACCTTTAGATTCTTTGGTAACATACTTGGAGAGTCTTAGTAGTCTCTTGTCCAATTCACTTCCATCAAAAATCAGTTTCAATTTCAAATATAATTTGGGTAAATCCATCCTCCTGATCCATATGTTCTACGATACTTATCCTTTGATTGGGCACCTCTGTGGTAGTGTTGGTTTACACCTTTTGCGATTTTCTATCTTACCATCTCTTTTTGGACAATTGAACACTTTTACTATCCTAGTTTGGTATCAACGTTTCTTAGGGTCATCTTATCATCAAGGGTCTTTTCTTTCATGTTGATTACGATAAGGTATCAAGTCAATCAAGGAAAATGACCTCAAGTTGTCTTTTACCAGTTACCCTTAGTCCAAACTCGTCAAAAGCGAAAGGGAAAAGAACCCATCTTTGATCAATCCCCTAGGAGCAAGTCTGAAGTTTGGTTTAAACCTAAGAGCAACCCTAGTGAGTTGAGTACCTCTTTAGCACCTTCTCAATCATATATGGACATGAGTTACCATGACTAGAAAGGAGAGAGAAGTAATGGATCAAAATCTTGATGACATTTTTCAGAGACATAGGGATAACATGCTATTTGGTGATGACAATGAACCAAAATCACCCCCTATCAACACAAGATATTTAGATGCCCATCAGAGAGATGAAAGGTATACAAGATGAGCTCACCAAGATGAATGGTCACAACATGAAGACCAAAACAACGAACCTTGTGATGCTCATGTAAATGTAGCATTTACTAATTACTTGTTCAAACACTCAAGGCCAAACTCTCCACCCCAAAAAACCTCAAGATATGCGAGTGAAAGGCTCAAAAGAATTGAGCGAGAAAGGAAAGCCTTTTTGGATGAACAAGACACAAAAGAAGAGAAGCTCAAACTCCTAGAGGCGGAGAGACAAGCCTTATTGGAAATAGAAAGAAAAGCTTTTCAAGAAGAACAAGATAGGCTTCTAGCCCAAAAACTCAATGACCAATTCAACAACAGGCATACCAACAGTGGAAACAACTCTCCACCATTTACTCCTTCAGGAACCCCATGAATCAGAAGGCGTTCAAGAACCCCTTCAAGATCTCTTAGTCCTAGAGGAAGAAGGACTTCACAAAACGCTCACTATAGGAGACAAACACCTCCTAGGGACTCATGACAACCCTCCCAACGAGCTCATCATGGCTCCCAACATGGAGGAAGTAGTGCAAGTTTTGATGCTCAAGACTTTATGAGGATGAAACAAGAGCCACTCTTCCAACAATATGTGGAGAGGTATCTAGAGCAAAACAAGGATAAGTTCCTAGAGAGCTTGATCAACAAGGGTGCCAAGGTTCCTTATAACTTGATGTGGATAGAAAGATCAAGAAACAAGGACCATCCCCAGAAGAGGAGATCAAGAAAATCAAGCATATGATGGAAAAGGTGTTGGCACCTAAGAGTTCCTTTTCACTTGACTCAATCTGTCCTAATCCTTTTGACAGGAGTGTGAGCATGAAGGATTTTACTAGGAAGGTAGAAATCCCCCAATATGACAAGTATGATGGTAATGGGGATCCACATGACCATGTGCGCCAATTCTACATCATGAGCTTTGAATTCCACCAAGACAACTCCTATCTCATGAGGTTGTTTCCCAAGAGTCTCAAGGGTCAAGCAATGGAGTGGTTTACCAACATAACTCCCCCTGTCAAGACTTTTAAAGAACTTGTTCATAGATTTTTCCAAGACTTCACCTACAATCTTTTGAGATCTGTCACTATGTTGGACCTATGCAACTTGAAACAAAATCAAGGGGAGTCATTTGTGGTTTTCTTGCAAAGATGGAGACGTCAATGTTCTTGTTACTCCAGGACCATTACTGAGAAGGAGAGGATTGACATTCTCATTAGCAAATTGATTCCTGATATGCAGTATGAAGTGAGAAAAATCATCTTTGACTCCTTTCACACCATGGTCAAAACCGCATGCAGAATTGAGGATGTGTTGAAAGAGCAAGGAATTTTGACCAACAACAAGAATAACAACAATGGTCAAAACAATCACAATGCTAATAAGGACAAAGGGAAAAACTTGCATTCGAATAAGAACAAGCAAGTGGTTAATGATGGAGTGGTGGAATCTTCCCAACCAAAGGATCAAGGTGTTCTTCACTTATCCAGTATTGTTCAAGCAATGAAGCTCAACACATCCAACCAACACGAACACAAGCCAAGGTACCAAGAAAAGCCTAAGAAAGAAAGGCGTCAATTTTCAAAGCTTGGTGATTCCTATGAGGATGTCTTAAAAATGCTTATTGCTAACAATCTTGCACATCCTCAAGATCCTACAAAGCACCATATTCCTAATGTTAAACCTCATTGGTGGGATGAGAAGGCTTTCTGCAAATTCCACAATGGTATTGGACATGACATCAAACATTGTTGGAAACAAAAGCATATTATCCAAGACCTCACTGAGAGTGGAAAGCTTAAGGTGGATGGTTTGAACACTAATGTTGATCACAAGGCTTTCAAGGAGCCATTGCCTAAATATGAGAAGGGGGAAACCTCTAAACCAAAGAATGGCAAGGCCGAAATCAACTATACCTACACAGCTGTAGAAAATGTGGTCAATATGCTTGAACTTGTGGAGGAAAGTGTCAACATGATGAGAGACAAGGATTCTTATGGTTATGATGTGGGCTCTCCTCCTATATTTGATGAAGAACTTGTGGTGGTGCTTAGGGGTCCTCACTCTCAAAGGTCATCCCAAGCTCTTAATGATGTTACAAGAAGCCAAGGTCTTGTGGTTATTAGAGGTCCTAGTTCCAACTAGTCTAGTAAACCAAAACAAGTGGCATCCAAGAATGTCACCACCAAATCAGCAGTTAACCCTAAAATGAGCTATAATCTTGTTGACCAATTATAGAGAACCTCGGCTCAAATCTCAATCTTTGAACTCTTGGAATTATCCCCAAGACATAAATGTGTCCTTGAGGATGCCTTGCGCACAAAGAATGTTCCTACCAACATAGATGTCGACCAATTCCAAAGTATGGTCAATCATATTGCCAGCCCACATTACCTCACTTTTTTAGAAGACGATGACAAAGCTTTGAGCCATCCGCATAATCTTGCCCTTCACATTGAAGTCATGATCCATAAAACCCATGTTAGGCGTGTGTTGATTGATGGGGGTGTTGGGCTCAATATTTGTTCTTTAAGTCTGTTGAAAACATTGGGTTACTTAGAAGAGGTCATAGACGCTCGAAAGAATATCACAATAAAAGCCTATGATGAGGTAGAACAAAGTTCTAAGGGATTGGTTGTTCTTCCTGTCAGGATTGGCCCCATTGAGAAGGACATTTTGTTCCAAATTGTTGATGATGGTCCTCTAGCATACAACATTTTACTTGGTAGGCCATGGATCCATGAGATGCAACCAGTGCCATCCACCTACCACCAATGTGTTAAGTTCCCCTATAATGGAGTAGAAATTTGTATACCTGGGGATAGCACATTATCTGTCAATTCCATTTTAGCAGGGACTCATGTTCCCTTAAATAGAGAAGCAGAGGATTTCAATGCGACTCTAGCACAGTGCAAAGATAAATTCAAATCAATGGACCTTGGTATGGGGGGGTATCATCTTGACTACTTTACTAAACTGCCAATCTCACCTAGGTCTTATGGAAAACCTTCACAAGAGATGTGACCTTCATCTTTGGCCATGACCTTGTTTGGCACATTTGTAGAGTCCTCAGTTCCTATCCAAGATGAAAAAGAAGAGGTAGTTGTTAAGGACTGGATTTATAGAGAAGATAAGTACAGGCACAATGAGAACTTCTCTCCCTCTCCTAAGGCATATGGAAGAGGGTACACTCTTGTCAAAAATATGGGCTATCCAGGACATGGTCCTCTTAGTCACAGATTGGATGCTAGGGCTGAGCCTCTCGATCATGCTCTTTTTGGATGCAACTCTAAGAAGACGGTTGGCCTAGGGTTTGAAAGTCATGACAAGAAAACTACTCCTATCCCTGATGATTCGGATAGTGAAGATGAGTCAAGATACATGCCAAATTTAACAAATCAACAAGATAGATGTGAAGATTGGGTCCCTTCCACCAATCTCCTTTGGGGAGATTTAGATAATTTAGCTGCCCATACCTAGAACAAGAAGAATCCACTTTTGGAGATCATGTCCAACAACATCAATGCAAAACTGGTGCTCGAGAAGGTGTCACCCTTGGTGATATTAGAGCCTCCACCTCAAGGCGTCAATAACATGCATTATGTAAACATCTCAGTAGGGATTCAGATACAAAATCACATGAGTATGAATGGGAGTCTCTCTCTAATTCTTCCATAGTTGACATGGGCGTTGATGTTGTCCATACTTATAGATCTCGTCCCGAGGTAGCTAACGAGTCACGTGTAGGATTTACGGATTTGAATCCATAGGTCGCTTTAGTGGATGATTCTTTGCTTGGTAGGATGAATCTTGATTTAGGTGACTTAGAAGGATACTTGATAGACTCTGACTCTTCGATCACTAGAGATAATGCCATTCGTATCCACAATCTTGAACCTACCATTGACCTACCTCTTGCTAATCCTCACCTCATTGATTGGTCCCAACGTTATCAAGAGCCTGAGCTCTTAATATTCTAGAATGACTATGAGATAACTTGTTACCTAAATGCAATTGAACCTATAGTCTCTTCCACCAGTGAACCGACTACAAGCATGACAGAACTTGACATCAAGTACCTTAGTCAAAAAATAAAAAGAAAAGAAAAAAAGAATAAGAGTTCTAAAGGCAAAAACCACTGTGTGGCGGTGTCAGAACCTAAAATAGTAAAAATAAATGACATATCCAAGGGTGAAAACCTCTCTAAGGCACCTAAGGATGAGGTACTTGATCATCTCCCAAGTTACTTTCAAGACAAATCTTCAGTGCTTGTAGAGCCAACACAATTAGTCAACTTGGGAACAAATGAAACTTCACAGATAGTGCACTTGGCTCAGTCCTTGTCACCTCTAGAAAGAGAAGCATACACCAAGTTCTTACAGAGGAAGAAGATTAATTTTTCTTGGACACTAATAAATTTGGGGCCATTTTGCGACGGATATGTGCCGCTATAGCGACGGTGATAGACGTCGCAATTTTTTAGTCACAATTTACGACGTCTATGGGTTTCCATCGCAATTGCAACGCCCTGCCGTCACAATGTCATTGCTTCACCCATACAGCGCCTCCATCGCATTGCGACGGAAGGGCGTCACAATTGTGACGATCCTCCGAAGCAATTGCGACGGGCCTGGGCGTCGCCAATACGGCACCACCGTCGCAGTTGCTTCGGCGGACCGTTGCAATTGCGACGGTCCGCCGAAGCAACTGCGACGAGCCTGGGCATCGCCAATACGGTGCCACCGTCGCATCTCGTGGGAGGGCCGTCGCAATTGCGACGGTTCTGGGTAGAATTTTTTTAAAAAAATTATTTAATACATTGCTAATGAACCACATTAATGCTTTTTTCCTTCAACAAATGAGGACAGTCACTCTAAAGACAACATGATAATGTACACTCACTGTAAGTGTACATTATCATGTTGTCTTTACAGTGACTGTCCTTATTCAAGTGGCAATTACACAAGGGACAATCACTGTGAGATGTCCTCATTTGTGACAAGGACAGTCACACATGAGGACATCTCACAGTGACTGTCCCTTGTGTAATTGCCACTTGAATGTATTGCTATTCAACCACATTAATGCTTTTCTTCTTGAACAAATGAGGATAGTCACTCTAAAGACAACATGATGATGTACACTCACTACAACTGTACATTATCATGTTGTCTTTACAGTGACTGTCCTCATTCAAGTGGCAATTACACAAGTGATGCAGAGTGGTCTGCAGAAGTGGTTAGCAGAGTGCATAGGGTTTCACCAAACACCTATCTCCACTAACCTTGGAGACCAAATAATTGTTCACACACCTTCTCTTTGATGCCCTAGGACATCTCAACTCATAATACAACCCTCTTATTCAGCCCAATATGTTGCTATTACACCATTCCCATCATTTCATCAAGGAACACTTCACTGTTTCCTGCAAATCATCAGCCTTCTCGCACTAGTGCTGCATAGAATAAGTTAGATTTCTATTTTACCTGTCAATAACAAGCCTCCCATGAAGTCTGGGCCCTTGGGATTCATGGGAGGTTCATTTATTTAAAGAAAACCTTTGACTGTTATAGAAAATTAGTAGAAACTGCCAGTTTATATGTTAGCAGGCGTAAGTACTTCTTCAAAACAGAATTAAAATTGATGCAACAGTGAGTAGAATGCAGTAAATAACCTTTCTAGTTCATAAACATATCATTCAACAATGAAGAATTCAATAAAACATTGAAACAACATTAAAATGAAAGCTAGGACTTACTAGGACTTTTATGACTCTTGACTGGCAAAGTACATTGTTCATTACAATATGCCATTATTGGCCTTAAAATATCCCAGTTGACATGTAGGGTTGCCTTTGATCTTCTGGTTCCATCTTGTTCCAAGGTGTTCCTAGTTGACTTGATAGGTGCCCCTACACCAACAAGGGATAGTCACTGTGAGATGTCCTCATTTGTGACAAGGACAGTCACACATGAGGACATCTCACAGTGACTGCCCCTTTTGTAATTGCCACTTGAATGTATTGCTATTCAACCACATTAATGCTTTTCTTCTTCAACAAATGAGGACAGTCACTCTAAAGACAACATGATAATGTACACTCATTGCAACTGTACATTATCATGTTGTCTTTACAGTGACTGTCCTCATTCAAGTGGTAATTACACAAGGGACAATCACTGTGAGATGTCCTCATTTGTGACAAGGATAGTCACACATGAGGACATCTCACAGTGACTGCCCCTTGTGTAATTGCCACTTGAATGTATTGCTATTCAACCACATTAATGCTTTTCTTCTTCAACAAATGAGGACAGTCACTCTAAAGACAACATGATAATGTACACTCACTGTAAGGATAGTCACAAATGAGGACATCTCACAGTGACTGTCCCTTGTGTAATTGCCACTTCAATGTATTGGTATTCAACCACATTAATGCTTTTCTTCTTCAACAAATGAGGACAGTCACTCTAAAGACAACATGATAATGTACACTCACTGCAACTGTACATTATCATGTTGTCTTTACAGTGACTGTCCTCATTCAAGTGGCAATTACACAAGGGACAGTCACTGTGAGATGTCCTCATTTGTGACAAGGACAGTCACACATGAGGACATCTCACAGTGACTGTCCCTTGTGTAATTGCCACTTGAATGTATTGCTATTCAACCACATTAATGCTTTTCTTCTTCAACAAATGAGGACAGTCACTCTAAAGACAACATGATAATGTACACTCACTGTAAGGATAGTCACAAATGAATCTCACAGTGACTGTCTGATGTAGAGGGAAGGGTGGTGGTATCAAATGCACAAGTAGGTTTAGAAATTTCAAAGGTTAGACACTTGGGCTTATTCAACAATCTTAAATAGTTCAAGAACTTGACTATCAAGGCTATCCTAAAGGATGGATTTGAGTTTTAAGGCTTCACTTTACTTGGTTTCAAGATTCTGAGACTCTCACTCAATTCCCATATCCCATTTCACCAATGTTCTCACAAACTGGTCACAAAAAGCTTAACAGGCTGTCTAAACCCTGCAGCAGACTTAAAAAGGGAATAATTCTAACTTTTCTCAAAACATTTGATGAGGTAACAACATTTATGGATACCCTCTTTGGAGTTCAACAACATATCAAAAGTTTTTATACTGTTGCTTTGGACAAACACCCTTGTTCGGCACTGCTACCCTGTTTCAATGCACTAAAATCTACTAAATTTTCAAAGGAAGTATGGGTTAAAGATCTCCTGGCTCCCAACTCCTGGACAGTGTCTAGTTATGTCTCCAATTGCTCAATTCCAAAAGGAATTAGACACAAATGCTCTGCAACTACAAAACCCCAATTTGTTGTCTTCGAACCTTGTCAACTAGGGCTTCCTCAATCTACTGTCTCCACACGACCCTGCAATGAATTGGTGGTAGATTCACCATCAAATGAACATTGTATACTATTCCCAAGCATTAAACATATGCCTTATGTGGACAAATCGCCCACTGCTACACCTTAGCACACTTCCAATGCCGTTTTCCACTGTTCTTGTTTGTGATCACACTGTTCTCCCACGCGGTTCTGCATATATTTAGATTAGAATCATATAATACAGGTTAGCAAATGTCATTCCATGAATTAGGCCTATCAATTCATGGAATGACCTCAATCGCCCCTAAACTTCTACAGTAATAGAAAACTAAGATATAGAACGTTGTTTCAAGACAACTTGTGCGACAGCAAACTTAATAGATTGTAACACTCATCAATCTGCAATTCGAAGGATAACAAATCTCCCTCAGAGCATATGGAATTCGATCAATTCAAAATGAGATTCAAAATGAATTAGTTTACATAAACTAGATGCTTTATTGCTCACTATTTCCCCAAAATGGTACACACAGGTTCACTGCAATGTTTGGAAACATAACAAAAGCAAATGAAATGATTAAAGAACCCTGTCAAAGCATTTCAATTTCAAACCAAGCCAATAAAGTTTCAAAATAGAAATTGAATTGCAAGAAACAGCTGATGAAGGGTGCTCCCCTTAATACCACAAACGCATAACAGAAATAGAGAAACAACAACAATATGCAAGAACAGAAAATTGGCTTCTTATTATCTCCACAAATGTGGAATTACAAACTTTCAGAATTACAATATGCAAAGCCCCATGGGCATTCCCTTACAATATTCTGTAGGACAAAGCCTCGAATTATTACCCAGATCTACTACCCAGAACTATTCTGAACTGCCTAAGACAATAATACAGCCTTCCTTATATAGGCAATTATCCACCGCCTGGGAAGG
Organism: Chamaecyparis obtusa; assembly: GCA_027943335.1. NCBI lineage: Eukaryota > Viridiplantae > Streptophyta > Pinopsida > Cupressales > Cupressaceae > Chamaecyparis > Chamaecyparis obtusa. The sequence goes on along the minus strand of BSBK01003247.1, from coordinate 241,609 downwards.
TTCCAGAATTTTAGCCAATAAGGCCGACCAAACTTAGAATTATTTTATTTTACATTTTATTACATCATAGTCGGCTCAAGATAACCCTTGAAACCCGAACAGAAATTTTGAAGAAAATTATTTTTCGCCATTTCAGGTGGCCCAACTTCCGAAGACCATAAGTCATCACCAGTTGACCCGCTCGGCTACTATAACCCCATTTCGGAAACGCCACGAAGCGCTCTACAGGCTTGACCGGCGCAAGCGCTTGTCACCCAAATTTTTGACCTCATCCGGGGCCTCTAAAGCCTTCAAAACTGAGTTCAAAGTTTCTGTACCCTGCTGCCAATACCGAAAATCTTCAATATCTTCCAATATACACTTGATCTGGCAATGAAACTTTACTGGCAGACTTATATGACCAAAATCAACCTCCAAGAAAGAAATCAGATCATTCTGAGCACATACGAAAATTACCAAAAATAGTAACTTTCCATAAATAGCAGCTCTGCACAAAATAGCCCTTATTGAATTCAAAAAAAAATAGAAATATTTTTGGGTGATGCAAGATTGCTCTTACACCCAGGATGCTCCTGCATCAGACACCCGGGGTAATTTGAGAAGTGACCCTGTCACGACTCAGGTGTGCAGAGGAAAACCAAGATGGTTAACCTCCTCCTTTGTTAGCCATGATGAATCTTCAATAGGTCGTCCTTTCCATTTGACCAAATACTCTTCATATGTCCTGTTCCTTGTGCTTCTGCCAACACGACTATCCAGTATATCTTCAATCTCCTTAGTGTCTGAACTAGTTGCTGGAATACTCCATTGTGCTGCTGCAACCTCATCCTCAACACCTCCTTCGTGATACTCTGTCAAATCTGAAATGTTAAACACTGGTGAAATATTCAGCTCACTAGGCAATTCTACCTCATATGCATTTCCTGAATCATGCTTCTTCAGTATCTTACATGGTCCAAACTTCTTCATTTTCAACTTGTTATATGTACCAACTGGAAACCGCTCCTTTCGCAAATGAACCATGACTTCATCACCAACCTGAAATTCCTTATGCCTCCTTTTCTCATCTGCCTTAGCCTTATACTGTGCATTCATCTTGGTAATATGCGTCCTCACCTCCCCATGGATGTTCTTCAAATGTTCTGCAAAATCCTCAGCCTCAGCACTACTTATTTCTCCTTTATCTATCTTTCTCAACTCAGATGCATTTCTTGGACTACTTCCATATATAATCTGGAATGGTGATTTACCAGTGCTCCTGTTGACAGAATTATTGTATGCAAATTCTGCCTGTGGTAAAATCAAATCCCATCCTGTTGGCTTATCTCCAACCAAACATCTCAGCAAATTTTCCAAACTCCTGTTCACCACCTCTGTCTGTCCATCAGTCTGTGGATGATGTGATGAACTGAACTTCAAATCTGTCTTTAACTTCTTCCACAATGTACGCCAGAAATATCCAACAAACTTAGTGTCCCGATCTGAAACTATGGTCTTTGGCAAACCATGAAGTCTCACTACTTCTCTGAAAAACAATTCTGCTACATGAACAACATCATTAGTCTTCTTGCAGGGAATGAAATGTGTCATCTTTGAAAATTTGTCAACCACTACAAAAATTGAATCATGTCCCCGCTGAGTCCTCGGTAAACCAAGAACAAAGTCCATGCTGATATCCTCCCAAAGGCTTCTTTGGTATAGGTAATGGCTGATACAACCCTGTATTCTGCTTCACTCCTTTCGCCATCTGACATACTCTGCAACTCTGTACAAACTTCTTCACATCTTGCTGCAACTGTGGCCAATAATAATTCTCACTAACCAAACCAAGGGTTTTATCACGACCAAAATGTCCAGCCAATCCTCCGCTATGCTTCTCCTTGATGAGATTCTCCCTCATAGAACTTCGTGGAATGCACAACTGACTCCCTCTGAATAGCATATCATCCTGGATGATGAAATCTAACCATTTCGTCCTGTCTAGAGTAACAGGTTCTGTACAAGCTTTCCAGGCTTCACCAAAATCAGGATCCTCTGGATACAAATTCTTGAGTTCCTTGAACCCAACCACTTCAATCTGCATTTTTGTCAGCAATAGTTGCTTTCTGCTAAGAGCATCTGCAACCCTATTAGACTTTCCACTCCTGTGTTTCAAAACAAATGTATAACTCTGCAAAAACTCAACCCATTTCAAATGCCTCTGATTCAACTTTCCTTGACTATTCAAATATTGCAAAGCTTGATGATCAGTATACAAAACAAACTCTTTAGGAAGTAGATAATGTCTCCACTTCTTTAATGCCTGAACTATAGCATAAAATTCCTGATCATAAACAGAATATTTCCTCTTGGCATCATTTAACTTCTCACTGAAATAAGCAACAGGTTTACCTTCTTGGCTCATAACAGCTCCTATTGTAGTACCACTAGCATCACAATCTACTTGAAACACCTTATTAAAATCTGGAAGTGCTAAAACAGGTTGTTCTGTAACTTTTCATTTCAACAATTGAAAACTCTTTTCTGCCCCATTAGTCCACTTAAACTCTTTTCTATCCCCTCTCATTGTTTCAGTCAAGGGTCCACAAATACTGCTAAAATTTCTGATAAACTTTCTGTAAAAGCTAGCTAGACCATGAAAAGATCTTACCTCAGTAGCACTCTTTGGAGTAGGCCATTCAAGGATAGCCTGTACCTTCTCTGGGTCCATTTTTAGACCTTCTCCTGAAACTACAAACCCCAAATACACTAACTCCTTCTTCACAAAACTGCACTTCTTCAAATTAATCAGCAATTTCTCTTCTCTCAACTTCTCAAATACCATACGAATATGCATCATATGCTCATCCAATGTCTTACTAAAGATCAAAATATCATCTAGGTAAACAATGACAAACTTACCCAGAAATTCTTTCAGAACCTCGTTCATGAGACGCATGAAAGTGCTCGGTGCATTGGTTAGCCCAAAAGGCATGACTAACCACTCATATAGTCCTTCCTTTGTCTTGAATGCAGTCTTCCATTCATCTCCTTCTCTGATCTGAATCTGATGATATCCACTCTTCAGATCTATCTTTGAAAAATATACAGCTCCACTCAAACAGTCCATAATATCATCCATTCGTGGCAATGGAAACCTGTACTTGATTGTGATCTTGTTTATTGCCCTAGAATCTGTACACATCCTCCATTCTCCATTCTTCTTTGGTGCTAATACCGCTGGTATAGCACAGGGACTCAGACTCTCACGGATCAATCCTTTCTGTAACAGTTCGTGTACTTGTCTGTTCAACTCCTCACTTTCTGTAGGTGTCATTCTGTGTGCTGCCTTATTCGGCAAACTCGCTCCTGGGATCAAGTCCATCTGATGACTGATCTTCCTGACTGGTGGTAATCCATCAGGCACGTTATCGGATACAATATCTTGAAACTCATTCAACAAATCTGCAACTTCTACAGGAACATCTTCTACTTCCTCTTTACCATCTTTTGGAATTAAAGCAAAACATACATGCTCATGCCTCATACCATCTAGGAAATTTCTTCCATCAACAAAAGTTATCCTTGCATTACCACATACCTTTTCTTCAGTCTCCTTCAATGGTTTTAGCTTATGTCGCACTCCATCCTTTGTCAGGGAATAGGTATTCGCACGACCATCATGTACAGCACATCTGTCAAACTGCCATGGTCTACCCAACAACATATGACATGCATCCATAGATATGATATCACACAATACCTCATCTTGGTATCCGCCAATCTTGAACTTCACTAGGCATTGTTCATTGACCATGACCCTATGGTCATCCTGTACCCAGGCAATCCGATATGGATGTGGGTGTTTCTGTCTCTTGAGCTTCAACTTTGTCACCATCTCTTCTGACACCAAATTGTCAGTGCTTCCACTATCAATAATCACATCACAACATTTACCTTCACACTTGCACCTGGTGCGAAACGGGCTCCTCCTTTGCTCAGGTTCATTCTCACCACTCAACAGGACTCTTCTGTTAATCAACGTTTCTCCTCTTTCAGCATCTTCAGAATTTGATGATCTGGCATCTTCATCTACATGTGCAACTCTGGCCTGGCCTTCATTTCTCCTGTCTGTTCTGCCTTGGCGCTGAGGACATTCAAATGCCCTATGACCTTCTTCTCCACAGTGAAAACATGTTCCACGGAAGCCACCTCTTCCAGATCCTTGTCCTCTTCCTCGTCCTCTCTGATCTCTATTATTTTGATCCTGGAAGCGATTGGAATTATTTCCTCACTGATTCTAATTGCTACTGGCCTCATCCTTCTTTTTCGGATCTTCATTTCGGCCACCATATGACCGTCCACCAGATCGTCCACCGCGACCTCTTCCGTTTTGTCTGCTCTCGAACTTCTTGTTCAGCTTTTCCTCTACTTTTAGGGCAAATTGGTATGCCTCCTCAATACTGTTCATTCGAACCAGATTCAGCTCCTCCTGAATGCTTGGCCTTAACCCATTAAGGTATCGGGAAACTTTCTCCTTATCAGCTTCTGCATGGCCTGTTCTGATGAGAAGTCGATAGAACTCCTCTGTATACTCCTGAACAGATCTTCTTGCTTGCTTCAAACTCTGCATTTTCTTCAGTAGGTCAAGCTCATAATCAACAGGAATGAACTGTCGCTTCAATTTATCCACCATCCGATCCCATCTTGTGATTTTATCTTTCCCTCTTCTATTTCGCTCCAATTGAATTTCTTGCCACCAGATCTTCGCATGACCTTTCAATCTGGCCTTCGCAAATTTGACCCTATCAGGATCTTCAACATCTTCATACTCAAAATATTCCTCACATTCATTGATCCAGTCGATCAATTCCTCTGGGTTAAGATTTCCAGAAAATGTAGGAACCTCAATCTTAGGTCTTTTCCCAATCTTGGAAATCGCCCGAAAAAGTCTTTCTTCCTCCTGGTTCACAATTTCAACTTCTTCTTGATATTCTTCTTCGGCTTCATCCTCACTTTCGTCTCTGACATTAAGATTCATTCCTCTACGAATCTCTTCTTGCAATGCTCGCACTTGTCTCTGCAACTCTCTAACCTCAGGTGTCACAACACCAGGTCTTCCGCCACGTTCTCTTCGTGGAGGCATTTTCGCGATGCGCGCTGAAACCCTAACCACGGTCCTGGTGCAAATTGCCTCACAGTCGGCGATCTGTTTACACACTCAAGAACCTGGCTCTGATACCACTTGATGAAGGGTGCTCCCCTTAATACCACAAACGCATAACAGAAATAGAGAAACAACAACAATATGCAAGAACAGAAGATTGGCTTCTTATTATCTCCACAAATGTGGAATTACAAACTTTCAGAATTACAATATGCAAAGCCCCATGGGCATTCCCTTACAATATTCTGTAGGACAAAGCCTCGAATTATTACCCAGATCTACTACCCAGAACTATTCTGAACTGCCTAAGACAATAATACAGCCTTCCTTATATAGGCAATTATCCACCGCCTGGGAAGGTTCCAGAATTTTAGCCAATAAGGCCGACCAAACTTAGAATTATTTTATTTTACATTTTATTACATCATAGTCGGCTCAAGATAACCCTTGAAACCCGAACATAAATTTTGAAGAAAATTATTTTTCGCCATTTCAGGTGGCCCGACTTCTGAAGACCATAAGTCATCACCAGTTGACCCGCTCGGCTACTATAACCCCATTTCGGAAACGCCACGAAGCGCTCTACAGGCTTGACTGGCGCAAGCGCCTGTCACCCAAATTTTTGACCTCATTCGGGGCCTCTAAAGCCTTCAAAACTGAGTTCAAAGTTTCTGTACCCTGCTGCCAATACCGAAAATCTTCAATATCTTCCAATATACACTTGATCTGGCAATGAAACTTTACTGGCAGACTGATATGACCAAAATCAACCTCCAAGAAAGAAATCAGATCATTCTGAGCACATACGAAAATTACCAAAAATAGTAACTTTCCATAAATAGCAGCTCTGCACAAAATAGCCCTTATTGAATTCAAAAAAAAATAGAAATATTTTTGGGTGATGCAAGATTGCTCTTACACCCAGGATGCTCCTGCATCAACAGCAGTCTTGTATTGCTTGTCGAGCACAAATTAATACACCAATCTCCTCTCTGTTTAGTAACAGAGCCTTTATCTAAATATAAAGGATTCTAATATAACTTCTTCTAATAGATTCAACTATCGAACAAGTGTTACAACTCGAAACACAACTAACTAAGAACTAATCTTCAACCAACTTTCGTTGAGTTGAATGTTTAAACTTAACACATACCAAACTAAAACTAGCCGTTGGATTTTGAAAGTTCAAAATTCCAACTTACAATTTATTAAATTCTTTAAAACAAAAGACCACTAACTTACTAATTTGGATCTTTTATGATCATTAAACTCTTCTAGACTCCAACTGTAGTGCTTGGACAATCTTAGTCCATTATAATTTGTCTTTTAGTCCTATTAAGGACATTACAATTTAATTGAAGAATTGCGATATTTTACTAACATTATAGGTGCTAAGATCCACCAAGTGATCTGTTGTCCTTGATTAAGCATTCCATCCTCCTGTTTAGCCTTGATGTTCTTTGAAGTCTCCTTTATCTTCGACCATGGATTAAATGTTGGAGGTGCTCCTGCACCACTGTCCCTTGTGTAATTGCCACTTGAATGTATTGCTATTCAACCACATTAATGCTTTTCTTCTTCAACAAATGAGGACAGTCACTCTAAAGACAACATGATAATGTACACTCACTGTAAGGACAGTCACAAATGAGGACATCTCACAGTGACTGTCCCTTGTGTAATTGCCACTTGAATGTATTTCTATTCAACCACATTAATGCTTTTCTTCTTCAACAAATGAGGACAGTCACTCTAAAGACAACATGATAATGTACACTCACTGCAACTGTACATTATCATGTTGTCTTTACAGTGACTGTCCTCATTCAAGTGGAAATTACACAAGGGATAGTCACTGTGAGAACTTCTCATTTTGTGAAATTACACAAGGTACTTTCTTGTCAACACATATGTTGTATACTGAACTTGCAACTCTATTCTCTGATTATGCATTATAGTTGGGTGTTTTCTTATGTTGTTTCGTGATTGTTTTCTTATAGTTGGGCATCACAGGGCTATCATGATTGTGGGTACTTTAGATGGGTCGATGACAACCCATCTACATCTATTCGCCCATCTCCAGTTATCCACGATCTAGACATCCACCCATCTCCACTCATCCACAATCCAGGATTTGAGTGCAATAGTTGTCAAGCTAGGACAAACGAAATTAAATTTTCACACATCTACTTATATTGCTATAAAATAATGTGCTATAACCCTACAACAACTCAAGCAACTAAAAATAGGTCCAAAATCCAAGGTAATATAATTTGGTTGTGAGACACCTGCCTATAAATTTTAGACCTTATAAACTTTACAAAATATCCTTAAAGAGTGAAAATCTTAGTAGAAAATATTGCAAGGTTACATATAGAAATGTTCATAACACACTTACCTTTTACGAATCTAATATTGTGTCACTAAATAGGACTGTATACATAAGAGGCATTCAAGTTTTTATAAAATGAGATTTTCTTAGCCAACACAAACTTAGCTTAAGACAGATTCCTTCTATTACAAAGCATCTCTCTACTTCATACCTCCATATTCCTGCTAGCAATTTCGTCCATTTGTTGAAGATGTTGCTGCCTCCCGTGCTCATCTTCCTTGAATCAAAGATGAAGCTTGACCACTGAGCAAATACACCGATTCTGCAAATGCCTCAATTGTTTTTGAAATTCTAAAGCTTCAGCCCTATATGTTGTTGTTGCTTCCATGCCATGCAAGAAAAACAAGACAAAATAATTAATATGCATTAAGCTAGTGACACAGCTAAGTATGAAAAATGCTCCAAGTTATGATAAAATTGTGAAAATAATTTAAACTTCAAAATTCTACGTCTCTAACAAAGAGCCACAATGCAATGATGGTTGTATATAAATTTTCATGCAAACTAGTTCATTCAGAGTGGTAAAATATGATTGCATCCACATTAGTTAAGCTACCTACAGTTTTTGAAATCTATGCTAGATCGATCATCTTGACTTTTTTGGAGAAATTTTTGCTTCAGTTCTGAAAATAAGACTCAAATAACAAGTTCTGTACAAAATTTGAGACATTACTAATTGAGGACAATGTGTATTTTTATGGCACTGAAAGTTTGTGTCTTACAGGCAATGTGCAAGACTATTTATCAAAATGTTTTTATGAAAACTCCAGGCTATATATGTTATAGTGGAGAAAGTTCAATATGTTCCAAACTTCCAACAAAATAATCAGATGCAATATTTGTTTAGTGTTAGTAATTTATAGTAGCTCCAATGGCATCCAAGACCTTAAAAAATAAAAGAAATTTTTAAAATTAATATCACTAGAATACTTCCATTTTCACACACCAGCCTTTGCATTATTGCTTGTTTGTTTCAGGTATGCACCTTATTTTTATTGGCATATAGAAAGGCTAAAAAACCAACAAGGATGAAGTATCAAAGACACAAACTCTAGCCACTGGAACTTCTAACTTCATCGTGACTACATATAAACTATCAGATACACCAATGACCCAATTATATTTAACATTTATGAAAATCAAATTAATTTGGAATTGAATACTAAGCACAATTCCATTAGGAACATGATAACATATTCTTAAGAAATAATGCTCTACAATAAAAGTGGCTATTTCTGCACCAAACACTCTAGTAATAGGGGTCTCATGACTAAACTGAACAAGAGAGCTTACATCTAAATGTGTGAAATATCTAGAGTTTCATGTGTGAAGTCTGATAGAAGCTCTTTATAACAGGAAAGAAAAAGGTAATAGCAATTAACCAATCAACAATACACAAAAATCAGAAAATAGCAATTATCAAATCATAAACTTATAAAGAAATCAAATGATCAGAAATAATAGAGTGCTCTATTTATTATTGAAGGCTCTATTTCCTTTACAACTTGCATACCACAAAGAAATAATCTCAATATTAAAACCTTGGTGCCTAGAGATTGACGATGGTGAAAACTACATTTTACTGATTGTACCGTTAATTTTCTTTATTCGAATTAAGTCTAACGAGCTAAAGGAAGCTATTAGAGCATGAATCTATGTTTTAGTTACAATAATCCATGCAAGCAATTTATTATGCAAACAAAGTGACTAAAATAAGACTACTATTTGATTGGTCATTTCCATTTTTGTCAGTGGTTTTTCGATCTGGGTGAAAAAAGAAATTCCCATAATTAGTCTCTCATCCAAGGTGAGCGGTATACCTTGCCTAGAATAGTAGGGCATTCAGGTAAGGGAAACAATTGGATTTGGAAAAATTAGGTTTCTTAATGCATGGCGATCTCTCTCTGGTTAATGACCATCTATCTTTTGAATCAAGTTGATTAGGTTAATATCTAAATGCGCAAATAGTAGATATTCTAAGATGGTCCTGGATAGAATTAAAAAATAAAATTATTTAATACATTGCTAATGAACCACATTAATGCTTTTTTCCTTCAACAAATGAGGACAGTCACTCTAAAGACAACATGATAATGTACACTCACTGTAAGGATAGTCACAAATGAGGACATCTCACAGTGACTGTCCCTTGTGTGATTGCCACTTGAATGTATTGCTATTCAGCCACATTAATGCTTTTCTTCTTCAACAAATGAGGACAGTCACTCTAAAGACAACATGATAATGTACACTCACTGTAAGGATAGTCACAAATGAGGACATCTCACAGTGACTGTCCCTTGTGTGATTGCCACTTGAATGTATTGCTATTCAGCCACATTAATGCTTTTTTCCTTCAACAAATGAGGACAGTCACTCTAAAGACAACATGATAATGTACACTCACTGTAAGGATAGTCACAAATGAGGACATCTCACAGTGACTGTCCCTTGTGTGATTGCCACTTGAATGTATTGCTATTCAGCCACATTAATGCTTTTTTCCTTCAACAAATGAGGACAGTCACTCTAAAGACAACATGATAATGTACACTCACTGTAAGGATAGTCACAAATGAGGACATCTCACAGTGACTATCCCTTGTGTGATTGCCACTTGAATGTATTGCTATTCAGCCACATTAATGCTTTTCTTCTTCAACAAATGAGGATAGTCACTCTAAAGACAACATGATAATGTACACTCACTGTGAGTGTACATTATCATGTTGTCTTTAGAGTGACTATCCTCATTTGTTGAAGAAGAAAAGCATTAATGTGGCTGAATAGCAATACATTCAAGTGGCAATCACACAAGGGACAGTCACTGTGAGATGTCCTCATTTGTGACTGTCCTTACAGTGAGTGTACATTATCATGTTGTCTTTAGAGTGACTATCCTCATTCTGTAAGTGTACGTTATCATGTTGTCTTTACAGTGACTGTCCTCCTTCAAGTGGCAATTACACAAGGGACAGTCACTGTAAAGACAACATGATAATGTAGAGAAACGTTGTCATTTGTATTTTCAACAGCGCTGAGAGAGGTTCCCTCCGCGAAATCACAGCTACAATTTCGGAGTACGTTGGGTTTATTTTTCTTTTTTCATTATTATGTAATCTGGTATTCAGCTGTTAGAGAGCTAAAATACCCAGAAATGAGGACATATCTGTGTTGAATTTATTGTTAACAGCTTTGGTTATTTAGAATGCTTCCCCACAATACTTAATAGGATGCATTTGGTTTTCAAAGCTTTCACTGACTTGGATTCAAGATTCTGAGACTTTCACGTGCCTTGCTTCAGTTTTTTTTGTAAACAAATCGCATGCCTTTTGTATGCTTCCACATTTTATATACATGTCCATCAGGGTAGTCACCACCACTATATTTGACAAAAACCCATCTTCAATTACTTTTTGGTGAATTTCCCTACCCTGTTCTATGACTGTACCTCTGGTTTTAATGTATAAAAATGACCCAAATTTTAAAGGAAGTATATGATAAATTCCACCTAACATTTCCTAATCCATGGACAGTGTCTTCTTACACTTTGAAACAAACAATTCCAAAGGGAATTAGCCTCTAGGGCTCTGCAACACCCAAACCCACAATTCTTGGCTCTAAACCCTTCTTAACTAGGGCATTCTCAATCACCCAATTCTACACCCTTCAAATCCAAATTAGTGGATGATTCACCATCTCACAAACATTATACAATGTTCCACATTATAACAATCCACCCTTGCTTGGATAGATCACTCACTGCTATACATTAGCATTCAACTCAAGGTAATTTCCCACAGTTTATCCTGTGATCACACTGTTTTCCACAAAACTTTTCCTATGCAATGTCAGTACTTCATAATACAAGTTAGTTATTGTCATCCCATGAATATTAGGCCTTCTATGTTACAGCAAAATCAAAGTAAACTCATTCAAAACAGTTTAGAATGGATGAAAGAAATCCTTCTAACTCATGTATGTGTTAGTTCAAACAAATGAGGATAGTCACTCTAAAGACAACATGATAATGTACACTCACAGTAAGTGTACATTATCATGTTGTCTTTAGAGTGACTATGCTCATTTGTTGAAGAAGAAAAGCATTAATGTGGCTGAATAGCAATACATTCAAGTGGCAATTACACAAGGGACAGTCACTGTGAGATGTCCTCATTTGTGACTGTCCTTACAGTGAGTGTACATTATCATGTTGTCTTTAGAGTGACTGTCCTCATTCTGTAAGTGTACATTATCATGTTGTCTTTACAGTGACTGTCCTCCTTCAAGTGGCAATTACACAAGGGACAGTCACTATAAAGACAACATGATAATGTAGAGAAACGTTGTCATTTGTATTTTCAACAGCGCCGAGAGAGATTCCCTCCACGAAATCATAGCTACAATTTCTGAGTACGTTGGGTTTATTTTTCTTTTGTCATTATTATGTAATTTGGTATTCAGCTATTATATAGCTAAAATACCCAGAAATGAGGACATATCTGTGTTGAATTTATTGTTAGCGGCTTTGGTTATTTAGAAGTTTAATTTTATTTGTTCATCTTTCAAGCACAAACATTTTGTGGATTGTAACGTCTTCATTGTTTCGGGTATGCAATGAAACAACCCTAACTTGCGACTACCTTCACAGTACTGCAAAACCGAAGACGGAAAAGAAAGTTAGGATGGAAATAAACAAACTTAAAACTCAGACTTAAGAAAGATGAAGGCAATGCTTCAAAAGGCCGATGCCCTAAACACGGGAAAACATAATACCACCATTAAACGATGCCCTAGTCACCGTATCAATGCTGCCAGCTCCGTACCAGTATGCTGATTGCTCACTTTCATCCTGTGATAAAGGTAACTTCATTAATCATACTTGAAATGGCAGCATACGAACTAAAGCTGATGAACATTTATAAACTAAAAGCTTAAAACTACAGATTACAAATGTAGTAGTTTCATACGAAAAGAACTTGATGTCTGAAATTTACCATTAGAAGTATCCGAAGGAATACCACAGTACTGTTGAACTTGGAGAATCGGAGATGATCTACACAGCAAGGTTCAACAGTTGTAAGGACTGTTACACCATCTTTAGCATTTGAATACATTTTCTCCTTGGCTTCTGGTGGATCCTCAAAGACCCCCAATGACGTTTTCCCTACAATTATCAATTGTTTGTCAGTATGAGATATTAATAAATAAACATTAATCACAATATTAGGCAAACAATGTTCTTGATGTCTGAATCTAAATCACAGAAAGCTCTAATAAAGCAGTTCTCAGTTTCACATTAAACTAAGTTTCAATTTCAAATGGTTATAATAATTTTTGCAAGTTATAAGTAGCTGGTTACAGTATATGACATAAAAAGAAAAAAAATCATTTCTATTCTTTTCTTCTTTTTCTCTTTCAACGAAGCTTTTGCACCACACAAATGCATACCTAGAATTTCTCAGGAGGTTTCAAGACCATTGCATACCAAACTTCTTCTCTGTAGATGCTACTGTGTGTCGTGGTCCAAACGGGCCCATAAATGTGGTTGAATAACAATACATTCAAGTGGAAATTACACAAGGGATAGTGACTGTGAGATGTCCTCATGTGTGACTTTCCTTGTCACAAATGAGGACATCTCACAGTGACTGTCCCTTGTGTAATTGCCACTTGAATGAGGACAGTCACTGTAAAGACAACATGATAATGTACACATACAATGAGTGTACATTATCATGTTGTCTTTACAGTGACTGCCCTCATGTTGTATATTCTTCTCTGTAGATGCTACTATGTGCTAGGGAACTTCTTAGAACTATTGGTATATTCTTAGAGCTTGTTACACCTGGGATATTCTTCTCTGTAGATGCTACTGTGTGTCGTGGTCCAAACAGGCCCATAAATGTGGTTGAATAGCAATACATTCAAGTGGCAATTACATATATTATAATGTATCTGTCTAGTCCTCATGACTGCTCATAACAGTACAAGTGATATTTTTTTGGGAGTGGGGAAAGGTTCGAGACTTTCACCTGTATGAAGAATCCTTTCTACCTAACACAAAAATGCACCCCATAAAACATCTGATTGGTTCGAGTATCTTTGAACTATTTGGGTCTATTGACAACACTAGACCAGTGTATACAGAATGAGTAATTTCATGCAAGACAATGTGATGCAGAGTGGTCAGCAAGAAACTTGGTCTTAAGCCCCAACCCACTTCAAGACACCAAAATGTTACACCTAAGAAATTTAGCATCTGATTCTATCAGACCAGTTTAAAATCTCTGTACTAGAGGGACTTCAAAGGTTTCAAGATACTTCTAACACCTTATTGACTCAATCCCAACCAAGACCAAATTTCCTTTTAGGGACAAGTTCCCTGATTTTCTACCAAAAGAGACTTTATTGATCCTAGGCTTTGCCAACCCAATCAAACATTTGAAAACTCTTAAGATTCCCTAAAACATGCAGAATCATGCATTGGTTGTGTTCCAAACAACCCAAGACATCAAAATCACAAATAGACCTAGTGACTCTAGTAGGTCTCCAAAACCTGTTCTGCAGCAATAACTCTTCAATTTGACAAAGGACCTTATGAACTTATATGTTTTTTGAGTACCCTTTTTGATGTTCTAACAATCCTCCAACTCCTAGACCCTGACTCCACTCCAGCATATCAATGTCCTTATTGAGTCCGCAGACCTAATGCATGCCTTTGGGTGTGGGTTCCAAAACAAGGCATTGAAAATGGGTGCATGAAACCAAGATCAGAGTTTGAAGATGTCCACCATGCTCTAAAGATCTAGATTCAACAAGGTTTGAGGTCCTTTACTTGCCGCTACCCTCTGATCTTGCATAATCCATCAACTCCTAGTCAAGAACATTGAGATTCTTGACCTAGGGCTTGCTCTCGAAATTCTCTGGCTTAGTATCCTGTTCCAAAGCTTTTAAAATATGAAAATAAACCCCCTTAACTTGCATTTTACAAAGAACAGAGGATATCCTATGGTTTATTTGCAAGTTAAGGCCATTTGAATGCAATAACCCAAAAAATGAGGGTTTGATAGAACAACAGATAAGAAAAAGGAATAACTTTGATATAAGGTGTCTTGAATCTACCAAATAAACTCTCAAAGCATAAGATATAAATACTCTAACTTCCACACTGGTCTACCCTCCCTTTCACATCTGTACACTGTACAGTGCTTGAAGGAAATGCACAGAAAAGGCTCTGAAATAGTGGCTCTATCTGACAGAGAGTCCATGCTAGGCTTCATGACTAACCTAGAGCACATTCCTTGTTATGGAGGAAGTTTGAATGGTGAAGAACTTATGGAATGGATAGAGGACCTAGATAACCATTTTGACTACAAGTATCTTATTAATAACCATTTTGACTACAAGTATCTTATGGATAGAGGACCTTGATAACCATTTTGACTCATTTAGTATCTTATTGAGCTTCACTTTGTTTCGAGAATATAGTTTAATATTCTCTACTAAACAGGGCCAACCATGTGAAGGTGGAAGCTCATTTGGCCCCACCCCCCTCCCCCTAACATCACTCTACATTCCCCGTTAACATCTAACATTCATTCATTCTTTCAATTATTAATAAAATGTAACATTCAATCAATATCGCATGATAACATTCATTAACACATTAGATTCGTTAACACGCAACATTCATCAATATGAAAATAAACACATAATTCATGAACATTCATTAGCACATAATTAAATTCATTGAGACATAAAATTCAGTCATTATCAATTAAGGTATTTAGATGACAATCATTTCTTTTTTCTCTTTCTAATTTTTTTTTCTATGTAAGCTCTAAGAGGAGCATCAGTGTTATCATCAATACCCCCCTCATCAGTTGTTTTGTTCTCTGTTCTTGATGATCTCAAATTCCTATGCTCCTGCAAAGGGGGGTCCTCTACAATAACAAATAAAAGAGTTAAATTTAAAATATTTAATTATAATTGTTACAAGTATTTAATTATTTTAAAGAACATAACTGTGGCGCTCTTTAATTACCTGATCTGGCCACATCATTTTGTCTAGACTCAACCTCAACATGCTCATGAGCACCGACCCCTCGATCCTCTACAGTTGCTATACAAAATGTTACATTAATCCAAACACCAATTGTAATTACATATAAAAATTTTAATAGCAAATGTATACCTCCACCACTAGGATGCACATCATGCGAACCTTCATTATGCATAGATTGTGTAGAAGGATTGTCAGGCTGCATTCCAATATCCTACACATTGTTATCATTGCTTTCTTAAAATAGATATACTCACTTTATATTAGAACTTAACATCAAATAGACTAATTGGTAAAGTATTCAATTTGAAATAAATTTCATTTAGCTTATTTACCTGTGGCTCAGATGCATCATTATTTGAACCTTGCACACTGATTTCAGCTCGTAGCCGTTCAGCCATGGCTCTATAGCCTTGTTGGAAGCCAATTCTCTTGTCCTCTTCTGTGAGGCATCTATTGAACTCTGACCCCTACATTTTTGCTTGGTATGGTGAATTTTACTTGCATTGTTTGATCAAAAAAAATTTCCTTGCAATATATAAAAAAATTGATACAAGTTTTCATTTACTAATACTTACAACTCGTGCTTGAAGTTTGGAAAAACCACCAGAGCCGAGCTTGTGTGTCCCGTGCTTTTCTAATCTTGCCTTTGTTGCCTTTGATGTGTCAGGCAATCTATGAAAAGTTTGAAATATGTTAGAGACCAGTACAGGAAAAATTTAGAGGTTAATTAGTACATAATTACATTCTCAAAAGTATCACATACCTTGCTCTACTCTCTACTGGCGTAATTCCTTTTTTCATGTCGGCTATATACTTTCCATCCAAAATCAAAGCCTGCCACTCAGCCTCAAGAACACAGGGTGGATGCTCGTGCCTAGGGTTAACCTCTAAATATTTCCTGTACTGGTCCCTAATATACTTCAAACATAAACCAGCTCTTTCAAGGAGCTTGTTTCTCTCGAATGCACGAGGTCCAAAAAGCTAGGTCATACTATGTACAAGATCATCCTTCAACTTTTTATCTTGGTTATTCCACCTTTTAAGTAAAAAAAAACATGTTAGACTCATAAATGAAGAGAAGCTACCTTTAATATAGTTCAAGAAATTGATGAAAAGGAAAACTATTCTAGCAATGATATGAAATCAAAATAGTGGTTTGGGGTTTTAGTTAGGATATGATGTTCCACCATGTACGTAGGGTGGGCCCGAATATCCGCAAACACTCATCACCAAGTTTTCGCCAAAAAATATCATTCCCTACAAAATAATCATGGGATCATTAGTCGATGAAGAGTGATCAAAAACTAAATTACTATTATATCACTATAGAATAATAATAACTTTAAAGTACCTGGAACTTTGGCTACTTTTAATGGAATGCCTTCATCGTCGCTGATGATCAATACGCAATCCTTCACCGTTCCCGTACTAGGAACACGGGAACATCCAGGAAATGATGCTGCATCGGGACTTGTTCCATCTCCTATTGCAAAAAATGAAAACCATTATCAAATGCCTCCAAGAAATAATACTTCAAGGGAAATAAATTGGTGCAGAGCACCCATGGCACAAACACAATCAAGGGATCTACATCGTAAACACATAACAAAAGAGAGAAAAAGAGGCATTTGTGTACTAGTAGATGGTGCAACAGTTGGTGCATTTAGGCTGTGTGTTGTTGACATGGTAGTCGGCAAGACATTTGTGGCTGTCCTGGATGGAGGCGGCGTTGTCATATCATCATGGAAAGGAGCTGAAGAATAAAATTGTTAGAGCATGCATAAATATAGAACGCGTGGACTAGCATGGACAAGATTGTTAGAGCATTAAAAAAAAAGATTGTTCGAGCATGTATTGTCAATGATTATGATCATTCCTATATATATTCAGTGGAAAACACAAGTGGGGAATGGAACATGTGATCTACCTGAACCACTTGCAGTACCGGCCTCATCATGGGAATGGGGTTCAAAATTACGCAAATAACTCTGTAAAGACAATGCATCCATATTTTAATTAATGTCATAAAAGAGCATAACATAAAAACCATTATTGAACTCTTGTAATAATTAAAAATTTCATTAATACTTACTTTAAAGTTTTCAGAAGTGCGCAACAACTCAGCTGCCCTGTCTTTTATTTCCTGAGTCTAAGGATGTATGGATACCAAACGTAGAAGTTCTTTCCCAATTTTCTTTAGCAGCTTTTTAATGGAACCGATCGGGTCATCGGTCTCTGCTAAATCAATAAAAAAAGGGTCCACAAGGGGGGACTCCTGAGGGACTGCAGGTTGCTTTCCCTCTCTCCGACCACCAACCCTCTGTGACAACAATAGTATTAGTATTATCAAAATTACTCCAAAAAAATGAAGAAAATAACATTAAAAAAAATAACATTTTGCTTCTATCTAGTTTGCACAATTACAATGAGTTTTACCTGCTCATGTGTAGATGAGCTAGGAATATCGTCACCATCACCTTCGGGCGGTTGCTCCATATTGTGCCCCTGTGTCAAAGATCAAGTATAAAGATGTAGAACGCTAAGGTGGCATAAGGATTTGGTGTGCACTCTGATAGGTTATGGAGTTGGCTTGGATCAAGGAGAGTGATCTTATGAAGATGCTTGGTTGGTGTTGTGAGAACACTTACAAATGCTTTTGACCTGAAAGAAAATAAGGCTCAATACATTCATGCATCAATATGTGTTTTAAATAGTTTTATTTAATTAATTTAGATTAATAGTTAATTTAGATTAGCAGTATTCTATTTGTAGTTGAAACTTGTAGCTTTTAAATAGATAATGAATAAACTATGTAACCATTTAAGACAAATATATTTCTATCAAGAAATGAATATTAAATACATTAAGGATTGATGGCATACCTTTAAATTTCATCATAATCATCCTCATCATCATCATCATCATCATCCTCGTCATCATCGTCATCATCGTCGTCGTCGTCGTCGTCGTTGTCGTCGTTGTCGTCATCATCAACATCATCATCATCAACATCAACATCATCTTCATCATCATCATCAGTAGCAGCATCATCGTCATCATCTTCTTCTTCTTCTTCATGAAAATTTGTCTCAGGAACATCATCCAATAATTGTCAATCGTGATCATCATCTACATCATCTTCTACTTCTTCGGTATCTTCTTCTTCCATCGCATTATACTTTATCGGCCTTCCTCTAACAACAAATGACCAACCTGGTTTATGTGAAACCTCTCAGTAAAATACCTGCTCACATTGGCTTGGAAGAACATAGGGCTCATCCCCAACTGGCTCAAACGACCTTGTATTAACCATTGTAAATCCATTATCATGTTCAATAACAGTTCTATTAGGATCATTTGGATTAAGTCGTAGCCTGTACCATTTGACAACGAAGAGTACTAATTTGAAGGAACTAAAGTCGCACTCAAGTATATCATCCAAAATGCCATAGTATTGATTTTTAGAGTCTTGAGGATCTAAGTCATTTCTAGATGAAATATTAGTCACTTGAAAGACTGCAGTTATTCCAGAATCACAAGTTTTCTTTGTGTCATCCAACACTTTGACGCGAAATTTTTGACCATTACAGAACATACCCTTGTGGTGTTTAACCTGCAATAATATGTGAAACATGTCAAAATTATTATATCGTGAGTTGATAAACACACGGGTGATTAATAATTTTGTACGTACCTGGAAATCTCTTAAACCATATGCTAAATCTATTTCCCTTTGCGTAACATTAGAATCTCCATTACGATGAGCTTCTTTAACCAATGAAGATACACCTTCCCATGTTAATGTGTGACCAGAATGTTGACATCGTTCAATCCATACCGTCATCCAATCAAGATTGTTTGCAATATACAAATGTAGTGCATCCCACTCTCGAGCAACTGTACAAAAAAAAAATAGACGACTTACAACCGATTTATTTTGAAGATTAAGAAATAATTTATTACAATAACATCTTATAATTTATTACCTGTCACTTTCCTCAATCTACTTTCCCCATCAAGTACTCCCCTTTGAATTTTTTAAAAGGGTCGAGATCCCAAATGCGATCTACATGGATATTTGAAGCAAACTTAGAAGATATTCAGTAATGTACACCATAGTCTGGTATACCATGTATCCCTCTACCATAGAACCCTCAGGATGTGCTCTTTGTCGAACCAAAGCCTTCAAAGATTTCAAGTGCCTCTCAACCATCCACATTGACCTAGTGTGTGCAGGTCCACACAATTCAATCTCCTCAACTTGGTGTATGAGGTAGTGTTCTTGTGCATTGAAAAAAGTTGGAGGTAGACACTTTTGCATTTCACACAGTAAATGAGGAATTCTTCTCTTCCAATAGTTTATATCTTCTTTATGGATTTCTTTAGATGACAACCACCTACATTAAGAGATTCAAGTCACAAAAAATATATAAATACGAGACTTTACAAAATAATATACAATAGATTACATAGCAAGAAAAACAAATTGCGAATATAATAAATATATACAACAAATTGAACAGATATTACTGCTTACCTCATGTATTTTCCAAGATCATATATCACTTGTTTGATGTTATTGTTGAAGTGCTCTGGGAGAGATAGAGGTAGCACGTACTGCAGTAATTATAAATCAATCATTTCATTATTTTCTAACATAACATAATGAATAGTACACGTAGTTTATGAATATATTGTAAATACAGAAGAACATAACTTACCTTGATGAAAGTATGCCAATCATGCGTTTTGAGCCCTGGCCCAAATTCACTTTTCTTTGATATGAGATTGCTTATGTTCGCAGCAAATCTTGTGGGAAATCAAATTTTTCGTATGACTTCTTTTATGGCATCACTTTGCTGCTCCGTTAATAACCAAGGAAGGGCACTTATATTAATCTGATCTCTATTGCTATTTGAGTGAATGAAATTCTTCAGTGCATGATTGGATTCATGAATGTCATTACAAATTTTGACAATTTTTTCTTTGTCACGCCTTCCATCCAGTATTTTTCACAATGTCTCTGTTATATTCTTTCCAATATGCATAGGATCAAACAAATGCACAATTTGTAGGTCCTCGTAGTAGGGCAACCTACTAAATTGTCTGGGATAGCCTTTTAGTCCCTTTGGAAGGTTGTCAGTAGTGCCTTGACGACCTTCACGATCATCAATTACATAATTAGTAAACAAAAATCACAATAGAAATATATAAATTACAAACATAAACCATTAGGTGGAACGACATTACCTCGATGATTAATTCTATTATATTCCAACTTCCATAGGTGAGGTGTCATTCTTCGTGGCTTTGATGTAGTCTCTTCTTTCCCATTGAAAAGATGTTTTTCCATACTTCGATACTTATGATTCCTGTGGAGGAAGTGTCTGTACTCATCAAACACCTGCTTTCCTAAACTTTTTGAATGACGAGATTTCATCTTTGGACCACAAACTGGACATGCAAATTTTCCCTTTGTTTGAAGACCTACAAGATAATGATATAATTGGATTATTAAATATGTTGATTTTTATAATTAGAATTATCATGCGCAACTTGAATTCACTATAACATACCACAAAAATGTGTTAGCCCTGGGGCATCATGTATTGTCCATACAAGTATTGCATGGAATTGAAATTGTCTTTGTCCTATTGGTCTAGACATGTCATAGATAGTGACACCGTTCCATAACTCCACCAACTCGTCAATAAGAGGCTCAATATATACATTCATATCTTTAACTTGATATTTACCTACTTGAATGAACAGTAACATTACATAATTATTGTGACCATTTTACTATAAGATTTGTAAGTACATGTAAATTAATAACTATCAAATAATAAAATACCTGGAACAATCATTGCCAACATAATGTGCTCCCTCTTTATTGACATCCACGGAGGAATGTTATTGTTGATAACAAAAACAGGCCACACCGAGCAAACAGATCTCATCTCTCCAAATGGATTGACACCATCCGCTGCCAATGAAAGCCTAAGATTACGAGGTTCTTCTTTGAAGTGTTGCCACTTTTCCTCTATGTGCATAAATGCCGAACCATCCGCAGGGATTCAAATAATGTCATCTCGACTTCTATTGCGTGCATGGTATTCCATAAATTGTGCCAAGCTAGTACACCTGAATAATTGTTGCATCCGTGGAATAATGGGGATGTAACGAAGAACCTTGTGAGGCACCTTTTTTGTTATTCGATCTGTTTGATATCTACTCGTATGACATACAGGGCATTGTGTTGCAAATTCATGTTCTTTATAATATATAATATGATCATTGGGACAAGCATGTATTGCTTGATACTCCATTCCAATATCTTTCATAATAGCAGATAATTCTCGATATGAGCGAGGTAGAATATTTGATGGTGGTAACAAAAACTCGCCTATCAATCTAAAGCAAAAAATATAAGTTGTTAATATAAACAATATTAGTGGTACATTATTCACCCTTTGTTAACTATAAAGACATATATGACATACCTTAACATACGTGACATTGTTATGTTGGATAAACCATTCATAACCTTCAAGTTCAACAACAACAATACAGCAGAGATAAGAGTTGTTTGGGAGTCTTTGTATAGGGGCTCGTATGCCTTCTCAACTAGAGGTACATCGAGGCTATCATCATCATCATGATCAGATCCGCTTGGACTAAATGTGTCATGGATCAATGTATTTATACCATCATCTTCAATTGTGTTTTCTGGCGCATGATCGTCATCTTCCATGGGATCATTATCTTCACCTTGGATATTCGCACCCCCATGTTCCTCCATATCATGTACTTCCCTGGGGAGATCAACCTATACAAAATTGATTAACATAAATAAACCATGATCTTCAACTCATCATCAAGTGATTTCATATGTATATAAATTGTTAAAATGATATAATGAACAACTTACCAGTGGATGATAGTCATGCCCCCCTTCAATGTGACCATTCTCCCTACAATGTCTCTTAACTGTTTTGATTAGCAGTCTTCTACGGTTTAAGCCCTTACAAATTTTGCAGGGACAATAACATTTTCCATCACCTTTTCTTTTCAAGTTAGACCACAATCTAGCGATTGTCTCCCTATTTTGTTCTTCACTTATATTATTTGACATGATCGTTCTTCGCAGGAAGCAAAAATTGGGCTATGAAAACTTCGGTCTACAACTTTCAGTGACTAAGCAAAATTGTCAAAAGTACACAAATCTTCTTAGACCTAGTTAAATCCTTTAATATTTTAAAAGTCTAGTTAAAATATACATTAGATTAAAAAATATACAATTTTCATACCTGAGCGCGCGGCTACGACTAGTGCAATGGTCTTCTTGCTTAGCTCTAGAAGCTCTCTAGCAATCAAAACATATAAGCTACAAGGCCTAACAGCAATTTCAAAACATATAAGCTACAAGGCAAGACATATTACATGACATGGCAAAAGGATTAAAATATACATTAGATTAAAATATATACAATTTTCAAACCTGAGCGCGCGGCTATAACTCGTGCAATGGTCTTCTTGCTTAGCTCTAGAAGCTCTCCAGCAATCAAAAAATATAAGCTATTAGAATTCATTAACTTTCTGTAATTGGAAAACTCTATTTGATATTAGACCGTAAACTACTACTATTCTCTCCATAAGAACTAAGTACAAAATTCTTTCAAGTTCACATCCATGATTCCCTTTAGATTAAAATATACAGCAAAAATAAGCTAAAAGTCTAGTTAAAATATACATTAGATTAAAAAATATACAATTTTCAAACCTGAGCGCGCGGCTATAACTCGTGCAATGGTCTTCTTGCTTAGCTTTAGAAGCTCTCCAGCAATCAAAACATATAAGCTACAAGGCCTAATAGCAATTTCAAAACAAGGGTCATCAAAAGAACCAAAAACAATGTGTGCAAACAATACCTTGTGAAGTGGTATAGACAATTAGAAGATGCTACTATGTGCTAGGGAACTTCTTAGAACTGTTGGTATATTCTTACAACTTGTTACACCTGGGATATTCTTCTCTGTAGATGCTACTGTGTGCCGTGGTCCAAACGGGCCCATAAATGTGGTTGAATAGCAATACATTCAAGTGGCAATTACACAAGGGACAGTGACTGTGAGATATCCTCATGTGTGACTGTCCTTGTCACAAATGAGGACATCTCACAGTGACTGTCCCTTGTGTAATTGCCACTTGAATGAGGTCAATCACTATAAAGACAACATGATAATGTACACATACAATGACTGTACATTATCATGTTGTCTTTATAGTGGCTGCCCTCATGTTGTATATTCTTCTCTGTAGATGCTACTACGTGCTAGGGAACTTCTTAGAACTGTTGGTATATTCTTACAACTTGTTACACCTGGGATATTCTTCTCTGTAGATGCTACTGTGTGTCATGGTCCAAACGGGCCCATAAATGTGGTTGAATAGCAATACATTCAAGTGGCAATTACACAAGGGACAGTCACTGTGAGATGTCCTCATGTGTGACTATCCTTGTCACAAATGAGGACATCTCACAGTGAATGTCCCTTGTGTAATTGCCACTTGAATGAGGAACAAGGAGGAAGTGATACAATAATAGGGGGGTGATCATTTTAAAATGTGTTGGACAACAAAAAATGCTATGCACGGGGTAAAACATGGGCTCAAACCTTAAGAAAACTAGAGACTAACAACAAAGAAAATGTACCTCATGATACTTATTGAGCTTAAAGCATAAATAACCTACTATGTACAAGAAGGAAGGATAAACTATTAATAGAAATGTTTAAGATGGATCCTATTTATCAATATCTCAAAAGGATTACCTTCCATGTTTTCCAACTCAAAAACATAATTTTCTTTGTAGCGAGAAATATAAAAAGGACCCTCCCATAAGGCATCAAACTTTGTATGTTGACTTGGATTGGCTGCTCTTTCATTGTACTTCAAAATCATATCATTTTTCTTAAGAGGGGGATTGCATACCTCTTGTCAAACCCACATTATACTATTCTTTGGTGATGTGTCAAGGCATTATAAGCATTCTCATAAGCTTCTTGTAGATTCAACAATTTTACTAATATGACATTCATTGCACCATCTTCCTCTACTTCAATTAATGTTAGAAGTTGTAGAGCTAGGATTTCCATTGATATAGGAAGAACAACTTCTATTCCATTGGCGAACTGGTGCCGGAGCACCTCACACAACCAATTTGGAGACAGAGATTATACAGACTTTCAGGACAAATCAGAGGGATGGAATACATAAACAGGGTCAACAGGTCAATTGGAGGATCTTAGCACCTTTAATGTTATTAAAATAATGCAATACTTCAATGAGTTTGTAATGATGTCCTTATTAGGACTAAAAGCTTGTTTACAATGGACTGAGATTGTCCAAAGTTCAATAATGTTCTAAGAATCTAGAATAGGCTAGTGCGGAAGTTTAAGTCTTTTGGAAAGTTTAATAATCATAAGAGATCAAAGTTAGTGAGTTTAGTGGTCTTTGGATTAAAATAATTCAATTAATTATAAGTTGGAATTTTTGAATTTTCAAAATCCAACGGTTAGCTAACAATGGAGGGAGTTAGTATTTAGGATTTAGTTAGGCTCAAACTAAGCTCCAACCGATGAAAATTGGTTGGATTAGTTTTTGAGAAGTTATAAAGAATCTTATATATATCTCTGTTACGACAAAGAAGGGAGATATATACGGACTGCAACAGTAAGAAATATAAAACTCTTAGTTTTTGCAACTCCATTTATCTTGGAAGTCTTAGTTTGTTTGAACTAACACATAAATGAGTTAGAAGGATTTCTTTCATCCATTCTAAACCGTTTTGAATGAGTTTACTTTGAATTTGCTGTTGCGCGGGTGTATGGACTGGTGAAGGAAACAGCGAGCAATAAACTTTAATTTCTGCAAGTTCCTTGATCTTTTAAGTCTCAAATCATTTGGTTTGATTATTCAATTATTCTTGTTATTGAATGAGTTTACTATTATATTGAGATTGCTGTCGCGCCAGTCATTGCTGAAACAGTCATTCTTTTGTCTAGACTTGTCATTGCAGTAGAGTTTTAGAGATAATGAAGATCATCCCATGAACATAGAAGGCCTAATATTCATGGGATGACAATAACTAACTTGTATTATGAAGTACTGACATTGCATATGCAAAGTTTTGTGGAAAACAGTGTGATCACAGGATAAACTGTGGG
The DNA here is from genome assembly GCA_027943335.1 of Chamaecyparis obtusa. Taxonomy (NCBI): domain Eukaryota; kingdom Viridiplantae; phylum Streptophyta; class Pinopsida; order Cupressales; family Cupressaceae; genus Chamaecyparis; species Chamaecyparis obtusa. The sequence continues at coordinate 215,774 of BSBK01003247.1, read as the reverse complement.
AAATTATCGTGAGTTGAATGCTAATGTATAGCAATGAGTGATCTATCCAAGCAAGGGTGGATTGTTATAGTTTGGTTTTATACCTCCCAATTGCATTTGTTTAAAAATCGTTGGAGGTTTTTAAACAAATGCAATTGGGAGGTATAAAACCAAACTCAACCACTTTTGCAGCATTCTTCAAGCATATGCCAAAATGGGATCTTTAGAACAGGGTAGGGAAATTCACCAAAAAGTAATTGAAGATGGGTTTTTGTCAAATATAGTGGTGGTGACTACCCTGATGGACATGTATATAAAATGTGGAAGCATACAAAAGGCACGCGATTTGTTTGCGGAAACAACTGAAGCAAGGCACGTGAAATTCTCAGAATCTTGAATCCAAGTCAGTGAAAGCTTTGAAAACCAAATGCATCCTATTAAGTATTGTGGGGAAGCATTCTAAATAACCAAAGCCGCTAACAATAAATTCAACACAGATATGTCCTCATTTCTGGGTATTTTAGCTCTCTAACAGCTGAATACCAGATTAAATAATAATGACAAAAGAAAAATAAACCCAACCTACTCAAAAATTGTAGCTGTGATTTTGCGGAGGGAATCTCTCTCGGCGCTGTTGAAAACACAAATGACAACCCGCTTGATTTCGCGGAGAGAATCTCTCTCGGTGCTGTTCAAAACACAAATGACAACCCGCTTTGCTCAAAACACAAATGATAACCCACTTGATTTCGTGGAGGGAATCTCTCTCGGCACTGTTGAAAACACAAATGACAACGTTCCTCTACATTATCATGTTGTCTTTACAGTGACTGTCCCTTGTGTAATTGCCACTTGAAGGAGGACAGTCACTGTAAAGACAACATGATAATGTACACTTACAGAATGAGGACAGTCACTCTAAAGACAACATGATAATGTACACTCACTGTAAGGACAGTCACAAATGAGGACATCTCACAGTGACTGTCCCTTGTGTAATTGCCACTTGAATGTATTGCTATTCAGCCACATTAATGCTTTTCTTCTTCAACAAATGAGCATAGTCACTCTAAAGACAACATGATAATGTACACTTACAGTGAGTGTACATTATCATGTTGTCTTTAGAGTGACTATCCTCATTTGTTTGAACTAACACATACATGAGTTAGAAGGATTTCTTTCATCCATTCTAAACTGTTTTGAATGAGTTTACTTTGATTTTGCTGTAACATAGAAGGCCTAATATTCATGGGATGACAATAACTAACTTGTATTATGAAGCACTGACATTGCATAGGCAAAGTTTTGTGGAAAACAGTGTGATCACAGGATAAACTGTGGGAAATTACCTTGAGTTGAATGCTAATGTATAGCAGTGAGTGATCTATCCAAGCAAGGGTGGATTGTTATAATGTGGAACATTGTATAATGTTTGTGAGATGGTGAATCATCCACTAATTTGGATTTGAAGGGTGTAGAATCGGGTGATTGAGAATGCCCTAGTTAAGAAGGGTTTAGAGCCAAGAATTGTGGGTTTGGGTGTTGCAGAGCCCTAGAGGCTAATTCCCTTTGGAATTGTTTGTTTCAAAGTGTAAGAAGACACTGTCCAGGGATTAGGAAGTGTTAGGTGGAATTTATCATATACTTCCTTTGAAATTTGGGTCATTTTTATACATTAAAACCAGAGGTACAGTCATAGAACAGGGTAGGGAAATTCACCAAAAAGTAATTGAAGATGGGTTTTTGTCAAATATAGTGGTGGTGACTACCCTGATGGACATGTATATAAAATGTGGAAGCATACAAAAGGCACGCGATTTGTTTGCGGAAACAATTGAAGCAAGGCACGTAAAAGTCTCAGAATCTTGAATCCAAGTCAGTGAAAGCTTTGAAAACCAAATGCATCCTATTAAGTATTGTGGGGAAGCATTCTAAATAACCAAAGCCGCTAACAATAAATTCAACACAGATATGTCCTCATTTCTGGGTATTTTAGCTCTCTAACAGCTGAATACCAGATTAAATAATAATGACAAAAGAAAAATAAACCCAACGTACTCAGAAATTGTAGCTGTGATTTTGCGGAGGGAATCTCTCTCGGTGCTGTTGAAAACACAAATGACAACCCGCTTGATTTCGCGGAGGGAATCTCTCTCGGTGCTATTCAAAACACAAATGACAACCCGCTTTGTTCAAAACACAAATGATAACCCACTTGATTTCGCTGAGGGAATCTCTCTCGGTGCTGTTGAAAACACAAATGACAACGTTCCTTTTTTTTTTGCACTTATATCCCGACAACGTCGCAATTGCGACGGTGTCGGGCTATATTTGAAAAAAAAGAGCCAAACCCGCTTAACATTTCCCTGTCGTCGCAAATTGTCGTCGCAATTTCACCCCAAATGTATTAGTGATTGTATGATCTTGCGATGCTACCAATAACGCTCGATGATGATTATTAGAGTCTAATGGCTTTGTAACCTTGCAAGTAAACCACTTGTCATAGTAGCTTGCATTCTTAGGTTCATGTTAGTTTACTTTTGCATCTTGCATATGGAGAGAGCTCTCCTTTCATCTTTCACGGACTTGTCGGTCAACTACGCTCACCTTTCGCTTCTTCTCGATCATGTCTTTCGCTCCTTGTCTTTTACATCACATCCTTTTCCTATCATCACAAGGGGTTAATCTTATCATCATATCTATATCATAAAGAGATCATTTTCAGAAACATGAGTCTACATCATAAACATGAGAACTATACATACATCTATGAGAGAGATTATACATGAGCATATATCATACATTTGAGCAATATAACAAGACAATAAAACTAAAACATCTATCACAAGTGGGACAAATACACAAGATACATCGCAAATCTAGTAAATCTCATATATATATATATATATATATATATATATATATATATATATATATATATATATATATATATATATATATATATATATATATATATCTGTGTGTGTGTGTGTGTGTGTGTGTCATGATACAAAATACAATGTAGGATCCAAAATCTGGATGATGTCCGAAGGTATGACTCTAGACATCTAATCCTAGACCTAAGTCTGACTCTCCCCATCACGTGGTGGTGGTGGTGGAGGTGGTGCTACCGCTCTATCTGGTACCACATCAGATCTGCCTACCCTCTCGGAGTAGAGTAGTGCTCTTTCTGCTACAGGGACAACTGCTATATATAATCCATGATAATAGGCCGCTTGTGCCGCCTCTCTCCGGATCTCTGTAGCATCAGCCTGTGCTGCCCTCTCTCGTTGATCTATCTTGGCTCATGCATCTGCTAGCTGTTGATCTCGCATGGCAATAGTGATCTTGAGCTACTAGATCTTAGTCTCCAAAACCTGCACTCTATCCTTGAGATCCTCCCCTCCCCTATCTGCAGGTTGATCTTGTCCTGCATCCACCCGTCGATGAACTAATCTCGCTACATCCTCCTCCTCATCATCAAAAACCTATCTCCGTGACTATTTCTGGCCACTTGATCTCGATCCCTATCCTCTCTCTCTCACCCTCCCTCCCCCATTTCCCCCATCCTCCTCCCTCCCATCACCACCTTGTGCCAGTGGCTGTGCATCAGGAACTATAAATTATGGAAATGGCTATCTCCACCGCTCTACCCTATAGGCTGCATTCGCACCTACATCCGCCATATTGGGAAGGTAATCCCATGGCTCCCTGCATATACCTGCAGTCTCCTATGCTTCCTGCTGGTAGTCCAGCATCGACAGCCATCCCTGTCCCTCCTCATCCTTGGCCCGGGCATATGTGGTCATCTCTGTAGGTACCCTCTATTGTCGTCCAAATTGCCTCCAGACTCGAGTGATCAAAAATCTCTCAACTATCTCAGAGTGGTGGCCTAATAGTGGCCGCCTGCACAACATATACCCAAGCTCCCGCTCTTAGTCGCTCCACTACTCACAAGCCTTGTATGGTCTCCACTCAAAAGATGTGAGCTCATCTAGGAGCCTCCTACAGTATGTGAGGTCTTCGCTATGGGGCCGATTGACGAATCCCATATACCTATAGATGTAGGGGTGTCTCCACTCCCTAGGCTACACATGTGGGTGCACAACGGTGATGTGCTCCCACGCCCATACTTGTGTGAAACCAGTACCGCATGCCCATGTCTTGCTATCCCTATAGACGATCTCATGGAGCTCGTGGTATATATCAGCTAGGATAGCTGGGCCCCATGCCATCCTTCGTGGGTGTGCTATCAAATCCGGAACCAATCTGCTCCAGCCCAATGGGAACCCTCTCTGGCTCCTGTCAGTGATAAGGGCTTGTGCCACTATCGAGCACACTATGCATGGAACCGGGCAATCACGACCAAACTCCTCCATCAGTCGGTTCCAACTGAGGTGTCTATCAATGATGGTCACATCGTGGAACATGTCCTGGATGGCCTGTCGCCCCTCAGTCAGATCCTGATCATAATATACCTATGCCAACAGAAAAATCATGTCAGTTTCTATCATATGAAAACTTTACATCTGTGCACATTTAGAAACATGATTATACTCACTGGATCACCATGGCTAGATATTCGGAGGATCTGATAGATGTCCTCTAATGAAATCGTCACCTCTCTAGTAGGTAGATGAAAAGTGTTGTGCTCACTATGCCATCTCTCGGCCAATGCTTTCAGCAACCTATGATTTGCTCGAATATGGGGCATATCTAGTAGGAACCTGAATCCCATGCTGATCAAGTCATCTCTGCTAGGAGTATTGAGATCTCTGACACAACGTAGTCTGGTCACTCTTAGAGCTCTAATAATCAGTGTTGGAAAAGTCTCCTGCAAGCCATAACCCCAAACCAGATGTCAGAACATATCATGATGGATGTCTAAAATCAATATAAAAAATCTTAAACGCAAAAATTATCTAGACCCATGTTATATTGTTCAAATTCAACACGTGATATTTCTTAATATACTAGTACGATACTATTTTTGGATATAGTATCGTGCGATACTTTCCTCACTAGCAGTGCGATACTATTTTCCTATACGATAGTTCGCACAAGATCACATGATGTTTCGTCCAATATCGTGTGATACTGGATTTGAACACCTATGCGATACTTTGTGGACCTGCAAACTATCGCATGATAAAAATTATCGAGGTGTGCGATACTTTCAAATTGTCGTACAAACTTTCACATAAGTAAAATTTGAAAACATAAAAAACATGTTTTAAAATGCAATAAATAGCTCATAAATGACTCAAAAGGTGAGTTTTTCTGAAAACTTACCGGGGCACCATACAGAGGAGGCCAGTTGTGCAACCGACCATGCTCGAATTGATGTGTGTGGACTAGAATCGCTGCTTGCTAGGCCATAATCTCTCTCCGAGCTCTCAAAGTTCTCCAAATCACAAAAGACAAATGAATTTGAAAATGACCTTTTTACCCCTTATATAGCATTTTGACTTTTTGACCTAATTTTTGAAACATCTCAGAATTTCACAAAAATTGCACCCCTAGCTAATTTCAACGTCCTGGATCCATTTTCAGGATCAAAATCAAAATCTGAGTTCATCTTGATAGTCAAAATTGCATTTTAAAATTTCTCCTTCTTCTACCCAGTTGGCTGACCGTTTGAGGCCTGATTCTTCGATCTTCACTAGGGCATCTTCATTTCTTCATCCCCATCTCTCTCAACCTTCTAGTCTTCCATTCATCTCCTTCGCTTCATCTCTCTGAGGTTTGACTTCATTTTTATCCTATATCTTTCTCAGTCAAACCTAGTCAAACTGGGGCATATCTTCACTGCTTGATGATTTTTCTTTTCACCTTCGATTATGATTTCTAGTGATTTGATCAAATTTATCAAATTACTATTTCTCCTCTACCTGATTTCGATTTTGATTCTGAGGGGGCAGTGCCTATCAAACCTCAATCCTTGATTCAACTTATCAATCGAACCTTGAGATTCTTATCTCTTATTTGAGACTTGACAATTACCTATTTACAGGGGTGTTGGCCTTGTCTTTTTCAATCAGCTTATCTTTTTCCTGATGTGTTCCATCCGTTGAACACACGTCTGGGTTGTTTTGTGATCCCAAATCGATCTCACACTTCAATTCCATTCTTTGACTGCATGTGATCCCAAATCGATCTCACATTAGTCAAAGAGGGGCAAATGTATGCACCCTAAAATGGTCGCCTAGACTTTGGGCCCCATTCTTCAATTTATCAAATGATGGAACCAATTTATCAATTTTTTGAATCAATATTTTCAATTCAAATCAATTTCCTTGATCAAATCATAAATTCTATCATTTATTCGATTATATTCTATGGGCTAACCATTTTATCCTAAGTCTTTATTTAATTAAAAGGAATTCCCTCCCCTTTTATTAAATAAAAAGCCCCCACTTTCCTCTTATCCTAAGTTGCACAAATAAAGCATTATTCTTATTTTATAAAAAGGAGAAAAGGCATTTTTGTCTCACATGAGGCTCAAAAGTCAACACTTCTTTCTCATTGGAGGAGACTTGTGCACATGGATTGCTCCTCTTTCAAACCCCACCCTTGATCAAATCTTTTTCCTCTTAATCTCCATCGTCCGTTGGTTCTCATTTCTTATAAAAGAAGAGCTCTCTTCTCATTCTAGGATCCAACTTTTGAATACTAATCTTATGCTGCAGGATTTCTTGGTGACTTTGGAGCTCTGGAGATCTTCTTGCATTCTAGCTTTCATTCTTACATCATAACTTCATGTTTATGCTTTCTTAGCTTAGATTTCCTTTCAAGTTCTAGCTTAGCTCACATAGCTTAATTAGCAAGGCTTGTAATACTTTCATTTTCCTTCCATAGCTTAGTTGCATTCTTCATTCTAGCATTGCATTGCATTGCATTTCCATCTTGATTCTTGCGGATATTGGCATTCTTGCCCTTCTCTCTTTGAATCTCCCATTGTGTGGTTTACTAGCAAGGTTATAGGCTTAATAGCTCTAGCTAAGAGCATTCTTAATATCCTTGTGACTCCATGCCTAGGGAGCTCTAGGTTGCTTTCTCAAGGTTTCCAATCCATGGATTCTCTTGGAAGTAATGACTTAGAGAAGTGCACATCTTAGTGTGTACAAAAGGAAACTAAATGTTTTTGTGTGCAAAAAGATTGTACAAATAAAGATCAAGAGGAGAATGCAAACATTATTATATAATAATATTTTGAAGTCTTGTTGAAGAGTATTTGCACATGACAAGCTTGAAATAGAAAAGTTGGTATTTAGAAATGTATCCAACATGTTTTGACATATATGGTAGGAAAAACAAAGGGAGTCTTCCAAAAACAAAAGGTACATGTATTGTAGAGTATTATCTTGATGTTTGTGGGAAAAAAGTGAACATAACACTGTAGTAGCGACTTTTAAATATGGAAATGTAACTATACATAATGAGGTTCAATTGCCTATTTTATGCAAGCTTTAGTGTTATGACAATAATACTTTGTGTCTCTTCTCCTCCAAAATGATTCATTTCAATGTTGATTTCAAAGAGAAACTGACAATTGATAACATTGTCCAAGATTATTTTGGCGGCATTAGGCTGAACTAGTAGTAGTTGAAAGTCTTCTGCAGGCATCCCTAACAAATCAGTTGATAGTCCTTCAAACACAATAACTTTATTTAATTCTCTCATTTCATTGTCCAAGTCCATTTTGAGGATGTAGCTGTAACCACAATTAGAGAGCTCAGTAGAACATTTGGGGCACCAAAATTTGTTGGTCGAAGAATGAACAATTTGTTTCTTACATTTTTTGTTGTCCATGACTAGTGGACAAGAAAGGTAGTAAAAATTGTCCGAGTGCAACTTTGTGATAGTCGCCTTAACACAAATAGGGTGTGTGGTGGGAAACCTTTTACTGGTAATAGTAAAAATATCTATTGGATTTATAAAGCTACATGGGAAAACATTTCCTTTAGACAAGGGTACAAGAGGATGGTCTTTTCCTATAGATGCATACCATATTTGTAATGTGGATGCTTCTAACAATTTTGGATGGATTATAACTGAGGTTGAAAAGGTGATATCTAGTTTATTTCTATTCCACGATACTAGACATGCAACTTTGATCAAAATAACAACTGGGGTCTGTTGTACAAACATATCAAAGATTTTCTTATCTTCAATTTCACATTGGTGACCCCAAAGTGTAACATCTATGGTACACTTCGACATATCTTTTATTGTAATTGTACATTTATTTGTCTCGTTGCCATCTCTTTTCTGTATGGTTGATGAAGGAGTAAAAGATACAAGTATGCCAATGACATCTACAAGGGTGTTTATAGGATATGTGTCTAGTGAATCTATGCTCTTGAAATGGTAGCTATGCTTGGGTATTCTATAATTTGGGCATGTGGAAGGAGAAATTGTTGATGAGTTTAGGTCTATTTCGCATGGGTTTGTTGAACTACTATATTTTGTATTGCTTACTTTGATGCGACCGCCACAGATCTTGTATAGACAACCAGGGTGAATAATATCATATAACTCATCATCTTGTTCATTAAAAGAAGAGACATGTATTTGAAAGCTATCTTTTTCAATGAATTCAAAGCCAAAAACTTTCTAGGGGAAAAAAATTTGTATTCATGGATCGATGTTTTCTCAAAGGCTCTTGCCTCAATGGACCAATTCTTGTGGTATAAGGTCAATGATTTTATGGGGAGTGGCTAGAAAGGAGCCATGTTTTGTACGCTATACTCTATAGTTGGGGAAAACCATGATGCATCTACAGATGTTGAAGGTTGAAGGTAGTTAGTAACTTGAAGGAGTGGAATTGGAGATCCAACTATCACTGAAGTGTTTGAAAATATATAAAAGTTATCAAGCAGGAGCGCCTTACAAAGAAACGAGGTGGACAATTTAGCAAGGAGATTAAGGTGGGAAAACAAGAACCAAATATGGTAGTGGGAAAGAAAGGATGCACATGAGGTTGTGGAGCATTTTGCAAGAATATTCCTTCATGCAAATAATAGAGCCTCTTTGTAAAGATTCTTCAATGATGAGATCCTTGAATTTTACTGTAACCAGAGAAGAATGGGTGTGTGTACCATCTGAGAGTTGGACTCTGTATTTGGTAACTACAGAATGAGGTTTTTAATGGGGTTTATATATGTAACTTGCAACTATGGATCAATAATAGATGTACCCGCAAGGAGTTTCACAAGTATGCCTATTGTTAAAGTCGCCATTGTGAAGGAAAAAGTGGAAGGAAGTGAGAAACCTGTGAGTAATTTGAGATTGTGTGGTTAGGTTGTGTAAGAATAACTATTTTAGTATCAAAGTTAAAATTGAGGTGAAGTAGTATGACCTCGATAATTTGAGATTTTTTTAATAAAACAAAACACACTGTTAAATAAATTGGTGAGTTATTTTTTGTTTTCCATAGATTAAATTAGTTTAGAATGACGATATAGGGTCATTTTGTTTTGTTAGGAGACTTCACATAATAACAAACTCTCTATGTAAATGTTAGTTAACATATATTTCCCTCTTTGTTTAAATTTATAAATTACTTTATTACCTTTATTTGAAGACAAATCTCAATCCAATAGCTGGGTAAGTGTGTTCTTATCACTTCTCTCTGAATTTTTAACTAGGTAGAGCTCCCTCTGATAATTATTCAATGAATAATCTATCTTAGTTCATCCATTGTACTTTTTAACAGAAATTACGTAAGGCTACACTATTCATTCTTAGATGAAGGGCACTCATGTTTACTTCTACTTCAAACATTACTTACAGAAACAAAAAAATAAAGTTCTCTGATATTACCAATACTTCAAGACTAAAGATCCACTGACAAGAATCAAAGTTCCATATCATTAGCCACTAATTCAAAACCAACACATCAATAACAAAAAAACAAAGTTTTCTATTAATTTCTCAAATGGGTCGATCAAATAATAGAGGAAAGAAATACTTATTCAAGAATTTTAAACGCAAATATTCAAACCAAAATATCCATTTCTTATATCTTAAATGCAAGAAAGACTAAAATATATCCACCAGTTTCAGTTCAATATCAAATAATCTATATCTCATAATCTTTTCCTTTTCTAAAAAAAGAGCAGTAACAAAAAGACTATAATTCTCCTAACTAACTTTTTCCAACCCTTAAACTATTCTTGCCTAAACCATTAATTAACAGTTTTTATGCAATAAACCAGGGGAGGTCTCCCTGAAAACCCGACCTCCCTGGAGACAATTAACAAGTTTAACAAAGTTCATGGGACGTGTTCCCCCAGCCAATATTTAAATCTGAGAAATAAACTAAAAAGCTAAAGTAGCACCATCATCAGCCTCCACGTCTTCATCCTCATTGGATCCATGTGCTACTTTCAAGTTGGTGTACGCGACTAAGAACTCCTAAGACATTGGGATATTTGGGCTCTTTATGTTGGAGATCCTCACCTTACTGGCTTCTTTTTCCCATTTTATCTTCAACACTCGGTTCACATGCTTTGACAACTAATGTACGCTTAGGTACAATATAGATTTGACTCGTGCAATCTGTGTCAGGTCAGACGGAGCTAAGTTTCCTTTAACTTTGGTCTCTTCCATGTTTTCCTTGAACATTTTGACAGCTTCATTTGTATCCAGCCCACAAATGCCCTCTTTTCAATCATGAGTCAAATTCACTACCTTGTTATCTTTCATAGCATTTCTTTGAATATCCTAGAGTTCGTGTTCCCAATTATGCATTTTAGCTATTACAACCCTGAGGACGACTACTCTCCATCTGAGGACTCTCTTTAGCATGAAGAATTGACATTCATTTGTTAGCAGCTTAAGAGATTTCTTAGTCAAGAACTTAGGGACTCCACGTTTCTCAATTTCGACCATCTTACTCAGCAGAGCGCTCCACTTATTCTCCTCTTTAGACCAACTCAAATACTGAGTCTGGATTTCTATAACAAGGGCTCCAACGTTGGAGAATAACTCTCTGGATTCGCGAATGAACTTGCTCCCATCTTTAATTACCGCTTCAATCCATTCATCCACTGTTGTTACTAGCATTTTGCCATGTTGTATCCAACTAAGCAATTTATTACTTTTAGGAGAAGCATGATCAAAACTTTCAGGTGCTTGTGCTACAAATAGAGGGCTAAAATAAAATGCATCTATGAACTCAACTTATGAATATTTTCAAGTGAAAGATGTTATGTATCCTACTTTGCTCTCTAGTAGTAAGGATGATGAGGAACAAAAGTGTGTTTATTCCTCTCTTTTTCATTATTGTCAAGGTTTTCTTCATGAAAGGTTGGTTCTATTTGTTGTTTTCTCATGGTTTTGGTTGTCCTGAGATTAAGAAGTGCATATTTAGTTATTTTTAGACTTTTGGTGGTGCATGTTGCCTTGTGGTGCCTAGTGATTTGCATCCTAGTAGTCATTTCAACATTGTGATTGCTTATTTATTGGTATGTTAGAGTGTAGTTGTGATGGGGCGTGTTCAACATGCAACTCTTATGAACTCCACCATTGTTATGCGAGACTATGTTGTGGAAATTCAAAGCTTTCCGATCATAGATTATATTATGTATCCATCAATTATTTTCCTTAGCCGGCATTGTTTGTTGTTCTCTAATATGCTGATGTATGAAGGAGGATTACAAATGATTCAAATAAATTATGAGTGATTGCAACACCTATCATTTTCTACCACTTAGTTTAGATTCTTAGAACAAGGTCTATTATTGAGCCTTTTTGTTGGGCTTTCCCTAGTTTTTTGGAATTGACTTCCACTTCCATCAATAGTGTTGTTATTGTAGGTTTCAACATTAGAACTTTAGTTGTGAACTTGTAGTCAAAGGTGTTTCTTCTAGGAGCTTTTGATGTCGAAGTTAGTCATTTGTGAGATAATTTGAACGATAACAATTATAAATTTAAAAAAATACTTTTAAATTAAGACTCTATCCTTAAAATCTGATGATGTTTAAGTATCTAGAATGACTTCAAATATTATCCAATTCAATAGTTACAGATGAACTTTAACCAATGAAAATGAAAATAAACCAATATTTATTTTTTTAATGTGAATAAGATATAAATTTAAGATTGATTGTGCCATACTGAAACTGAATAAAATTTAAAGATAGTCATTTATCATTTTCTGAATTAATGTTTGCTTGTTTCTCTGTAAAAAGTTTTGTTAATGTTCATTCCTATTTGAAGTTCAATTTATAGGAATCGCAATGTAAAAAAGTGGCATAAAACCCCCTGCTCTTTAATACGGTTTTACTGGTTGTAATCCCGGCAATGCTACCTGTTTAGGGGAATCCAACTGTGTTTTTTCCCCTCCCAATAAACTTTGACAGAGGCTGCCATTATACGGATACCTACCAGTCTTCCCTAATCAGGTAGAAAAGAGACCTTTCCCTGTTTCTTACTCGAGCAAAGGAAAATCATTGTCTCAGTCAGTAGCTGTCAAGATTCGAACTTGTGATGAGTTCAGGGGAGATTTGTTCTAATGAATGAGATGGAAAACGCTAGTAAATAAATAAGCAAAAAAAAATTACAATTTATCAAAAGAGCGGTACAAAAACTTTCGCTCTTTTAATTCAGGGCTGGCCCAAAAACTCTCAACATAGAGCACACCAGTGTTTTTAAAAGAGACTGGGTAAAGTTGTTTACTCGGGGAGGTCAAGGGTTTGATTTCTCTCCCAATAATTTTTGACAGAGACTACCATTATAACCAGCCCTGCCCCAATATACTTTGTTGGCCTGAAGGAAGGCGAGGTTCCTAATCAGGAAGAGAAAATGCCCTCCCTGTTATTACTCTAGCAAAAGAAAATCAATTTCCCCAAATGAGGGAAAGTTCTGTAAATTTGAAGGCTGATCGCTCTCAACTTCTTGAAGAAGTGAATCCAACAATATCCAATTCTGCTCCTCTATACTTTCTTCGCTTTCTACACAGAACTGCGATTCTGAACCACAAAATGTGTTGCTATACTCCAGTGGCTGCCGAAATTCTTCTACGGCAAACTTGGCTGCAACAGCTTGAATCTGAGCGGGAGATAGCGAAGAGGCCGATGGAATTCCCGGCAAAGAGTCGGGGAAATTGAAATTGGCATTCGGTCCTCTGAGGCAATAAACTGCACAATCGTAAGCGCGAGCGGCCTGCTCAGGAGTGTCGTAAGAGCCCAACCAAATTCTAGCTCTGGAATTGGGCATTCTCACTTCGGAAACCCATTTTCCCCATTTTCTCATTCGAGCTCCCTTGAATTGTGGTTGCCTTTTCTCTACGCTGTTTTGGGGTTTCTGCTTTGCCATAGATTTAACCATGTTCGGTTCCAGAAAAAGCAGGGAATCGAACCCTGGTGGAAGACTTGGAAAACTACAGTAGGGTAGCTACAGAGGCAGTTGGGGATTCGAACCCTGGTGGAAGCCTTGCAAAATTACAGTAGGGTAGCTACAGTGGCAGTAGGGGATTCGAACTTGTAACGAGCTCAGTGAGATTTGTGCTTTGTGCTAATGAATGAGGATGCTATTGTTCGATTCGAACTTGTAAGGAGCTCAGTGAGATTTTTGCTAATGAATGAGGATGCAGGATGGGGTATATATAGACAATTTCATCTGCGAGTACACCGCGTACAGTGAGCACACAAATCAGATTTGATAATCTGTCGCACGGATCAGATTTGATAATGGGAAACTTCTGGGCGTTGACAGAAACATATAATCTGAAACTAGGAGTGTGACTCGAAGGCTATATTGGGGGAAAATAAGCATGGCCAGCTATATTGATCACACCTCACTCTATTGCGTCATCCAAGAAAACTTCCAGAATACGCGCAGTAGAGACCAAAAGTCTTTTGTAGTTGCATAGGAGGTAACTTTGCACTGAGATAATCGAATCGCACCTTGGTGTGAATGAAAAGGCCGACAGAGTGCACTTTAAAAGTAAAATATTGTTGACATATGTTGACATCTAGCTATACCTTTGACAAACTTTGGACCAATGGTAATAGTTTCAACAAAATATTGCATTATCTGTAGTGGAAATGCGTAACCATATTTTGTGTTTTTGTCTCATATGCACTACTCTTTAGTATCCTTATCTCATTATACTTCTCAAGACAAAATTCATTGGAGGGATTTTGTAGAGAGAATTGGAAGGTACTTGGAAATTGCATAAGAGGTGTCATTTTTCATTGAATATGTATGATGTGACAAAACACTTATTGTTTTGACTTTGTTTGTATTTGATTTGTTGTATGGGTTGGAGTGTAATGACCAGTGTGTTAATGTGAGTATATTAACAAAAATTCTTAAATAAAATATTTTCTAAATAAACATTACATAAAATAAAACATGCTCTCATGAAAATTATATATATAATTAATTTAATTATAAAATATATTTTTATAAATTTTCAATATTTTTAAAAATGTATGAAGTCTAAAATTTAAATATAAAATTAAATGTAAATAATTGAATTTTAAAAAATAGAGTAGAAAATTTGTATAAAGAAAAATGTAGATAGAATAAAATTTAATTGTCTTTTTATGTAAATATATTTTTTAGTAAAATAAAAAAATGGACATTTCTTTAGAGAGAGACATTTAAGATATGTATACTAGTGTAAATCTAATATAATCGTATATAATTAGGTTGTTTCTATAATTATAAAATAACATTAATATAATTTATAAATTATTATATAATATTAGATGAAATGTAATTAATAATTATGTAATTCTATGTGATGTGTTTGAAATAATGATATTGGGAAAGAAAATAGATGTAAGTTGTGTTATACATCACATGTCTAACTCCGTCAACTATTATAATAGCACGTAACCCCACTCCAAGAAGGGCTTTTTCCTAGTTAAGTTTTTGTTTATTTCATTATTCTTACCCCATGTACCCGATTGTTTAATACAAGAAAAGGATAAATTGAATCTATCATTACTTTAGTGGAGGAGGAACTTAGAAATTAAAAATAAGCTTTGAAAAAATGAGGTTGGAAATAAGGCTGCTTATTGACAAAAATGACACATGGCTCCACAAATTGGTTTCCATCTTTGTTATTTGTCTTCTATTTGAGAAAAATAATTATCTACAAAATTTATTATTAGGATTTCATTTAAACATTCGATTTATGATGTCTCCTAATAAATAAGCACAAAATTAAATAATCATGGGGCCACTAGCTCAACAAATTGTTGAGCAACAACTGCTAGCTAAAATAAGTTTATCATGCATGGGAACTTGTGGTCATTAATAGGCTTTATGTAGTACAATTTTTAGAATTATTCAAAAAGAATATGTAGTCTAAAATTATTTAAAAAGAATATACAATAAAAAATGTTTCTAATTTTTTTATATTATTTTTTATTTTTTTATATAAAATATCTTAGCCATGTTTAATAGTCCTACAAATAATTTATCTTTTCCTTAAGAATATTATAAAATTTAAATAAAATATTAAACTATCTTAAAGTTTTCTAATCAAGTAGTATTTATTTTTTATTTCATGTCTTAAAAGTTATTATAGTTTTAAAATATTCTTTAAATATAATATTTTAAAATATCTTTATTATTTTGGACGTTCTCTTAAAGTTGTATATAAAATAGATTTTAAATAAGATATTCTATAATTCACAATTTTAGAGTAACTTTTAACATAGATTCCATATTAGAAGTCATTATCAAGAGACATTAAAGTGAGCTTCAAATTTTTTATATGATGTTTATCAAGGAGCTCAAGTAACTCTGTCTTCCAAAATCTTCTTAAACATAATATAATATTTTTTGTTACAAGTTTTATTTTTTTTAACTTTTCATTGAAAAATAAATGAAATTGATAAACTTATATAGTCTATATTGTCGCTCAACAAATGAAATTGATATGTTTGGATTTAATTATGTCCAAAAATTTTCCAATCAATATTTTAGATCACACTTTATGATTTATTTGAAGAAAGTATTGCTTAAACATAGAAAAGTACAATGTACATTGCAAGTATGTAAATGAAATAAGAACTATTCATACCACAAAAAGAAACATTTAGGAAAAGTCACATTAAGTTTATTACTAGCAATCACCCCATAGGTTCAGTGTGCATTAGAAGAAATGATAGGAAATAACAATTAAAGCTTTTGTTTGTACTCATAAAATGTGAGTTGCTTTTGAAGAGTGACATATAAGATCCAAAGGAGTATGGTAGATCAACACTTTTGGAAAATGCATCTCATTGAAGATTACTTAATTTCTTATTAAAATGATAAATTTTCTTTGTACACCTCCAAAATGAGCAGTCAATCTCATTATTGACATTATTCCTACTACACCTCTTCCTAATACTCCATTGTATGATATCAACAAATTCTCTAGATTGACGAGATAAAAAAGAAGATCTTAGGATTTATTGTCTAAAAGTTTCATCAAACCAATTACTTTGCCTCGTACTTCACCAATTTTACTTATAGTCAATAAGGATGGAACATACCCTTTTTGTATTGATTCTTGAGCATTAAACAATATCACTCTAAAAATATTATATACACTTCCTCATATTGATGACCTTTTGGATTAACTTAAGGTGCTAAATTATTCTCCAAGATTGATTTAAAAAGAGGATATCAAGTGAAAGTTTAGGTGAAGGACACATAGGATATAAATTTCACAACCAAAATGGGTCCTTTTGAGTAGCTTGTGGTGTCATTTTCTCTCACCAATGCTCACACAGTTCAACACAAATTGAGTAGACAACTTGCACAAATTTTGCCACACTTATTCTTAGCACAATAACCACAACATTGTAATGTATTAGATTGGCATTATATAAGCATTCCCACATCAATTACATCAATAAAATGACCTAGAACCTATTTACAACATCCACAAGAATAAACCTTAAGCCAAATGTGTAGTAGGCTTGATCCAAAAGCCAACACATTAGACCAAAAATGGAATCATGATATGTGTTGCCCAAAATACACTCAATTGGTTCTAGACAACCTTCACACAATTCATCCAATTAGCACACATTACCATCCTCTAGGGAATTCATCAACAACATCAACATGTCAATGAACTAGAACTATGACCACTCTCTTAGCTATAACTTTTATTTTTCTTGAGCTCCACCTCTTAAACTTGAATATATTTGTCAAGTCATGGGTAGGCATACTTCACTTCTGAACTCCAAGACATAAATCATCAATACGGTAGAATGTGGTACTAAATATCATACTAGTGCAACTAGGTGCACATACACTCTTTGAGAACAAACTTTAGAAACTTATCCTAGACACTTCCAGATAGTAGCACATTTGTGAGACAATCAGGAACAATTGATATCAAAATATAATTGAATTTATCCTTCATAAATCTCAGGTGCGTTGTTATGACATGACATAAGAAATTAAAATTACAACAACCTCCTTGATAAGAAAATATTAACATCTTTGACGTCAATGACAATACAATGAGCAACAAGTATACCAAGTACCTCCTACAAATGGTAAGCATGCACATTGTTATCATAAGTAGAAACTATTGTGACACCAAAAGATTGGAGTCAAAGGAACTTCGCTTAAGTTGGAATATTGACGAAGAATATAATTAAGTCCTAATTGCTTACTTGTGTGTGTGGGGTTATCAAAATATATTTAATAAAAGAATCAAATCTCTTTTCTCACAATATCCATTCTAATTTTGGGTTGGATAGTTTTAGTAAAACTATTTGGGCCCATTTTACATTCTAGAGTTTAGTAGATAATACCATAAAATTGAGAGGTTAATCTCAACTCTAATGTAATTAGTTTTTATACTATTTATTAGAAAGGAGAGGACCTACTATTTGTGAATTGAATTAGAAAAAAAACTATTATGTTGTTAAGAACTGGGAGATTAAAAGTTATGAGGCATTATCATGATGCAAAAAGTTTCTCTAATAGAAAAATGATGAATAACATAATGGAGAAAATTATAGTCATGTTTACTCCTACAAACAAATTGTTTTAAGGTGCCTTTACTCTAAATTAATTATATTGCTTAAAGATGCAACCCAAGGAAGCTTTATGTGAAGTGAGTTAATGTGTCTATATAAGAGAGCCAAAATCTCTAATTTAAATCCCAATAAAAAGGAGTAGAATTTTTCTTTTAAATCTAGGTCATTAATATGAATGATTGAAAGGCTTCTTTCATAGTTGATCTTAAATTTTATTGCTATATTTTTCTTATAAATTTATTTTAAAATGAATTTTCATTAAGTTTTACACTACTTAGCAATCCTCGTCCTTTTTTTTTCCCCCTCTCCTCTTATCTTTCTCTTTTGTGTTTCGCCCTTCCCTATTTCAATTCATCATCATTCTCAAAGTTTATTCAACACTTTGATTTACACAATTATTATAAAAGATTTGCATCCATGTTTGCATCAATGTTAATGTTTAATGCCTTTTCCTCCTTTTTACTTTGAGCATAAACTTTTTATTTGATATTGCTTATGGATTATCAATTGGCATGATTCGAGATTGGATATATATACACTATTATAATTTGATGGTTTGTTCATATACCAACAAACTTAAGGTGGTTGAGTGGTTGCGAATGGTGTGAATGAATATTTTCAAGTGTATATTTCAAGTCCTATGAATATTTTCAAGTGAAAGATGTTATGTATCCTACTTTGCTCTCTGGTAGTAAGGATGATGAGGGAAAAAAGTGTGTTTATTCCTCCCTATTTCATTATTGTCAAGGTTTTCTTCATGAAAGGTTGGTTCTATTTGTTGTTTTCTCATGGTTTTG
Organism: Chamaecyparis obtusa; assembly: GCA_027943335.1. Lineage (NCBI taxonomy): Eukaryota > Viridiplantae > Streptophyta > Pinopsida > Cupressales > Cupressaceae > Chamaecyparis > Chamaecyparis obtusa. The sequence goes on along the minus strand of BSBK01003247.1, from coordinate 196,984 downwards.
GGTGCCCTGAGATTGAGAAGTGCATATTTAGTTATTTTTAGACTTTTGGTGGTGCATGTTGCCTTGTGGTGCCTTGTGATTTGCATCCTAGTGTGCATTTCAACATTGTGATTGCTTATTTATTGGTATGTTAGAGTGTAGTTGTGATGGGGCATGTTCAACATGCAACTCTTATGAACTCCACCATTATTATGGGAGACTATGTTGTGGAAATTCAAAGCTTTCCAATCATAGATTATATTATGTCTCAATTAATTATTTTCCTTAGGTGGCATTGTTTGTTGGCCTCTAATATGCTCAAAGATGTATGAAGGAAGATTACAAATGATTCAAATAAACTATGAGTGATTGCAACACCTATCATTTTATGCCACTTAGTTTAGATTCTTAGAACAAGGTCTATTATTGAGCCTTTTTGTTGGGCTTTCCCTAGCTTTTTGGAATTGACTTCCACTTCCATTGATAGCGTTGTTATTGTGGGTTTCAACATTAGAACTTTAGTTGTGAACTTGTAGTCAAAAGTGTTTCTTCTAGGAGCTTTTGATGTCGAAGTTAGTCATTTGTGAGATCATTTGAATGATAACAATAATATAATCAAAAAATACTTTTAGAATTAAGACTTTATCATTAAAATCAGATGGTGTTGATGTATCTAGAATGACTTCAAATATTATCCAATTCAATAGTTAAAGATTAACTTTAACCAATGAAAATAAACTTGAATAAGATATAAATTTAAGGTTGATTGTGCCATAATGAAACTGAATAAAATTTAAAGAAAATAATTGATCATTTTCTGAATTAATTTTTGCTTGTTTCTCTGTAAAAAGTTATGTCAATGTTCATTTCTATTTGAAGTTCAATTTATAGGAATTGCAACGTAAAAAGACCGGCATTAAAACCCCTGCTCTTTAATACGATTTTACTGGTTGTAATCCCGGCAGTGCTACCTGTTTAGGGGAACCCAACGGTGTTTTTTTACAGGGAATCGATAAGAATAAATCAGTCAGGTAGGTCAAGGCTTTCATTACCCTCCCATAAACTTTGACAGAGGCTGCCATTATAGCTAATCTTACGCAGCCTCAAGGAAGAAAAGCCGGACGCACCAGTCTTCCCTAATCAGGTAGAAAAGAGACCTTTCCCTGATTCTTACTCAAGCAAAAGAAAATCAATATCTCCTAATGAAAGAAAGTTCCCTAAAAATTGAGGACTGGGCAGTCAGTAGCTGTCAAGATTCGAACTTGTGATGAGTTCAGGGTAGATTTGTACCAATGAATGAGGATGCAAAATGGGGTACAATGAGCACACGAATCAGATTGGATATGTGAAACTTCTGGGCGTTGACAGAAACAAATAGCTGTTCGGATTAGGTGGAAAGAAGCTGTTGCAACTTGCGAGCAAGTCTGGACATAAAATATCTTATTGTTGGAAACATTTTTATAAATATTATATATGAATTTCTATACGTAAAATATCTGTCACTTTTAACAAGTTGTAATAAACAATCTATTTATTATTTTTTAAGATAGTATACAGATTAAATAAAATGAAGAAATTATCTGAAAGTCATGTCAAATTTGACTTGGATATACTTCTAATTTTAAACTTAAAATATTTTAAAATATCTTAATGATTATCATATAAATTCAAGATAACTTTCAAATGTGATATTTTAAATAATTCACAATTTTAAAATAGATTATATATTAAAAATCATTATTGAGAGCTAATTGAGATAATTCTTTCTTAAGATCATTTTGATAAGTTTTTTAAGAACAAATTATTGTAAATTGAAAATAAATAGAATTTGTATTATAAAATTTTTTTTGTAGGTGAGAGATATCATTTAATTGTATAAAAGAATAATATAAAGTTTAAATATGCAATTTAAATGCATAGGTTGATAGTTTTCATTAGAAAATGTTAAAATTACTACAAAAATATTTTTTACTCATAAGATAATAGATGTGCACTTGGAAACACATAAGATCCATTAAAGTATGATATCAATATTATTGCAAAATGCATCTCATTAAAGATCATGAAATATACATTACATAATGAGATGAATTAATAGGATTTTTAAGAGTTTTTTCTAGGCATTTTTTCTGGAGGCACTCTCTCTCACTTCTTTAGGATGACATACACATTCTTTTCTATATGTGCATACCTTTGGGATGTGAATGCAATATATATTCATAGATCTAACAATTCTCAATTTGTTGAAATCCTAGTAGTAAGGTTGTACACTTCATGGACAATTCATTAGGAAAGTAAAAATACTAAGTTTGTGATTTCAAAAAAGAGGTCTTTTAGACTACAATTTATGTTCTATTTGATGAAGATTTAAAATTTTATATTTGATCTAATTGCTTCTCATTATGTTTTTAATGAACATTTTTTAAAGAAATTATCAATAGACTATTTTATAGAAAATATTGTAACTAACATAAAAACTATCTATATAATTACAAACTAAAATAGGAAAAAATATCGTAAACATCAACATCAAAATGAAGTGTGTAAACCAATGCTTCCACAAATTCAATTGTCTTGTGAGAATCCCCCAAAGTTCTAGATAGAAGGCAATAATTTTATTATCTTCGAATCCTTCCCATAGTAAATTAAGTAATCTTCCTAATCAAAAAGACCATTGTTTAACTAATTCTCATACTAGTTTCCCAAATTTGGTACTTAGGGAATAAAGAGTAAAATTAACAAGTAAATATCACTAGAACAAATTCTATTAAAAATTGTCTAATGATTGAAGCTAATAGTACCCATAAATTGAAACACTCTCCATCTCTTTTATGATTGTGTATTCGTTATCGAACTTGGGGTCATTATAAGAGCATCTTATATCTAACTCCCATGCATTATGATTTCTAACTTGTAGGAGCTTTCCTAATTGTTATAAGAGCATCTTATACCTAACTTCCATGCATTATGATTTCTAACTTGTAGGAGCTTTCCTAATTGTGTTGATTTCATTTCAATAACAAGTATAAATTCTCCTCAAGGTTAAATGTGTTTGATCCATAAAAATTTTTATGTTTTTGATTAAGGTAAAATCAAGTTTTACATGGACCCGAAACCAGAGTTTAATACAACAAAAGATAGAGCATTAAAAAAAACAAAATGAAACAGTTGCTGGAAAACCACATCGGCGAACAACAGTCGAACATTTTTTATGTTGATTTTTAATCTTATTACTATATTTTTCTTATGAAATTATTTTTAATTGATTTTTCTTTCTACTTACCAATTCTCATCATTTTTCATCTTTCTTTTTGTGTTTCCATTTTTTCCTAACCTTATTTGCTATTATTTAAAAGGTTAAAATTGTAATTTATTTCGACATTTGCTCATTCTCAAAATTTTCCCCAAACTTTGATTTACACATATATTACCAAATTATTCATAAATGTACACATATATTATCAAATTATTTATTGTGAAAAAGAAATAAAACATTATTCAAATATTTTTTTAGATCACATCCAAAAGAATTGATTGATAGAAAATATGAAGTCCAACTTAAAGAAAAGAATAAAGAATTGGAATTAATTAAAAGAACAGTATAAAAAACCTCTCTTTTAATACTTTTTTAAATGGAGGTTCAGACTTAGAGCATGGTTGCTGAGCATGCTTGCCCAACAAAAGCATGAGCAAACCAATCTAACCAGGGCCACCACGAAGTATCTTTGGTACTCAATACTAAGCACTAGCCTATAGGCTAAAACCTCTTCGACCAAGAGCCAAAATCTGAGTTGTATCCATTCCACCAAATTTACCTAAGACATGATCAGACCTCATCCCTTACAATATTAGAACCTTAACTTAGCACAACATTCAGCACTTTTAAAAGATTCCTTGCTCTCCTTGATAAACTTAGGCGACCTCAATGAAGACAAACTGGACCCGGTCTTCCCTAATCAGGTAGGGAAGAGGCCTTCCCAATTTTTTACTCTAGCAAAACAAAATCAATTTCCCCAAATGAAGGAAAGTTCTCCAAATCTGAAGACTGCCCGCTCTCAACTTCTTCAAGAAGTGAATCCAACGTTATCCAATTCTGCTCCTCTATACTTTCTTTGCTTTCTACGCACAACTGCGATTCTGAGCCAGAAAAAGTGTTGCTATACTCCAGTGGCTGCCGAAATCCTTCTACGGCAAACTTGGCTGCAACAGCTTGAATCTGAGCGGGAGATAGCGAAGAGGCCAATGGAATTTCCGGCACAGAATCAGGGAAATTGAAATTGGCATTCGATCCTCTGAGGCAATAAACTGCGCAATCGTAAGCGCGAGCGGCCTGCTGAGGAGTATCATAAGACCCCAGCCAAATTCTTCCTCGGCCATTGGGCATTCTCACTTCGGAAACCCATTTTCCCCATTTTCTCATCCGAGCTCCCTTGAATTGTGGTTGCATCTTCTCTACGCTGTTTTGGCGTTTCTGCTTTGCCAAGGATTTAACCATGTTCGATTGCAGGAAAAACAGGGAATCGAACTCCGGAAGAAGGTTGTAAAGGGAAGCCTTGCAAATCTAAAATAGTGAGGTTACAGGGGCAGTCACTAGCTGCTAAGATTCGAACTTGTGATGAGCTGAACTTGGATTTGTACTGATGAATGAGGATATGCAAAATGGGATGTATATAAACTTGTGGTGAGCTGAGGTGAGATTTGTTGTAATAAATGAGTGCGCAAAATGAGGTATTTATAGACAAAACCTCATCTGGTGCTACACCGCGCACTGTGAGCTGTATGAAGAAACGTCTGCGCGTTGAGAATAACAAAATATCTAAAATTAGGATCTGGACACGTGGAAGTGATTGATAGGCTCAGCTAATAAAGTAGAAAAAGGCATTGCCAGCTGGCATGGTATATATACAAAAAATATCTTCTGCTGGGAAATAATTTTTTAAGATATTCTATACAAAATATCTTTTATCACTTTTAGGAGTTGTAATAAGCAATTTGCCATTTCTTTACAATATTATAAAGTTCAAAAAATAAAATATTGAAATTATCATAGTTATCTTTAATAATAATTTTTTATTTTTTATTTTATTTTTATTGAATAAAGTTGAAGTACATTAAAAAAATAGAAGTTCAAGAAGGAGGAATAAGGGAAAGTGCCATGCGTTTCAATGGTTGTGATAGGAGTTTTGAATTAATACCTACACTTGTTTATTTAATGACCATTTTTTTGACAACATTGCACTAATAGTTGCGACTTTAAAGTTGTTATTGCTATGACAACTAGTCATAATTGAATGAAAGACACCCTTAATTGCAAAAAGCAACCAATCATGTGATGTCATATTTGTACAAGCATGAGCATCCCTTTTGCACAATCATTAGTCTCACTTTTATTTTGGGCTATTCTCGACACCTTGGCAAAAAACATGGTGATGTGACATCATATTTAATGATGTGGCGTGAAACCTTAGTTATAATAAGCTATTGTAAAAAATTGTGAGTGATTTGAAATTTCCACATAGGATTTTGATAAGTGCAAAGTTAGGGTGCTCAACTAGTGGGTCCTCTCCCCTACAAAAAGAAGAATAAATAAGATACAATGAAATAATAATTTTTTATGATCTAAAAAAAATTATGTTTAGTTTTAAAATATTTGAGATAATTTTAAAATAGATTGCATATCAAAAATCTTTATCAAGAACTATTTGAGATAACTTTAAGATAATTTTAATGGTGCTCACTAAAGTTCAAAAAACACTCCTACAAAATATTTTTAAAGATGACAGCGTGATATCTCAATAAATTTCGAAAAGAAGAATATTATATTTTTAAATTGAAAAACAAATAGAACGTGTATTATAAAGAAGCTTTATAAGTGAGAGAAATATAATATAACAATTAAAAAAGGACAATATAAATTACCAATATGCAAGTCAAATGGGAAACTTGTGTATCACAAAAAACAACTTTGATAGCCACACTAAGATTACTACTAGCAATTACACTTATAGGTTTAGTAGGCATGTTGAGAGCTTGATAGTTTTCATAAAAAAATATTGAAATTATTACAAGACTATTTTTTTACTTATAAGATGATAGTTGTGCACTTGGAAATACACAAGATCTATTAAAGTATGATATCAATACTATTGCAAAATACATTTCATTAAAGATTGCCCAATATACATATATAATGAGATGAACTAATAAAAAAAATTGGAGAATTTTCTTCACATTTTTTCGGAGGCACCCTACCTCTAGCTTCTTAAGAATGGTGTACACATTCTTTTCTATGTATGCATACATTAAGAATGTGAATGTGATGCCAGGGCATCCAAGCGTATGTGTAATCCATATTCAGTTTTCATTTTCATTTCTAGTTTCATTTTTCAATGTTCAATTTGTTTTCCAAATCAAATTTGTTAATATTGCGGTTATGCACAATTGGGAAGTATTTTGTAAAATAAAACAAATTCCTTGTAAAATTTTGAGGTTGCATTAGTCATTGAACAAGGTGTCAAATAAAAGTCATTGGTAGAAGGTTTTTAGATCTTGGTTTGATTGATACAAGGCATAAAAAAAAGAAAGAGTTTTTGACAAAGAAATCAATGTAAAGTGAAAAGAAAGCTAGTTATTGTGTAGGGAAGGTGAAGGGGCTAGAAGGAGAATTATTGTGCAAGGAAGGAAGGTGGCTTTCAATGGTTAATTTTCTAATAATCCAGTTTAACCACTCAACAAAGTTCATAAAATAGAAAATTATTTTTTATCTATCTGATTTGTAATAGCCAATACTCTGGGTTATATAACAGCAATGAACAATGAAAGAAAATTCACAAGAAACTAATAACGAATAACACAAATATAATAGAAAACCACCAGGCCCAAAGTGTGAAGCCCAAAAAACAGGGGCATGGGTTTGAACCCAAGCCCTCTTATAGATGGTGCAAAAGAATTAGCCATTGGGACAGAGCTCGAAGACTCAACAGTCACATATTAGTCTACACAAGAATATTTATTGTATTTTTATCAGTGTGTTGGGAAATTTAAGACTTTTGAACCCTAATTCTTGAAGCCAAGTAAAAGGAGAATATAAGAAGATTTCTAGGTGTTGAGGGGAGACTGTGTGAGGACTTTTATTTCAGGTTTGAAACATTTTCAATGTAATAAGGTAATTCAAGGCTTGACATCATTAATGAAAGTGGTTCCACATTGAGAAGCAGACCTAGAGATGTAGCCCAAGCTTTTGGGTGAACTTTGTTGTCAAATCTGCTATTGTCTCATTTTGTTTCTCTTATTTCTTTGTAGTATTTTTATTGCTTCTTTGAGTTTTTAATTACAAGATTGAAGTCTTTTATTAACTTATGATAGGAAATCTCATTAAGTTGCAGAAATGAATAAGTGCACATAGTTATGAAATTTCAAATACAAATGAGCATAGCCATGCAATTCAATTGATGCAATCAAGAATTTTGAAACATGAGTTAAGCACAATTTAAGTTAATTAAGCCTTAATTATGAATCAACCTGGGAATGTTGTTAACAATGTTCCTACTTCCTCCATTGTCGCCTCTCCCTCTTGGTCGAGGAAGGTAATCGAGAAGAACAAAAGGTATAGTTCAATGGTAGACATTAAAGTGGATATTGTAGCAAAGTTGTTGGAGATTGGTCCCAAGACCAAGAAAGCCTAGAGAATCTCTATAAAGAGAATCTCTAGAATGGTCATCAATCCTAATTTTGATCATACATTCTTGGAGATTGCGGACTCGATCATTGACAAAAAAAAATGAAGTCATAGATCAAGTCTTCACCTCAAGTAGAGTGGATATGGGTCCAGGTACTACCAAAGGGGATACTTATCACATAAAAACCTGTACAAATACATTAGCACAAAAGGTCAAAGCTGAGCGCAAAAATAATATGATATATTACAAAAATAGGTGAAAATCTTGATTGCTTTTATTCAATCTATACTACAAATGAACAATCAATCTCTTGATCAAAATGTGAATATTCCAATTGCAGGACTTGAGGCTAACGTAATAAAGCAAATCAAGAGAAATCAAGTTGTGACCTTAGCAATTGATCGATGCACTATCAAACTTATGTTAGATGGCTCATTATGCATTGATGGATCCATGAAAATGTTTGCTAACATATTAGAAAAGATGAAGGTTTGGAATAACACTCTCGTAGATTGTGTATAAAGAATGGAATAGCATGTCAATGGTCCTTAGTGACTTATACCATGTTTAAAAAATGCCTCTATCCATTTTAATTGGCAGAGTCACAAATATACTAAATGATACTGACTAAATTCTTCTACAACAAATTTGGTTGCTACAACTCGATTCTGAGCGAGAGATAGTGAGGAGAATCAGGGAAATTAAAATTGGCATTCGATCCTCTGAGGCAATAAAATGCACAATCATAAGTGCGAGTGAACTGTTGAGGAGTATCATAAGACCCCAGCTAAATTCTTCCTTAGCAATTGGGCATTCTCACTTTGGAAACCCATTTCCCCCATTTTCCCATCTATGCTCTTTTGAATTGTGGTTATGTCTTCTCTATGTTATTTTGGAGTTCCATCTTTGCTAAGGATTTAACCATGTTCAATTGCTATTCTAAGGTAGTGTGTTTACATGGGAAGTCACTAAGTGGTAAGATTTGAAATTGTGATGAGTTGAACATGGATTTGTACTAATGCATGAGGATATGCATAATGGGGTATATATAAACTTGCAATGAGCTAAGGTGAGAATTATTCTAACAAATGAATGTGCAAAATGAGGTATTTATAGAAAAAACCTCATCTATTGTGTAATGCCCTGCCATGGAACCCAGGAGAAAATAACCTATAAAAACATGTTATTAAGTTTAATGAATAATTTTTTCTTTAAGAGTTTACAATCAACAATGAATATAACAATGCGAAAACAATCTAACATAAGACAACACATACTCATAAATGTAACTTATTTATATATTACAAGTCTCAAGGGTTCCATGATGTTGAACTACGTAAATATAAATTAATCTGTTAAGAAAAATCCATAACATAATCACATAATATATCTTAGGTTCATTTTAAAACCCAAATTAAAGTATTCCTAATCCTTTACTTAATCATAATGAAAATAACACAAATCATAAAGAATAGTAACATATTCATTTCAATTGAATAATAAGATACATCCATTTACATCAATGTAATCAAAGGTACAATCTACAAAGTACAACTAATACATCAAGGTATACATAATAGTACAACTTCTGTTGCACATGTTGCATGTATAACAATTATTCAATACAAGAACATATACATCTAAATCAATGTTACTAACTAATACATAGAATGAAATACAAGATATACATCTCATGATAATAATAAGAAAGTCTTCAAGAAATGAACAAGAAGATAGAAGCAACATCAAGGATCATTCAAGCGCAAAGTCACAAACGTTGGATCTCAATGGTAATAGAATCACTACCACCCGACTATGTGGAACCAAGAATTCCACTCCCACCATGCTAAGGAGATAACACCAAGCCTCACTTAATGAAACATCCAAAATAGATAACACTTATGCTAAGATACACTGGATAAAATGGTAGTAATAGTTATAAGGTTATTAAGTAAAAATGATCATTACACAAATCAGGTGTACCAAATGCAACGTAAGAACCTAGGACACACATAGGGAAGTGTCATCATATACATCTAACCCTTGGTTCATCCTGGAAGCCTCTCTAAACCTCGACATCCAAGTGACCATATGCGGTATCAATAAACCTCTCATACAAACAAGACTACTAACTATGCCAGAACACACACCCCACTGGGTGACAAGCATCATCTCACACATCCTAGCCTATACCAGCACTCAAAGCATGGTGAGGTACATAATTAGCTTATTAAATTTTTCTCTCAATAAATTTATTAAGTTATCACTTATTAGGTCAACTTATAAATGATACATAGGCAACCACTTTAGGGCTCTAGTGCCTTCAAAGTAAACCACTTCCCTTCTATGCTCCTAGATAACCTACCCTAATGCTCCCAACAAAAGAACCAAAGAGAAAGCAAAACAAAAACCATAAGAGACTTCCATAAATCAGCAAACGATGAATATCATCAAGGACAAGTGTTGGAGCATAATAAACAATATCTCATCCTATACAAGGATCCAAACTATCCATCCCGTACTTATAATGCCCACCCTAGTACTTTGATATTTTGGCTTGACAAGATCATTACATTTGGTATTATGGATTATATGTTTTGCTTAATTTGATTAGATGATGAGACATTTTGAATATATGTTTGGATAATAAAGTTATTTTATGAAAGTAATAAATGATTTACAACATTATCACATGACATGTTTATTTATATATATAATTTTATTTTTATGAAAATGATTCATCCTTGTTTTACATCATGAAGTTGTGATTATTTTTGGAGCTAACCATACTAATCCAATTATGCTTTGATATTAATATTGTTTGATGTGCTTGTGGGATGAGGAGAGGTAGTCATAGTCACTTCTACGGCAGATCCACACGATGTCACACTCTCCCTCCTTTTCTGCCACTGTTATATATATATATATATATATATATATATATATATATATATATATATATATATATATATATATATATATATATATATATATATATATATATATATATATATATATATATATATATATATATATATATATATATATATATATATATATATATATATATATATCTATATATATATCTATATCTATATATATATATATATATCTATATCTATATATATCTATATATATCTATATATATATATATATATTGGTATCCATGTTCTCTCGACTTGATGATGTAGGATGCAAGTACAGGCATTGACATCACCTGGCTACACAGGTCTGAGCATGACTTCAAATCCTCAAACGTTGTTGTGTGGAGATATTGCCAAGATACTCGAGCAAGGAACCCTTGTTGACTTAGGTTCTTGTTTAGGAAGTCACCCTAGTTGGGGGTTTGAGCAGTATTATGATTTTGTTGATTTTGAGATTTATGTTTTATAGTATGTTTTCATTATTTCTTTATATATATTAAAGTATTATGCTTCTCTATCTTTAATGTAAAATTGGATGTATGGATTATGTATTATATATATATGTGTATGTATATATGGGTGCACACATATATACCTACGTATATATAAATAGTTATAAGCTATGTGTTTTCTTTGCATGTATAATTATATTTTTATGCTTATAGAATAAATGATAAATTATAAAATAAAAATAAAATAAATAAGAGAAATAAATCACTTATTAGTAAAATTAGCTTACCTAGGAGTTTTGAAACCGAGACCTCCTAGGAGTTAGGTTAGTTATTTTCCATTGGGCTATTTGTGTTACTTGAGAATTCTTCTTACCTCTAATCTAGTTATGGTCTTGATAAGTAAAATAAGTTAATAAAAAAATAAAACATTTAATTAAGTTTATAGGAGTTGCTTTAATATTTGAAACCAACTATAGTAGTTGGAGTAGTTGCTTCCCGTAAAGCAACTTCTCCAACCATATGGTTGGCTATTAATATTTGGAGGAATTGATAGATTAAGAGATTAGGAGAAAATTGTAAGATTCAAAGTTTTAGGAAGAATTATTGATAGATTGTTCAGAGAAGAAAAATTTGAGAGTAGAGATTTAGTTTGGGGTTGGGGAGATTCTTGGAGAAGGAATTTCTTGGTCTCAGAAGGATTTAGGGACATTTCCTGGAAGGACATCCATTGCCCAAAGCTTGGAAGAAGGTGTTGATGATTGCTCAACTTTGGAAGAGATTTCTCTGCAGGACTCCAGGTAGGTTTTGGAACCAGAGAAATCACCTTATTGTTTGTGAAGATATGTGTGTGTGTGTGTGTTTTTAAAGTTTATATAATATTCATATGGTCTGCAAAGTGTCTATTGTTAAATAATTTATTGATTTGGATATGATGTTGAAAATGTTTAGTGTTATTCGAGAAGAATGGTGAATTAATAACACAATATCTCTTTCAAATTTCTTCCTGGGAGGGGTATTGTTGTATTCATGGATGTTATTAAGTGTTTTCCTCTATATATGTATGGTTTAGGAAATTTTAGGGAAGATTAGGAATGTTTAGGATGGATTAGGAAGATCTGTTTGTGGTTTTCCCTTCTTGTTCCTTATGCAGATTTTTGCAATAGATTTTTAAATTATTTTGGTTTCTATTATATTGGGGATGTATTGTGAGTTGGAGAGGGGTTATGGATGTGGTACTGAGAGACCTTAACCAAGTCCATCTTAGAAAACCTTCCCCAAACACTTTCCATACTTCACTTTGGTTGTAATTTCTATTTGGGTCAAAATTGGGAACTTTGGAGTTAGTTCTCGTATGAGTAAACAAGTTTGAACCTGTTTACTTGTACTAGCCTATGAGGATAATCATACTACCTTATGAGAGTACTCGTATCAGCCTTGGAGAATACTTGTATTGGAGTTTGGGGTCATGAGAATCCAGTTTGATCACCTTATGGCTTGGGGTTTGGTTAGTGTCTTTTGGTTTTTGATCCTGATCTTTGTCTGCATCATTTCACCTCTCTGAATGTTCAAAATAATGCATGAGGTTAATCACAAAGTTGTACTTAAGGTGTCTTGTGTTTGACATCCTTTTTATTATTCTTATTATGCATATGGATAAGGTTATGACTCATCCTAAGGGTCTGAGTACCCACGAGAGTTTCTCAAACCTATGAATCAGAACATTTGAAGTATTTCTTTATCTTTTTGGCATGTTTTGGGGAAGGGGACTAGGTATTCTAGGTGAGTGGATCACTATAGGTGTCGGGACCCAAAGTGGTTGTCAGGGGATCCTATGGGTGAGTTTGTAATTAAGTGATAGCCATAAATTAAATTTGGGAGGGGGGTTTCAGAAGATAATGAAAGATATATAATGTTGAAGTCCACATAGACCTGTTGGAGTACCAAGACCATGGGTAACTGTCAGGGTGGTTCCTTAACATAAAAAGGGGACCGAAGTTACATGGTTGCCAAGGAGGATCCCAATACATAGACTATGTGATGACACTCACCTAGATGACATACTAAAAACTTAACCCTTGTGTATAGTATGGTGATATGTTGTTGCTTATGTCTTTTCTCTTTTGGTATTTGGGTGAATGATTCTTTTTCCTTAGATTGCCTTAAGGTGAGTACCTTAGTTCTATCTCCTAGCACGGGGTGGAACTTCACCAGTTTCACATGTTTGGGTGGCAAATCTCTTTTGAGGTACTATTCGTGGTTCATGTCTTGGCTTGGAATTTAGATATTAAATAGTGATACAGACTTACTATATTGTATCATGTACCTTTATTTGTTACAAAATAAAATGTAAAGATCTAATTGTAAGCCCTCAGACAATTTGATGAAATTGTATTTGAAAGTGAAAGAAAGAAACAATGTAATTTGAGAGGGGTAATTTTAAGAACATCAAAGGAAATGTTCATTTAAAATTCAGAAAAGTGTAATAAAGAAATGTAATTATGTACCTTCTACCCTATCTCTCTTTGAATCATTGTTCATATTTTGAGAGGAATGTTTTCTCAGAGATGTAATACCTACAATGCAACACAAACATTTGTCCCGGCATACATCCGGAAGTTAATGTGAATTTTGGAAATCCCACTATTTTTCTGGCCATTTTCTGGAGAAAAATCCCTCTTTGAAATGAAAAGATCAACATCCTCTGCAGCATCACTTGGTGGAAGAAAATCTTCAAAACTTATAGAGAGGTTGCTCTCACTATCTTTAAGAAATGAATTCAACAGAGTCCAATCCGGCTCCTCTGAAATTTGTTGCCCGTCCCTGGAATCGCGGTAAAGGCAAATTTGGCTGCAACAGATTGAATTTGTGCGGCAGATAGTGAAGAGGCGGATGGAATTTCTGACAGAGAGTCACGAAAATTAAACTTGGCATTCGATCCTCTGAGGCAATAAACTGCACAATGATAAGCGCGAGCGGCCTGCTGAGGAGAATCGTAAGATCCCAACCAAATTCTGGCTCTGGAATTGGGTATTCTCACTTCTGAAACCCATTTTCTCATTCGGACTCCCTTGAAATGTTGCTCCTGGGGTAAGTTGTTCTGGAAATTCTGCTTTTGTGAGGGTTTACTTTTAACCATATTTAGTAGCAGAGAATGCTGAGATTGGAACTCGGGATGAGCCTTAAAAGTGAAACCTTGAGAAACAAGCAGAAGTTACTTTCAACCATATATAGTTGCAGGGTGAGTTTGCGAAGATTCAAACTTTAGACGAGCTGAGGTGGGATTAGAGCGAATGGATATGGATGCCAAAAAGGTACACATACTCATTTGTGAGTATATTGTGTGTAAAAACTGTGTGCCCCAATATGCTAAATCCAGCAGTAGAAATCTTCGTTGCTTGCACATAAATCCAGAGCATGAGGGGATAAGGATGGATGCAGGGGAAAGTGAGCATAAATAATGTTTACTTCTCGTCGTTGCCGACAAGGGAAAGTAGCCTTTGGCTATGTGTAAAGAAACTTATGATAGCAGCATTCACTTTTTGGATCACATTGTGTATGTGATACCTCATGGGGATGTTAAAGATTTCAAACAGTAGAATAGATTATTAAAGATTTAGAAAGACTATTTATTGTTGTAAAAATGTATACATAATTAAAATCAGAAATAAGAAGAAGTAAAAACACTTTTTTTACTAAATCATATGTAAACAAATGATAATAGGATATTGATATATTTTATGCAACTAAAATTACTAAATCTATTTAGTTTGCTAATTGGATAATGTTCTAATATTGTTATATATTTAAATTTTAAGTTGTTGTGAAGTTTGAAACAATAGATATTATGTTAGTAAATTGTTTTGAATTGATATGTTTTATTTATTTTCATGTTGAGGAGATTTGAAATTGACATTATATAGATGTCTACAACACAACTTTATAATTACATCAAGCACTCTTCGGCTTCAATATATTTTATTGTATTTGTGTAAAGATAAATCTTGTTGTTAGAGATGAGCCTGTAACTATGAACTTGTATTGCACTCACAAACTTCTTTTATACAATCTACAAATTTTTTGTTCTTTAGTTCACCTAAGTATTCTTGATTTCATTCTTTATGTTTTTTGAATGTCTACAAACCTAATGATATTTTTAAAATATTTTAAATGGTTGTTGTAATGTCACAAAGAGCTATTGCTTGGATCAACTTCTAGGAATTGAATAATATTGAAAACAAAAAATATTTAGCTATGCAAATTTTCATTCTGCAATCATATATTCATTTCAGAGCATAATTTGACGTTTGAGGGGTGTTAACTATAAACAAGTCCCAAGATAGACAAGGGGTTGGATCATAGTGGATAATGTGTGCAAAAGAATGAGTTTGAGAATGAGAATTATAAATAAGATATATAAGGAAAATGTACAAGGGTGTGTGAAGATGGGAAGAAGAATAAGTTATAGGTATATAGAAATATGTGTAATAAGGTAGGTGGATAACATATCTAGTAAGAGATCCAACTTTGCACAAAATCATGGCATTTGTCAATATGTATAAATATCAAAATATTACTCTTAAAATATGAACAAAACAAATAGGAAATGACATGGCTATGCAAGTTTTACCGTTGAATGTTTCCTCCACTTTGAGGTGCATATGATTTTTGAAAGATCACACATCTCAAAGCATTCAGTGCTCATAAGTATGCATGAAAATTAAATATTTAAATAGTCAAAGGATATTATCATGTGGTTCATATGAATTAATAGACTTTGCAAGGATAAAATCATATGTGTTCTTCTTATGTGTATGTATTCTCTATAGGATGGATCTCTATAAGCAATTACAATGTTATGCATATCTAAACATATGAATGTTGGTGACAAGATATGTCAGTCCTTACTATCAATTGGTTCTATCCATAAGATACAAATAATTATTGAAAGAGGGAAAATAATACACAAAAAGTAAATCTTGTTGTTAGGGATGAATTGGACACTACGAATTTGTCTAGTTCACCTAAAAAATTATTATAGTCAATCTATCAACTTTTTCTTTAGTTACTAGATCATTCTTTATTTTGTTCTCCATGGTTCTTGACCTAATGGTATTTTAAAAACAACTTAAAAGATTTTTGTCACATTAAGAAGAGCTATTGTTTAAATCAATTGTTAGAAATTGAACAATATTGAAATCACCAAAATTTAGTTATGGAAATGCTCCTAAAATTATTATGTAGCCCTAGATTTAGTGTAGAGCGCCATTAGACTATGTAAATTCTTATGATTTATCCATACAATTTGATGAACTTGAAATGTATGTAATGAATAGATTATAGAAAATGGCATAGCAACATATCACACAAACTTGCCTTTAAATGATCCTAGATGGCAAGTTAATCAAATTTTAGTTGTAAATATTAAAATCAAATTTTAGTTTTAAATATTAAATTTGGATGAGATAAGTCTGTGACTATAGATAACCCCTAGGATAGAAAAGGGCTCTATAATGTGTGCATATTAATGAGTTTGAGTTTGAGTATGGGAATAATAAAAAAGTAAATAGAGAAAATGCATAAGGGTATGTAAAGATGAGAAGGATGAGTGCTAGGTGAATATAAATATGTATACTAGAGGGTAGGTGGATAACATGTTGTACAAGGGAATTGAGTTTGCACAAAATCATGTCATTTTTTATGTGTTTACAGATCAGAGCATTTCTCTCAAAATATGCACAAAACTAAATGGAAAATTACTTGGATATACAAGTTTCCTAATGACATGTTTCTTTGACTTTGAGATGCATGTGAATCCTATAATTATCATGCATCTCAAAATATGTAACACTCATAAATATACATAAAAAATAAATATTTAGATATTTAAAGGGTATAATCATGCCTGATCCATAAAAAATAATAAACTCTCCATGAATTTGATCATGTTCATTTGCATTCTATGTATCTATTCTCCAAAAGAGAGATCTCTATGAGTGACGAAGATGAGTGTGTATCTCATATAGAAAGTGGAGGAATTATTTGATCTCATCTCATTTTTTTATTGTTTTGAGAACCTAAAACCTCATATGTTATTTGAATTGGATAAGAAGAATTAGTTAAGCTCTAACCAAGTCACTAATATCAAATCATTATTCAACTTTACTAAGTATGCAACTTGAAACACTGTCACCACTCTTAGCAAAACATTTCAAGAAGAATCATACTTTTTTTTGTATAACACACAGGCATGATATTTCCACACTTCATATTATTGAATAGAGCTTTTGTAAGTATGTAAATGTTTTTGAATTAACATTTTCAACACTTCTAGAAAGCCAATTTCAACAAGGAGCAGACTTTACACACAACATACAAGTATTAATTAAAGATATGGCAACAATTATGTTGATATTTTTGTCAATCACACAAGCATCACATAAATGTAAAGTGGTTCAAGTGTGATCCAAACACCTCGGGGCAAAAGGGTAGTCATAGAAGTTGGTTAACTTGACAGGTTTGTTTGCAGCCAAAACCATCAAGCAATTTCATAGCTTGCCAAAAATGAAACATTAAAAGGACAAAATAGTACACTCTATGAGATCTAAGGAAATAAAATAATTTGTAACCCCCCTACCAAAGCCTCTTCTGAATCAAGAACCCCAGTCAGAGTCGGCTTCACCCCTCTTCTAGATAAAATCCCCGTAGAGTCGCATCTTATTAAGCAGAAATGTGCAAGCGAACATAACCTAGAGATGTGAGAGCCATTGTCTAGTGCAAACGTCCAATTGCAGTGAGCGTATGTAGCCTAGAAATAGACCTAAATAACATACATTTTTTATTGTGTTTGCATTACTTTCTTACACTCATCCCCTCTCATCATTTAAGCAACACTGGCTAGAGATACTAAAGGAATATATCCTCTTGTTTGGGAGGTGTCTCTGAGTATCTTGAGTATCTTGTTGGGTTCATTGTATTCTTGTAAGGGCCATTTATTTTGGAAAACTGTGTTGATCCCTAATATGTTCTATTTACATTTTATTAAGGTTACATTTACATGTTGCCCCCTCCCACAGAATGAGTGCCTTTCTTATTTCATTTTGGCAGTGGAATTTTTTAAATTGAAAGGTGCTTTGTTCTTGCGAACATACCAACATACATATATTGTTTCACCTTTTAACTTTTGCAAAGTCAGTAGTATTTTGGATTCGTCATTGCAAGAAGAAGGCATGAGTAGAAGAGATTGGGTGGTCACAAAGAACAATAAAGTGTGAGCCAATATGCCTTCTCTTAGCTGCATTGCTCTCATTCTCCATTCAAGGGTCTTTTGGGGTCTTCTTTCATCTTGTAGGCAACATTTTCTGTGACCCTCACGTTCCCTTATTAGCACCATTACCAATTGGGTTTGTTGCATTTTATGGTGCACTTGGGAAAAATACCCATAACAAGATCATGCTAAATAATTTCTATTTATATTCATGGGTTTTATGTATTAATGATATAGTTGGGCAAAAATGGAGAGTTTCAAATCTATTTTGACCCATATCACTTATGCCATGGTTTTTGAGAATGCACCATGAAATTTGGCTCGCAGTTCATATTGCTAATGTGCCATGCGCTTTCCATTTGAAGACACGTCCCTCTCTCCTACAAAGGCATTTGGATTGGTCAACAGTTTCCAACATAGGAAATTCTCCCACAAGTACCCAATCAAAAAAGTTGTTTTCTACTTTGTATGCTTTGTTCACAAGAGTCATATTGTAAGTTAATTGTCTAGATATTATATTAGATACAACTCTTTTCCCCCTTATTATGCAATGTAATCCCCAATAGTCAAATTTCTTATAAGAGTATTGGTTAGCATTTTCATTATAACTACTAATTGTTCCTAGCATTCTTATCCTAAAAAGGTGCAAGAGTTATGTTGATAGAAAAATATATGTAATCAAATATTTACCAAATTTGAGAGGAATGGTGATATTATTGATATAAGTACATCTCATAGATGGAGAGATAATTCAAAATTCTCAATGTCTTTGACTTAAAAATAAATATCAAATGACATTCATAGAAGACATTTAAAAAAATATTATAAATTGAAATGGAAAATCTATTTACAATACTAAGAATAAACTTGGTTATTTGTAACATGTGATCTAAAATCCTTCTATAGTCTCAATTGCATTTTGTATATGTTGTTGGTAATTTGTATATTACCATGTCGAGTACTTACTAATTCCTTTCCATGCATAAAAAACATTCATATTTCTACATTTGTTACCTTTTACACACGACCATTCATACATTCCTTATAAAAATTCACTAACTTCTTGTTTCAGTTGGTAGGAATCAAATCAAAGAAAGAAAAAAACCTTCAAATCACCATGGCCAAATGTGTGATATTGCTATCAAGAATCAACTGTGTAGTTTCTAAGTCAAACTCATAATATATAATAATAATAAATTATGTTTCAAAAAGATTGTATGTAAATTCTTCAAATATTTTACTTCAAAAATATTATATTCTATGGGCATGCCACATATCAATATAATAATCTTCATCTTCAATGTTTATCCTCACAATGCATTACTTTTACTTTAGTTTCACAAATTTGTTATATACTTTTACTTAAATTATCAACAATTATAAAATATTCACAAACTATGAACACAATAAACAATGTATATCCAACTTATAATAACTTACAAATATATCTCTATCAGTGTATCCCTTGCACCTCCTTCAGGTACAAGTGCTAGTAATATAATATTAGAGCTTTTAGTATAATCTTCATTGAACTATAATTCTTATTTTACCCTTATTTCCAATTGTAAAGATAGTTCTAATCTCTATGTAAGAAAATTTAAACCAAACCAAACCTAACCTTGAATCTAACCCTATTTCTAATAGAACCTTAGCGTAACCCTAAATTAAAGATTTAATCAAAGTCTAATGTAAAGTAACTCTAACTTAACCCCAATCCTGATTCTTATAGAAAAAGTAAACTTAATTATTTTTACATTAAATCAATATTAATTATATTATATTTAGATTTGTTATATTTTTATATTACATTTAAATTATAATCATAAATTATTATGATATTTTATTCTTCTTATTATTAAAAATAATATTAAAATAAAATATATCTTTTGTTGGTGTAAACCCTATAGTGCAATTGTAGTGTTGTAACCCTGTGATTATACAGGTCAGGTGTTCGAGTCTTGTTTGCCCCGGAGTGCACAAAGAATGACTAAATACTTGGTTTCACTGTTGTTGATAGTGCCCACTTTACATGCATGAATGTCGATGAAAAATGCCCTTGCGAGATGTGGTTTGATTCCCCATGATTGGTCCTACCCCGCCAGTTGTGCTCTAAAAATTTTGTGTGGTCCACTCATGATGGATGCAAGTTCGAAGGCGACACTGGTCAATGTGGTTTGACCTGCACTCTATATTTGGTGCCTATCCTCGATTCGTAGATCGCATACTCACACGTACCTAGCCAAAAATGAAGTTCGTAGTCTTCAATGATAGGAGATATAAGGAAAGAATTGGAGAGATAAGGGGAAGGGGATTTATAAGGAGTTTGCAGTTAATTGCAATGGAGGGATAAGGCGATGATACAAAGAGATAAGGAGATGGAGGGAGAAGGAGATGACACGGAGAGTAAGGAGATGTCGTTGCTTGGTTATGGAATAGCATTCATTAGATGTGAATTTCGAGCAGTATACTCTCGAGGTTATTAAATGTCCACAAGAGTCAAATGTAGAAGGCGTTAATGCCTTAGCACTGGTTAGAATATCGCCACGGGGATGTGGTCCCCTAAATGTGACCCCATTAATTTAAAGCTCGAGTTAAAAGCAATATCACTGAACAAAAAAAATAAAAAAATCTTAAAGATGTTTATCCACGTTATTTTTTTATATTGATTTCTTTAAAAAATATCAATTAAATAAAGATAGTAGGGATATCTTTGAAGGGAAAGGGAAATAGTATATGTGTGCATTCCAATAAGCTCTTTTAAACATCATTCCTACAAACAAAATTTAAATGAACATTAGGTAGTATGAAATTAAACAAAATATTGTAGTTTCCCAGCGGTGTAAAATCTCCCTGGTTTTTGAAACGCAATTATCCCGTAACGTAACTCGTCAGTTAAAATGTGAATTTGGAAAACCCATTGTCTTCTGTTGGTTTGCTGGAGACAAATCGCCCTCTGTTTTTACGTCGGCTAAAGAAATCAAGAAATTAATGTCCTCAAGATCCTCATCTGTTTGAAGAAAATCTTCTACATTTGGAGAGTGGCTGTTCTCGATGTCCTCAAGAAGTAAATCCAACAGAGTCCAATCCTCCTCCTCAAAATCTCGTTGCCGATCTATACACGACTGCGATTCATAACCAGAAAACATGGCGCCACCGTCCAGCGTCTTCGGAATCTCAGCCAGGGCAAATTTGGCTGCAACAGATTTTATTTGTGCGGGAGATAGTGAAGGGGCGGATGGAATATCCAGCAGAGAATTGGGGAAATTGAACATGGCTTGGGATCCTCTCAGGCAATAAACTGCACAATCGTAAGCGCGAGCTGCCCGCTCAGGAGTATCATAAGAGCCCAACCATTCTGGCCCTGGAATTGGGAATTCTCACTTCGGAAACCCATTTCCCCCATTTCCTCATTCGCACTCCTTTGAAATGTTGTGTCTGGTGTAGGTTGGGGGTTTTCTCCTTTGGCGAGGTTTTACATTTAACCATTTTTGGTAGCAGAGAATGCCGAGATTCGAACTCGGAATGAGCTTTGTGAAGTGAAGCCTGGGCAAACAAGCAAGCAGTGAAGTGGTAAGGAAATTGCGAAGATTCGAACTTTAGACGAGCTGAGGCGGGGTTTTGATTGAATGGAAGCAAAATGAGTGTAGAATGGGGGCGTTTAACTAGACAATCGCATACTGTGGACAGCGTGTATAATCTGTGTGCCTGAGAATTCAAAATCAGCAACAGAAAACTTGGTCATTTAAGGTTTAGTCAAATGGTATTTAGGAGCATAAGGGGATAAAGCGGGTTGCCTGGAAAGTAAAAGTGGACATTGCCAGCTACAGGAGAAAGTAGATCGGTGGAGACAACTCATTCCATTTTATAGTCCGAGAGTGAGATCCGAATATGCCAAAGAATGAAATCAATAACACATTGGTTGATCATAGATGAATTGGATAAGATGAGGACCTTGTAACGTGATGGCTTTGATAATGAAGGTGTGCAATATGTGTTTAGAGAGGGTGGGATTCGAACTTGGTACTTTTCAGAAGTAGAAAGGTCAAAAACATATTAAAATATTATTTTATTAGTCTTACAAAGATTTATGAAATATCAATTCAAAAATTTGAGATGGATTGTAAATAGATAATTAACAAGAGACGCAAAGCATCAAAGTTCCTGTCAATGGTGTAATGCTTATATGATTAAGATAAAGTGAAACAATTAAAAACTTGCAAGAGTAAAAAAAGGCAAAATACTTGTACATTGCAATTTTTTAACCTAAGAAACTTAAGTAAGCTAATTTGAAAATCGGCAAAAAGATAGATTTCCTCATGAATATTCTTTCTCTGATATGTGAATTGAACGGTTCTTTAAATTATCAGAACAAAAGCTAGAAAGGTTTGGTGGCAATGGTGTACATGACAAACAAATAAGAAGAGCGAGAACATATGAGCTATGAAAGTTCGTAGTTGAATTAGAAAAATAGATTTGATTTATTGTGAAGAATTATGTAAAACCTAGGATTGATATATTGATATTGGGCATTATAGTGTATAGAGTGTTTGAATAATATAAATATGGTTTAATTGTACATGCTAATAATAAATTCTTATATTTAGAAAATACAAATAATAATAAATTGAAAAGAATGCATTGAAATTTAGCAATAATTATCTTTGGACAGATCATCTAGTTATTATGTTGTATTTAAATTTGACATCATTAATTTAAAGTTCTCAAAAACTGATAATCCAACCATACAATCAACGTTAGGAAAATAGAATTCCCTTGTACAACAAGGGAGCAATAGCAGGACACATTGAATGAAATAAAAGTAATAATAAAATTATATAAGAGTTGTTGTATACTTCATTGCCTTCAAACCAAATTAATTGCAAAATTGTTTAGTGTCTCTTGCGTTTACAATTTTCCACTTGGCCTCTGCCAGTGGTTCAATGAAACAGCCCTACCCAGCTTGAAAAAATTAATAATCATAATGCATTAATAGTGTGAGAGAGTCAAACTTTCAGTAGCCCATCTGAAATAAGTTACAATGGTCAAACATACGACATTTTTTGCAACCTCAATATTGTCGTTTCAGCTCCTTGCATTTTGAGGAAAATGATTTAGTTAGTTGCACCACCGTTTGTGGTCTGACATGTTATAATTGGAGATATATTAAATAGTGCCTAAGACAGAAGAGAGGATATCTTTTGAAAATTACAAACAAGAACTCAACTTCAGCTTTAGGATGCTGACGCTGCTACTGCAACCTGCTTAGATCTCAAGGATGAAACCCTTAAGGTGTGAACCTAGGTGGGGAAGAAAACACTCAAGAATCATATGTGTTGCATAATGATAGTAGCCAAGAGTGATACATTGTGTAGAACAATAGAAGGGTTGCACAAAGAATCGAACAAGAATTGAGGAATCAGTTTCTATGCTACACTGTGATATGAACATTTTAGTGTTCAAATCTGTATGTTGGACATTCTTAGTAAGATGCATTCTATTAGTTACTCTCTTCTGAATATGTGTGGTTCATGAGAGAATATAAAACAAAAAGTTATGTTGTTCGAGCCTTGCTGGGTTTGATTTCTATATGTATCTAGCTCAAAACATCTCGGAATCCCTATTGTTGGTTTCTTGTACAACCTTCGATTTATCCATTTTGTTATGCTCTAGTGGATTTTGTTGTATTTTATAAAACTTGTTTGAAGAATTTATTGGTGCTCCTAAAAAATCCAGAATTATTCTGAATTCATCACTTTACAAAAATTGGTTGAACAGAGAAGACAAAATGGGCGCCCACATGCCAAATGGTTTTACTTCAATAAATTTCAGCTGAAGATGCCAAATAGTTTAGTTTTAGAGCAGATAAGGGAGCAAAAAATGGTTTTTTTTGTAAATTACAGTTTGACTGTTAATTGGAAGCAATAGTTATCTTCAGCTGAACTGCAGAGTATGCAATCTTAAGAGTTTAGGTACACATAGTTGAATTATTTTCTCAATTCTTGTTTTATTTGTTTTAAACAGAAATAACTATGATAAATTCTGGTTGACAAGGAAGTCACCGCTGTTTTTAATCTTTTCAATTACAATTAATAGCCAAACATTATTGTCTTTGGATGTTTCCAAAAGAGGACTAAATTTCACAGCTGGTGTAGTTTCAGTTATTAAGAATAGAACACCCCTATTTTTATTGAGATTTTTAAGGAAGAAAAATCATTATAGACCTTCTGCATGGATTTGAAGACCAAAACTGAAATTAAGATAAAACTAGAGCAACCAAACGGGCACTTTGTTATACAAATGGGTAACTCGAGACTAAGCTTTGTGTTAGCCTTGTGGATCACCTTATTTTATGTATATGAAGTAGTCTGTAAATGAGAGCATTTTTCATAAATAAGATAGGACACACAAAGGGAAAAAATCCCAAAGTAACGACCCATCCACTAGAAGAGCAATATATTTGTATATAAAAAGCACCATAGAGCACAAACTCTAGCTCCATAGCATGTACTAACTTCTATTAAAGCAAATGCACTTAAAAACTGTGTATATAATTTATTGAGGTGCTAATTTTCATTAATTTATTCTGAAAATGAACGTATAAATAGAACAAAACATTTTAGCACTCATGAAAAACACAGAATGTAAAATATGATAGATGCACGGCTTAAATAATGAGTGTAGAAGAGAATGGATTTGTTTAGACACTGAAAAGCTTCATAGCCTAAGCAAGCTTCACAGCCTAAATAAGGACTTATTAAAATCCTTACTTGTCAAAGCCCTTTCAGAGTTAGTGCTCTTAGCCCCACCACCACAATGCTAACATCACTTAAAGAATGTTGAAATTGTAGTCCTTCTGGTGTTGGGTTCTGCAGGAAGAATAAATAACTAAATTTAAAATAAAATATATGAACAAGCTGTCTGAACATCAAGGGGAAAATAAAAACTGAAACCTATTAACACTAGTAAGACCAGAAATAAATATCAAACAACAAAAAAGAACAATTTTGAAGGTGTGTCGTGTAGTGAGTGCATTAGTAGCTTGGAAAAGTATTAGCAGGTCTATGCATCTTTTTTTATTTTTTTAAGTTTTTTTAATGAAGGGAATACTGGACCCTAGAATGGGAGCAGGGCCTTAAAGTAGTAATTGAAGGTTAATGACGATTTAAGGGTTTGAAGATAGGAAATTGTGGTCCCTTAAAAATGCTTCCGGATTAGGTTTTGAAAATAATGGAATGAAATGGACCTACAACAGCTGCAAGTATAGGGACTTAGATTGAAATCTCAAGATATCACAGATGCCCTAACGCTATAGATGAGGGATGGAGTGTATATTTGCGACGCAACCACTTCTAGTTGAAGCCCCTTGCATAGGGTGTTATCCACTCTCACCGAAAAGGAAGGCCACATGAAAAGAAAACATAAGCTTATTTACCTCGCATGGAGAAAACCTAAAGCCAAAGATAAAATTTAACTATAGATGCACTGCTAGAATTTGCAACAAAATGGTAATAGAAATGGGCATTGCGGGAAAAGTTCTTGGGAAATACTTGTTCATCTTGAAGTGTTGATGAATCATCGAGGGTGATTCTGAATGATAATAATCCATGTACACAGGCTTTTTCAGAAATAAGTGCACAGACAAAGATGCAACAAATTCAACCACAGAAGTAGGTTACACAAATTCAAAGCTGTTCACAAACTTTTAAACCACACATTGAACGACTCTTGCCGTTGATTTTTTACAGGAACATTTGCACGCCACAATGTTAAACAACTGGTAGGCAAATTTTTAGCAGCCCATGCTAGGATAAATGCACAAAAGTAGATATGCATTACCAGCAAGATGTATTAATGGAGGATTAATGATATTCATGCCAAAAGGCATTCACCAACCTTTTCCTTCAATGATATTCGTGCCAAAAGGCATTCGCTTATAGTATGGGCAATAGTATTTTTTTTATAATTTCTGTTTGGGAAAATGATTTTTCTCCTTGCCTTTTTCCTCATGACCAATTATAATTGAAAGAAATAGATTTTTATTTATTTTATAAATACAAAATAAATCACAAACTATATAATGCACTTTACAAATTAAAAAATCTAAAACCCTATTGGTCAGATTAATTGCATTTCAAACCTGAATGAATGCAGTAGTTTACCTGCCTATGGCAGGAACTAATAAGAGTGGAGGAACCTTCCAAACATATAACAAGATATACCTAATCACTTGTTCCTTTTAAGATTGAGTACTAAAAGTAGCATGTATTGTATGAGTGGTCTGTTTAGAGGGACAACAATATTGTTCCTTTGTTATATTTTGAGTTGTATATTTTATTTTTATATTCTTAATTTAATAAAAAACAAAAGTAGCATGTGTCTTTGTGTTAAAAAATTAGACAAGCACAAAAATAAGTAAATCAATATGTTAATATAAATCAATAATCACAAAAGACAACATAGTTAACATTTACGAGAATACAAAAGTTTTGTTCAAATTTAGTATTGAAGCCAAAAAATATTTAGCTATGCAAATTTTAATTCCGCAATCATATATTCATTTCAGAGCACAGTTGAAATATATAGATGTGAATGATTTATACTTACAATTTGATGATTAAAAGGAATGCAATGATTGGTTTTTTAGACAAGCACAAAGCAACATATCACGTAAACTTTTTTTTTTAGTTGGTTGTAAGTAGGAATTTGGTTAACTTTTAAATTTTAGATTTTTAATTTGTTTGAGGGGTGTTAACTATAAACAAGTCCCAAGATAGACGAGGGGGTTGGATCATAGTGGATAATGTGTGCATAAGAATGAGTTTGAAATTGAGAATAATAAATAAGAGATATAAGGAAAATGTATAAGGGTGTGTGAAGATGGGAAGAAGAATAAGTTATAGGTATATAGAAATATGTGTCATAAGGTAGGTGGATAATATATAGTAAGAGATCCAACTTCGCATGAAATCATGACATTTGTCAATATGTATAAATATCAAAATATTACTCTCAAAATATGAACAAAATAAATAGGAAATGACATGGCTATGCAAGTTTTACCATTGAATGTTTCCTCCACTTTGAGGTGCATATGAATTTTAGAAAGATCACACATCTCAAAGTATTCAGTGCTCATAAGTATGGGGGTAAGTGCACAAAGATGGGGGACCAAAAAGGGGGTATAAGATGCCACTTTTTTCCTGAAATCAGCAAACTCTAAACTTCAACAAGAAATTGAAGATACTTAGCCTCAAAATTTTAAGATGCGACAAAAACAAGAGTTGTAATACTCTGAATCTAGTTCCTAAACTACTAACTTATTTTGAAAATGGTGCAGATTAAGGCCCTCAAAAAGGGGGGAGCACAAAAAGTGGTCCTATTTTTGGTCCAAAAACATAACATAGCGTCTGGTGTGCTCCCCCTAAAATGTTCACTTTTTTTTTAAATTTTTTTAATCGCCAGTGAAAAGTTAGCTAACACCACATAGTTTATCCCAGATTTTTTTGGTAATTTTTTTATGAATGTATAATTTTTGATGAATTTACGAAGTGCACACATCCTGAAAATATGAAATTTCTATGTGCTCCCCCTAGAAATTATTTAAAACTAATGGAAAATCAAATTTTCTTTTTCTTAAAGTGTGTAGAATGGAGTCTAGTTTCTAAAAATGTAACTTATTGCAAAATTTGATGAATGAGCCAAAATCTATGCCCAAAATACTACATGTTGGTTTTTTTACAAAAAACAAACATACACACAAAGGAAATTAGAGTTGATAAACTTAACATAACCAGAATTCAAAATAAATTATATGCTTAGATAGCTAACAGAGAGATCTACAATATCACGTCATCTAATTTTTAGGTTCTTGAGCCACGAGGTAAACTTGATGAGGAACACACAAAAAAAGATGTCATTTTTTTATGTCTGCTGGAAAACACGTCTTAGGTCTATTTCAATCATCCAAGCCTTTGGGTTGGATCTCCAAGGCAAATCCAAGCCTAGGATTGGTAAATTCAAATCCTTTACAAAGCGCGCACGCCCTATAGGTGTGCACACTATGTAAACTTATGACTTTCATAGCGTGCTTGCGCTATGAAAGTCATAAAGTTACATAGTGTGCACGCCCTATAGGGCGTGTGCCCTATGTAAGACATAGATTCATATATTGCACAATATGTAAGACATAGATTTATATAGTGATGAATTTATATAGTGATGAGAAGAGAGAGAGAGAGAGAGAGAGAGAGAGAGAGGGTAATTTATACAAATATAACATTTAAGTATAAGTTTGATTTATTTAATTAATTTCTTATACTTTAAGTTTATATTTGTATAAATTATAAAATGTAATGCTTCCAGGATGTTTGGGATAGGTTCCAGCTTCATAGGAGTTAAGCTGTAGATTCTAGATTCGAAAAATTCCAGACTTAGCCAATTTTAGAATTCAGCAAGCCTTCAGTAGGGTTACCTCCAACAATCCATCATGGATTTCTAAGGTCAAACTGAAGCTAGCAAAAGGATTTCCAAAGGGTTTTTAACTCGTTTTATCACAAATCACTTGGTTTTGACCCCATCTCTATGACAGACTTAGCTTAGCTCTCACCCAAATCTCTCTCTCTCTCTCTCTCTCTCTCTCTCTCTCTCTCTCTCTCTCTCTCTCTCTCTCTCTCTCTCTCTCTCTCTCTCTCTCTCTCTCTCACACACACACACACACACACACCACCCTCTCTCTCCCCCCTTATCACTCTCTCTCTCTCTCATTATCCTCTCTCTCTCTCTCTCACTCACACACACACACATCACCCTCTCTCTCCCCCTTGTCTACTCTCTCTCTCTCACACACACACACACACACGTACACACACACCACCCTCTCTCTCCCCCTTATCTACTCTCTCTCTCTCTCATTATCCTCTCTCTCTCTCTCACTCACACACACACATCACCCTCTCTCTCCCCCTTGTCTACTCTCTCTCTCTCTCTCCCTTATCTCTCTCTCTCTCTCTCCCTTCTCTCTCACTCTCTCTCCCTCCCTGATAATGAAAGAGAGAGTAGATAAGGGGGGAGAGAGGGTGATGTGAGAAGAGAGAGAGAGAGAGAGGGTAATGAAAGAGAGAGATTAGATAAGGGGGAGAGAGAGAGAGAGAGAGAGAGAGAGAGAGAGAGAGAGTAATGAAAGAGAGAGATTAGATAAGGGGGAGGAGAGAGAGAGAGAGAGAGAGAGAGAGAGAGAGAGAGAGAGAGAGAGGGTAATGAGAGAGAGAGAGAGAGAGGGTAATGAAGAAAGATTAGATAAGGGGGGGAGAGAGAGAGAGAGGGTAATGAAAGAGAGATTAGATAAGGGAGAGAGAGAGAGAGAGAGAGAGGGTAATGAAAGAGAGATTAGATAAGGGGGAGAGAGAGAGAGAGAGAGAGAGAGAGGAGAGAGGAGAGAGAGAGAGAGGAGAGAGAGAGAGAGAGAGTAGATAAGGGGGAGAGAGAGGGTGATGTGTGTGTGTGTGTGTGTGTGGGTGTGTGTGAGAGAGAGAGAGAGAGATTTGGGTGAGAGCTAAGCTAAGTTTATCGTAGAGATGGGGTCGAAACCAAGTGATTTGTGATAAAAACGAGTTAAAACCCTTTGGGAATCCTTTTGCTATCTTTAGTTTGACCTTAGAAATCCATGATGGATGTGGGAGGTAAACCCTGCTGAAGGCTTGTTGAATCCTGAAATTTGGCTAAGTCTAAAATATTTCGAATCTAGAATCTGCATCTTAACTCCTATGAAGCTGGAACCTATCCCAAACATCTTGGAAGTATTATATTTTATAATTTATACAAATATAACTTAAAGTAAAAGAAATTAAATAAATCAAACTTATACTTCAATGTTATATTTGTATAAATTACCTCTCTCTCTCTCTCTCTCTCTCTCTCTCTCTCTCTCTCTCTCTCTCTAGTTTTTTCGTAGCGCGCACGCGCTATGTAAGAATATGGATTACACTTTTGTGGCTTTGCATAAGGTGCACGGGGGGTGGAAATTTTGGGGTTTTACAAAGTGCGTGATGCCCTATTTGGCACATGCGCTTTGTTTTGGATTGCCCAAGCCTAAGGCTTGGGCAACCCAAGCCATAGGGCGTGTGTGCTATAGGATGCACACCCTTTAGTGCATACGCACTATGCATGATTTGGGACCAAAAAGAAAAGTGGCATCTTTCTGGTTCCCCCATCTTTGTGCATATACCCATGGATGAAAATTAAATATTTAAATAGTCAAAGGATATTATCACATGGTTCATATGAATTAATAGACTTTGCAAGGATACAATCATATGTGTTCTTCTTATGTGTATGTATTCCCTATAGGATGGATCTCTATAAGCATTTACAGTGTTATGCATATGTAAACATATGAATGTTGGTGACAAGATATGTCAGTCTCTACTGTCAATTGGTTCTATCCATAAGATACAAATAATTATTGAAAGAGGGAAAATAATACATGAAAAGTAATCTTGTTGTTAGGGATGAATTTGGACACTACAAATTTGTCTAACACCTAAAAAATTGCCATATTCAATCTATCAAGTTTTTCTTTAGTTTACTAGATCATTCTTTATTTTGTTCTCCACGGTTCTTGACCTAATGGTATTTTAAAAATAAAGTTTAAAAGATTTTTGTCACATTAAGAAGAACTATTGTTTAAATCAATTGTTAAAAATTGAACAATTTTTTTTTTAATCAAAAGTGGGCGAACCACTGATATTATATATATATATACTATAGTATATATATATATATCTTATTCAAGGGCCTCAATTGAGAAAGAACCAGTAAGAAAACCCAATATCCTTGCCTATATACACATATATAATTTTCTCACAAAGATGAATATTTAAACCCAAAATATAGCCAACAAGATATTTCTCTTGACATGTTTGGCATTACAATGCAGAAGGTTAGTCAAATAATACATGATGCCTGCAACCTTGAAGAAAAATCACAAGCCCTAAGATGAAGGAGAAAAGTATTATCATTCATTTGGGTACTTAGGGCATAGACAAAACACTATAGGGTAAAAGCACAATTGAGTGTCACCTTTTGGGCTAACTCAAATCACTCGGCCTAGTTAGACTCGGCCGAGTCTAACATGACCGAGTACACATAGGTGCCACGCGGTGCCGAATGGTGTCTACGTGGCCCATTGGACTGGGCCGAGTGGTACTCGATCGAGTAGGACTCGGCCGAGTTTAAATAATATTTTTAATATAAAAAAATATCACAAACCACTCATTTGCACACTATTAGGCTATTTGAGTGGGGGCCGACCCTAGGGGACTCAGCCCAGTCAGACTCAGCCCAGTCAGACTCGGCCCAGTCAGACTCGGCCCAGTCTACTTAGGTGGCATGCCATGTTGGCAGCCAAACCACCAAAAACACAAAAAAACTAGAATTTTGCACTTCTGTTGTTCCTTTCTTAGATCAAAATAGAAAATGTTAAAAAACTAAAAGTACCCTTTTCTAGATCTCAGAAGTATGATTCTGGACATATAAATTTATATTGTTTCATCTACAAAACATTAAACAAATTTGCTAAAAACTACATGTAGGTATATTAAACTTTGAGAAGACGTTGATTCGAAAAAATATAGAAAAATACTAAATCAATTCAGAAAATTTTAAAATTATATACGACACTACAGGAGAGAGTCCTCTTCAAGAATATATAATTTATTTGGTTTTTGGTATAGTTTTGATAGGGTAAAAGTGATGGGAAACAAAAACTATTGATTTCAGGTAAGGTCAACTTTCAATACTTATAATGGGTAAACAATAGATCGAAAAAACTTCTTTCTTTTTTTTTGCACTAGATATACATGTCATCTAAAACATATTCTGAAATTGGAGGGAAAAAAAATGTTTTACTTATAATGATTTGATGGGAAGTGAACTCCCTTATTTGTAGTATTTTCAGGATATGAAGAAGAAGACCTAAAAATTTAAAAAAACATATTAAGTTTTGCTCAAATTAATTTTTAAAAATTATAGGCATAAAATTCATCCTATTTTACACATTTCATCAGTTTACATCATCTTCAAATTCTCAACAGAAATGTGACTTTTATGCCCTTGAAGTTTTTCAGTTTTTGTGTTGTTAGCCTCTTCCTTTGTAAAAGGGTGATAGCTTATTGTGCTTTTACCCTATATTCTTTGTCAAAAAATTGTATTCGTAGCAAAATTGTATTGGACCTATGCACGCTTCTCGGACTGTGATTATTCTTCCATGTCCAAGGGGTCAATAGTGCCTTGCAAGCTACCAATGTCCCAGTTGGAAAGAGATGGTGGCCCAGACACATCACACATACCACCCAGAGCTAGAGCCAAAGAGTCCCATTCTGAGGAGAGTGCATAATTGTTGCCCAAATTCATAGCTAGAGTGTCCCAAGCAGAAGCAAGTAAACTAGGCCAGCCATCAGTCACATTCAGTTGAGTCGAGGAGTCAAGGCCCCAACTGAGAGAGTTGCCTTTGGTTCCTTTAGTGTGGGGCCAATCGGGAGAGTTACCTTCAAGTGGCAGGCTGAGATTAAGGTCAAGCACAGGGGCCAATGGTTGACCTTGTGTATGAGCTGAAATTGGAGCTAAAACCAATGAAGCCTGAGAAGCCATAGGGGCTGCATTATCAAATTCAAGAATGTCCAAGAGAGCTGCAACTCTGCAACGAATTCTTGTTGCCATTGAGGCATCAATGTCTCGACTGTGGGAGTGGAGGACATTTCTAACATGCCTGAAGTTTTCTCTTTCTAGTGCCCTATTTATACTATCATAAACTAGCATGTACGCATGATGAGTTTGAATAAACTGCCTAGGAAATAGTTCGCTAAGGAGAGCATGTTCGTTCCAGAAATTATAAAGTTGAACTGCAATTATGAATTTGTTTGAACAAAGAAATTCCTTGTTTACAACCTTATTTTAAACAATATCTAGTAGCTGTGTGCTTTGGAGAATATCTATGGCGTTAGATAAAAAGTTTGACATTACCAATATTGAACAATATTGAAATCACCAATATTTAGTTATGGAAATGCTCCTAAAATTATTATGTAGCCCTAGATTTAGTTTAGAGTGCCATTAGACTATGTAAATTCATATGATTTATCCATAGAATTTGATGAACTTGAAATGTATGTAATGAATAGATTATAGAAAATGGCATAGCAACACATCACACAAACTTGCCTTTAATTGATCCTAGATGGCAAGTTAATCAAATTTTAGTTTTAAATGTTAAATTTGGGTGAGATATGTTTGTGACTATAGATAACCCCTAGGATAGAAAAGGGCTATATAATGTGTGCATAATAATGAGTTTGAGTATGGGAATAATAAAAAGTAAATAGAGAAAATGCATAGGGGCATGTAAAGATGAGAAAGATAAGTGACAGGTGAATATAAATATGTATACTAGGGTAGGGTGGATACCATATTGTACAAGGGAATTGAGTTTGCACAAAATCATGCCATTTTAAAAATGTGTTTAGAGATCAAAAGCATTTCCCCAAAATATGCACAAAACTAAATGGAAAATTACTTGGATATACAAGTTTCCTAATGACATGTTGCCTCAACTTTGAGATGCATGTGAATCCTATAATTATCACCGCATCTCAAAATATGTAACACTCATAAATATACATACAAAATAAATATTTAGATATTTAAAGGGTATTATCATGCCTGATCCATATGAAATAATAAATTCTCCACATATTTGATCATGTTCATTTGCATTCTATGTATCTATTCTCCACAAGAGCAATCTCTATGAGTATGACGAAGATGAGTGTGTATCTCATATAGAAAGTGGAGGAATTATTTCTCATCTCAAATTTTTATTGTTTTGAGAACCTAAAACCTCCTATGTTATTTGAATCAAATAAAAAGAGTTAGTTAAGCTCTAACCAAGTCACTAATATAAAATCATTATTCAACTTTACTAAGTATGCAACTTGAAACATTGTCACCACTCTTAGCAAAACATTTCAAGAGGAATCACACTTTTTTTGCATAACACAAGCATGATATTTCCATACTTCATATTATTGAATAGAGCTTTTGTAAGTATGTAAATGTTTTTGAATTAACATTTTCAACACTTCTAGAAAGCCAATTTCAACAAGGAGCAGACTTTACACATAACATACAAGCATTAATTAAAGATATGGCAACAATTATGTTAATATTTTGTCAATCACACAAGCATCACATAAATGTAAAGTGGTTTAAGTGTGATCCAAACACCTCAGGGAAAAAGTGTAGTCATAGAAGTTGGTTAACTTGACAGGTTTGTTTGCAGCCAAAACCATCAAGCAATTTCATAGCTTGCCAAAAATGAAACAATAAAAGGACAAAATAGTGCAGTCTATGAGATCTAAGGAAATAAAATCATTTGTAACCCCCCTACCAAAGCCTCTTCCAAATCAAGAACCCCAGTCAGAGTCGACTTTCACCCCTCTTCTAGATAAAATCCCCGTAGAGTCCCATCTTATTAAGCAAAAAAGCGCAAGCGAACATAACCTAGAGATGTGAGCCATTGCCCAGTGCAAACATCCAATTGCACTGAGTGTATGTAGCCTAGAAATAGACCTAAATAAAACACATTTTTTTCATTGTGTTTGCATTACTTTCTTTGCACTTAGCCCCTCTCATTGTTTAAGCAGCATTGGCTAGAGATACTAAAGGAATATATCCTCTTGTTTGTGAGGTGTCTCTGAGTAGCTTGATGGGTTCATTGTATTCTTGTAAGGGCCATTTATTTTGGAAAACTTTGTTGATCCCTAATATGTTCTATTTACATTTTATTAAGGTTACATTTACATGTTGCGCCCCTCTCACAGAATGAGTGCCTTGCTTATTTCATTTTGGCAGTGGAATTTTTTAAATTGAAGGGTGCTTTGTTCTTGCGAACATACCAACATACATATATTGTTTCACCTTTTAACTTTTGCAAAGTAGTAGTATTTTGGATTCGTCATTGCAAGAAGAAGGCATGAGTAGAAGAGATTGGGTGGTCACAAAGAACAATAAAGTGTGAGCCAATATGCCTTCTCTTAGTTGCATTGCTCTCATTCTCCATTCAAGGGTCTTTTGGGGTCTTCTTTCTCTTGTAGGCAACATTTTCTGTGACCCTCACGTTCCCTTATTAGCACCATTACCAATTGGGTTTGTTGCATTTTATGGTGCATTTGGGAAAAATACCCATAACAAGATCATGATAAATAATTTCTATTTATATTCATGGGTTTTATGTATTCATGATATAGTTGGGCAAACATGGAGAGTTTCTAATCTATTTTGATTGTAAAATCTAATGTTGAACAATACCATATCACTTATGCCATGGTTGTTGAGAATGCAACATGAAATTTGGCTCGCAGTTCATATTGCTTATGTGCCACGCGCTTTCCATTTGAAGACACATCCCTCTCTCCTGCAAAGGCATTTGGATTGGTAATCGAATATTTACCAATTTTGAGAGGAATGGTGATATTATTGATATATAAGTACATCTTATAGATGGAGAGATAATTCTCAATTCTCAATGTCTTTGACTTAAAAATAAATATCAATTGACATTCATAGAAGACATTAAAAAACAATAATTTATAAATTGAAATGGAAAATCTATTTACAATACTAAGAATAACTTGGTTATTTGTAGCATGTGACCTAAAATCCTTCTATAGTCTCAATTGCATTTTGTATATGTTGTTGGTAATTTGTATATTACTATGTCAAGTACTTACGAATTCCTTCCCATGCATAAAAAACATTCATATTTGTACATTTGTTACCTTTTACACATGACCATTCATACATTCCTTATAAAAATTGACGAACTTCTTGTTTCAGTTGGTGGGAATCAAATCAAAGAAAGAAAAAAACCTTCAAATCACCA
This sequence comes from Chamaecyparis obtusa, assembly GCA_027943335.1. Lineage (NCBI taxonomy): Eukaryota > Viridiplantae > Streptophyta > Pinopsida > Cupressales > Cupressaceae > Chamaecyparis > Chamaecyparis obtusa. The sequence continues at coordinate 160,751 of BSBK01003247.1, read as the reverse complement.
TGGCCAAATGTGTGGTATTGCTATCAAGAATCAACTGTGTGTAGTTTCTGAGTCAAACTCATAATATATAATAATAATAAATTATGTTTCAAAAAGATTGTATGTAAATTCTTCAAATATTTTACTTCAAAAATATTATATTCTATGGGCATGCCACATAACAATATAATAATCTTCATCTTCAATGTTTATCCTCACAATGCATTACTTTTACTTTAGGTTCACAAAATTGTTATATACTTTTACTTAAATGATCAACAATTATAAAATATTCACAGGACTATGAACACAATAAACAATATACATCCAGCTTATAATAACTTACAAATATATCTCTATCGTCGTATCCCTTGCACCTCCTTCGAGTGCAAGTGCTAGTAATATAATATTAGAGCTTTTACTATAATCTTCATTGAACTCTAATTCATATTTTACCTTAATTTCCAATTGTAAAGATAGTTCTAATGTCTCTATAAGAAAATTTAAACCAAACCAAGCCTACCTAACCTTGAATCTAACCCTATTTCTATTAGAACCTTACCGTAACCCTAAATTAAAGATTTAATCAAAGTATAATGTAAAGTAACTCTAACTTAACTCTAATCCTAATTCTTATAGAAAAAGTAAACTTAATTATTTTTACATTAAATCAATATTAATTATATTATATTTCTAGATTTGTTATATTTTAATATTACATTTAAATTATAATCATAAATTATTATGATATTTTATTCTTCTTATTATTAAAAATAATATTAAAATAAAATATATATTTTCTTGGGGTAAACCCTGCAGTGCAATGGTAGTGTTGTAAGCTTGTGATTATACAGGTCAGGTGTTTGAGTCTTGTCTGCCCCAGCGTGCACAAAGAATGACTAAATACTTGGTTTCCCTATTGTTGATAGTGCCCACTTTACATGTATGAATGTCGATGAAAAATGCCCTTGTGAGATGTGGTTTGATTCCCCGTGATTGGTCATGTCTCGTCAGCTGTGCTCTAAAAAAATTGTGCATGGTCCACCCATAATGGTTGCAGGTTTGAAGGCGACACTGTTCAGCGTGGTTTGACCTATAGCCTATATTTTGTGCCTATCCTCGAGTTGTAGATCGCATACTCACACGCACCTAGACAAAAATGAAGTTTGTGGTCTTGCAATGGAGGGATAAGGAGATGATACAAAGAGATAAGGAGATGTATCTAGATAAGGAGATGGATTTGGATAAGGAGATGACACAAAGAGTAAGGAGATGTTGTTGCTTGGCTATGGAATGGTGTCTCGTTAGGTGTGAATTTTGAGTGGTATGTTCTCGAGGTTATTAGATGTCTGCAAGAGTAAAATGTAGAAGGCGTTGATGTCTTAAGATTGGTTAGAATATCGCCATGGGGATGGGGTCCCCCAAATGTGACCCCACTGGTTCAAAGCTCGAATCAAAATCGATAGCATCGAACCAAAAAATTAAAAATTCTCAAAGATATTGATCCACATTATTTTTTATATAGATTTCTTAAAGTATATCCATTTAAAAAAGAGACTAAAAGAGAGTAGGGATATCTTTGAAGGGAAAATAGTATATGTGTGCATTCCAATAAGCTCTTTTAAACATCATTCCTACACACAAAATTTAAATGAACATTGGGTAGTATAGAAATTAAACTAAAAATTGTAGTTTTCCCAGGGGTGTAAAATCTCCCTGGTTTATCAGTTAAAATGTGAATTTGGAAAACCCATTGTCTTCTGTTGGTTTGCTGGAGACAAATCGCCCTCTGTTTTTACGTCGGCTAAAGGAATCAAGAAATTAATGTCCTCAAAAGCCTCATCTGTTTGAAGAAAATCTTCTACATTTGGAGAGTGGCTGATCTCGATGTCCTCAAGAAGAAAATCCAACAGAGTCCAATCCGGCTCCTCAAAATCTCGTTGCCCATCCATACACGACCGCGATTCAGAACCAGAAAACGTGGCGTCACCGTCCAGCGTCTTCGGAATCTCAGCCAGGGCAAAACTGGCAGCAACAGATTTTATTTGTGCGGGAGATAGTGAAGGGGCGGACGGAATGTCCGGCAGAGAATCGGGGAAATTGAACTTGGCTTGGGATCCTCTGAGGCAATAAACTGCACAATCGTAAGCGCGAGCGGCCTGCTCAGGAGTATCATAAGAGCCCAACCAAATTCTGGCCCTGGAATTGGGAATTCTCACTTCGGAAACCCATTTCCCCCATTTCCTCATTCGCACTCCTTTGAAATGTTGTGTCCGGTGTAGGTTGGGGGTTTTCTCCTTTGGCGAGATTTTACATTTAACCATTTTTGGTAGCAGAGAATGCCGAGATTCGAACTCGGAATGAGCGTTGTGAAGTGAAGCCTGGGCAAACGAGCAAGCGGTAAAGTAGTGAGGAAATTGCAGTGTGAGTTTGCGAAGATTCGAACTTTAGACGAGCTGAGGCGGGGTTTTGATTGAATGGAAGCAAAATGAGTGTAGAATGGGGGCGTTTGTATAGACAATCGCATATTGTGGACAGCGTGTATAATCTGTGTGCCTGAGGAGTCAAAATCAGCAACAGAAAACTTGGTCATTAAGGTTTAGTCAAATGGTATTTAGGAGCATGAGGGGATAAAGCGGGTTGCCTGGAAAGTAAAAGTGGACATTGCCAGCTACAGGAGAAAGTAGATCGGTGGAGACAACTCATTACATTTTATAGTCCGAGAGTGAGATCCGATATGACAAAGAGTGAAATCAATAACACATTGGTTGATTAGATGAATTGTTTTCTTTCTTCTAGGTTTGATTGTGTAGTAGTTTTAAAGCATCAATCTTAGAAGAAAGGATAGATTGATATGGATTGTGGAAATCTGATTACGTTGATAGATGAATTGGATAAAAATAGGACCTTGCAACCTGATGTCTTTGATGGTGATGATGTGCAATATGTGCCTAGAGAAGATGGGATTGGAACTTGATACTTTTTCGAAATAGAAAGGTCATAAACATATTAAAATAATACTAGCAGATTATAAAGTAGGTTTATTAGTCTTACAAAAATTTATAAAATATCAATTCAAAAATTTGAAATGGATTGTAAATAGATAATTAATAAGAGTGGAGGAACCTTCCAAACATATAAACAAGATATACCTAATAGCTTGTTCCTTTTAAGATTGCATACTAAAAGTAGTATGTATTGTATGAGTGGTCTGTTTAGAGGGACAGCAATACCATTTTCTTGCTGCTGTTCCTTTGTTATATTCTTAGTTGTATATTTTATGTTCATATTCTTAATCTAATAAAAAAAATGTAGCATGTGTCTTTGTGTTAAAAAATTAGACAAGCACGAGAATAAACAAATCAATATGTTAATATAAATCAATAATCACTAGAGACAATGTAGTTAACATTCACTAGAATATTAAAATTTTGTTCAAATTTAAAATAAGGCAATTTTAATTATTTCTAATATCAATCTTGATATCCTTCCAATTAGAAGTTGATTCAATCGAAAATCAACAACCTAGTTTCCTTTCTTTTAGTACGGTTCTACTATATACTATTGAAACCGTGAATGATAATATTAGTATCTTTAATGCAATCGTTCATAAAACCATTATAAAAAATGAGTCTTGAACCTTTCAAAAATAGGTCTAAATATTATAAGACCTATCATAAGAAGAAAGTGTAGATATCAAGATATAAATCAAATATGTAAATATTCATGAATGGGCCCTTGATCTACTGATGCCAAATGGTTCCAAATGAGCCCATCAAGGATCAAGTCCTATTGAGCACAAGATCCTAACACCATAAGGGATGAGGTCGACATCATTGCCTTAGGCAAATTTGATGGAATGTATACCTCTCAGTGCTTGACTCTCAATCGAAAAGGTTTCAACCCAAAGGTGATATAAAATCCTCCTCATATCATATGTGTGTGTGTAAAAAATTAAATATACAAATGTCTATAAATAGATATAAATCATTTCATAGAATAAATATGTAAATTTCTCTATAACAATATTAAATGTCTTTATTCCTATACATGCACTTTATATCAAATACGACTAGTACAATTTTGTTTTCATGGTAACAAGTAAAATTATGTAAACGTTAGAATCTTTGTTTTATGTAGAAGATTAGGGGAAGAGCGGCAATTACCACCCATATTCCAATTACTATTTCATTGGATTTCTCTAATTAAAAACCTGCTGAAAAATCATCTAGTAGACCAATAGTCACCCATTTTCTCAAATTTTTTTTAGTAATTAGATCAATTGTACAATTCTAATAGCAAGCAATTATTGAAACATGTGTGCATAAGTATTGGATCAATTGTGCATTTTTTGTTGGTTGTCAAAGGAAAGGGGTAATAGGGAAATAGAGAATATGTTTCCTCGATGACATTTTAGAATGACCACTTTTTGACCCTACCTAGAATTTAGAACAATAGCTATAAGCAATAAGTTGCATACAAAGACAACCAAAAAGATTGTGATATTGCTATTCAACTATGTAGTTTTTTAAGTCAAACTCATTGACCCATGAATCATGAGTAGTGGTTCACACGAACCCATCTCTCATGAAAATGAATGAACACTTAGCACTCATTGGATATAGATGATACTCACAAAGGTGAAGCATTGGGACATCTTGGGAGGTCACCCATCCCATCCCGGTGCTACTCCAGCTTGAACGCGCTTAACTATGCAGTTTCCTTCATAATTAAACCCACTCTACTTAACCAAAAAAATATTGTTAAAATTGATAGAGTATTTAAAAAATTAAGATATGGAAAAAAATTAACTATAATGATCTTCCCATATAACAAGTTCAATAAACATGCATTAAAGCAGAAATTTCCTCCACTAAACAACTACATACAGCCAGATCTAATCTGTCAGAATCACCCTTAAAAATAATTAGAGAAATATATTATTGAAGTAGATTCAAGTAACTTCTTCTAATTGGTTTTCTTCTCTGGAAATCATTATACAGATATCCAGAGGGGAAAATGTACAGAAAAAAGAATAAAGAATTCCAGTATTACAAAGCGCCGGAGTGGCCCACGCTCTTCAAACAAATTTCTCCTGGCACATATCTCGTCGGCTACTGCGAATTTGGAAATAAGCCCCGTATTTCGTCCGTTTGCTGGAAAAAAATCCCTCTTTCCTCTGGCAAAAGAAAATCAATGTCTTCAATACTGAAAAACCTCCTCGTCAGGTGGAAGAAAATCCTCTAAATTTGGAGACTGGCCGCTCGCAGTATCCTGAAGAAGCGAATCAAAACGGTGTAAAATCCGGCTCCTCTAAAATCTTTTGGCTGTCTAACTCTACAGTCGATTGCGATTCTGAACCAGACAATACGGCTGTATCGTAAAGAGCAAATTTGGCCGCAACAAACTGAATTTGTGCGGGAGATAGCGAAAAGGTACATGGAATTTCCAGCAGAGAGTCGGGGAAATTAAACTTTGCATTCGGTCCTCTGAGGCAATAAACTGCACAGTCGTAAGCGCGAGCGGCCTGCTCAGGAGAATCATAAGACCCCCAGCCAAATTCTGGCTCTGGAATTGGGCATTCTCACTTCGGAAACCCATTTCCCCCACTTTCTCATTCGCACTCCTTGAAATGTTGTGTCTGGTGTGAGTTTTGGGTTTTCTGCCTCGGTGAGGTTCTACTTTTAACCATATTTGGTAGCCAGGGAACGCGGAGATTCGAACTCGGGACGAGCCTTGTGAAGGAAAGCCTGGCTAAACAAACAGGCAGTGTAGTAGTGTAACACAGTTGCTGGGTGAGTTTGTGAAGATTCGAACTTTGAAACGATGAGGGGGAATTTGACCGAATCGATGAAAAATTGGAGTAGAGTGTGTCCTTATATATGTCCAATTTGCATACCGTGGCCGCCATCTAGAATCTGTGTGCCCGGATTCAGCATTAGTTAGTCTTCGAGGTTTTGTCAAACATGAGAAGAGTAGACATTGCCAGCTACCATCTGATCACTTTGATGGGGAAGAAGATTCTTAATATGACTATTTTTTATTTTCTAATAGTTTGCTACGAAATGGTACAAAACTTTTACATTATAGTATAATTTGGATTCAATAATATAATAAATAAATAGTGGTTAAGATTTGTTTTTGAGCGTGGTTTATTGTAGAGTAATTTTGTCAAATAAGTGCCTTGTGAAGTTGAAGTTTAGGACACAGGTGGAGGTGAATCAATTATAATCTTAGATTTAAGTGGATGAGGTGTTAAAAAAAATTAATGATGAAAAGAAATAGAATTAGGTAGGGGAGAGGACCCAGTAGTTGTGCACCCTAACTTCGGGCTTCTCAAAAACCTACGTGGAAATTTCAAATCACTCCCATTTTTTTACAGTAGCTTACTTGGCAAGTCTCCTGCTTATAACTAAGGTTTCAAAGCCACATCATCAAATATGATGCCACTTCAGCATGCTTTTTGCCAAGGTGTCCAAAACAGCCCAAAAAAAAAGTGAGACCAATCATAGTGAATTAGGTACCCCAATAGTTGTGCAGCTGATGTGGCATCACACTATTGGCTGCTTTTTAGAACAAAGGGTACATTTCATTCAATTGTGGGTAGTCATGATTAGCAAAAACAACTTTAAAGTCACAACCATTGGTACAATGTTGTCAAAAATATTGGATATTAAATCAACAACTATGGGTATTAAGTTAAGAACTACTATCACAACTATTGGAACGTGTTCAACTACCGGGTCCTCTCCCCTATATGAATAAAGTTTTAATGTTCCATCAATTGAAGTTAGTTTAAATTTATTTATTGAAAATATATAATCATTTATGTATTCATAGTTTGCAAGTTAAAATGACTTTATATGTAAGGATGTATAATTAATATAATTAAAGTTACCAAATACTATTTACTTATTAAGCTTTCACATATCATCATACAATTTATTATTATTATAATGGTGAAAAATGCATACCTTGTACTTATTCCTTTGTTTTGGGGTCAAGTTTGACCTACTTATCTTTAATGTAGCTAATAGAGTACAAGTTGCATGTTTTTTTAGTAAAATTTGATACATAAGAGGAAGCTAACCTTGTTTCATTTGGAGTCATTTTTAACAACCAATCATGTTCTTGACTTTATCAATCTTCTACCTAGATTCATACAAACAATTGTAAAACTAAAATAGCAATTTATGAAAATGACCCCAACCATTTCAAAATTCATGTTTAAATTTACATTGAGTTGACCCCTTTCTAACTGGTCATTTTGTATCAATTTGGAAGATAAAACATCATATTTTTACCATTTAAAATTTTATATTTAAGGACAAGTGATAATATACTATTATTGCACATCAACAAACTATCTAAAAACTTGCCTTCCTAGTTGCATCATTGTGCAAAGAGCATTATCAAAGAATTGATGCAACATCATCTACTTGTATTATATCTAGGTGTTTGTTGCTTTCATTCATTTCCTATCTTTAAATAAGTACATGGCTTTGGCCAAGGAAAAATCTCTCCATCTAAAAGACTCCCCAAAGATGTTCCTAAATACTAGTAGTTATTGATTGACAATTTTAGACATTTAGATGAGTAGATTATAAACATCAAAACTAGTGAAGCTTAGAAATTACTAATTTTTTTAAATAAAAGATACAATTTTGTGGCCCTACATTTTTATTTATTTATTTGGGTAGGTTAACATTGTTGATTGGAGCTATGAACTTGTGAGGCTACAAATTGGGGGACCTCAGCCTGAAACGTAACAATCCAGAACCACAAGCATGAAAGCCCAAAAGGGACCCCAAGCTCATAGGAGTAAAAGACTTGTGTGGATTAGATACAAAAATACTAGGCATGAAAGACCCCCATGGGTCCGACATAGAGTCCGCGAGAAACACCTACCAAGGAGAATTTGGATCCGTGAGTAGCACATTGCCTACATCTGTTTGGTATTGGGTCTGTGAGAACTCTAACTAGTGAGGGTCTATCCCAGTCTATCTGTAAGCTCCCTTGCACGACAATTGTCTATAATTTTTTCTCACCCAACCAATGACTCTGTGTCCAAGATCATCCTCCATAGCCACCAATACGACCACCAAATGTCATACCTACCACCAATCTTCTACACGTCCACCAAGGTGGGCCCAAACCAATGTTAACAACTGTTTGGGTCATGCGGCGATTTAAGCCTTGGTTGCACCATTAACAGTGCACACAATTCACCACTATACCACAAGGTGATCGCATTTTGTGGTTACATAATTATCTTGGTACACACAATCATCAAATGTGAGCTAGAGAGTAGGATAGAGACCAAATGCATTTGAATAAGTGTATATGCATATGCATGAAAGGATAGGGGAATGAGACTAATTTTGCACAAGATTGTGTCATTTTTCACTATGTACATGTATCTGATACATAATTTTCTATAAATAAGAAATGGCATGAGTACATAAATTTCACCATTATAATTAGTAATGTATATAAGGCAATAGATCCAGTTAATGCAAGCACTTTTAAATATTTGTTAGTTGAGGAAAATATAAGTGATTTGGAGTTTTAAATTTTTTTACTTGAACAACTTTTTTTTCTATTTACAAAGCCTTTGGAATATGAAATGCATTATACACACACACACACACACACACACATGTATGTACCACAAATAATCAAAAATAGTTTTCAACATCACTTATATAAACTATGTTTTGAGTTTTTTTAATCATGTGTTTGTTTTATTTAAATCATTATAAAAATAGTTGAATTTTCTTAGTTTAAATGCCTAGTTGAATAGGTTGTAAAGGTTAATTTTGCACCACTTAAGTTCTTACACGGTAACTCTAGTAATAAACATTTTATATCATTTTTTCGGAAAGTGAATTCTTCAAGATTTAAGGTCTACCTAATCAAAGTTGGTATTGTTACAATGGTGAGCAACACTGATTGCGCCCTTGGTCTCCTTGGCATTGCTAGCACAACGGTGGTTCGTAACATGGTTTAATAGCCTCTAGTGTATTTTATAATTCTAGTGGTTGTATTGGGCATTAACCGATCAATCTTTTGGTGCAACGACAACCGCTAGTTGTAACAAGTGGTATCAGAGCTTGGTCACAGGTTTGAACCCCACGCTCGCACTGGGGAAGATTGTTACAATGGTGAGAAAGATTGATTGCACCCCGGGTCTTCTTGGTGTTTCCAACGTAGTGGTGGTTTGTGACATGGTATAACAACCTCCTATGTCTTCTATAAGTTTGGTGGTTGTATTGGACATTAACATGTCGATCTTTTGGTGCAACACAACCGATAGTTGTGATAGGTACCACATCAACATATTTATTATGAGGTGTCATAAAATACAAAAGAAAAAAAATGGTCCCTAATTTGTGAATAAGAATTTATTTTTGGTACATGCTTACACCATCACATAGTTTGTTATTTTTATGTATAATCCATGCAAACTAAACATATTTTATATAATCATTAATAAATAGTTTATATATCTTAAATAGCCCTACATTTGTAAAGAGATATCAATTTTACATTTTTATTTACTTAAAATTTATTTTATTTTATTTTACTTTAGAACTATTTTATTTACTACATACATGAACACACAATTTTATTGTATCTTTTTTATAATACAACCTTTTTAGTCTTTTAATGTATCTTTTAAATTTACTTTTGGAAAAACCACCATTCATTAATTTGGAGATATTATGTTTATTATTAGATATTAATATTTTGATGTATAAATGAATATCAAAATTCATGGTGAATATAGAGTTTTTGTTAACAAACTCATGTCATTGCACTTCACCTCTTATTACAGTCATAGAGTGTGTTTCAACATTAATAATATAACAACCAATGTTTTCCCCCCGGGAAGTCAAGATGGAGCAGATGCTAGATGGTTGGGGCTATATTTCTTAGTGTGCCCATGGTCTTAGCTTAGTGTTTTTCTTTAAATGAATAAAAATTACATGAAAGTTTATAGTTTAAAATCGTAAGAATAAGCTAACCAACAATAAAAGGGACTAGCACATAGATACATAATAGATATTAACATTGATCAACACGGGTTGGGAACATGACAATCAACGTGTTACATAATAGCAATCTTTCTTAACCTCTGATAAACATAGACTGGATAACATGACAATCAAATGAAACATAACAATAATCCATCTTATACTCTTAAACCTTTGATTTATTTGTTGATACTTGATAATAGTTTTTGATACAAATCTATAAAGAATTAGAACCCTTCCCCATTTAATATAATAATAAAAGTTAATATCATAACTTACATTTTCATATATAATATATTTTATCTATTAGATTATAAAATACATTTTTCATATATATATAATATATTTTATGTATTAAATCATATAATAAACTTCATATATTTTATGTATTAAATCATATAACAAACTTTATCATTTACGTGTATAAGGTAAGGATCATTTAATATAAATAAATGATCTTAAATCTTAATAGATTATCTCATAATAAAATAAGTGGTGACAAGCCGGCAGTAAAGTAGCGTTTAGAGGGTGAGTTTGTGATGGTTTGAACTCTAGACTAGCCGAGGTGGGATTTAAGCGAATGGATAAGGATGCAAAATAGGAAGACCATCTCATTGGTGGGGACAACATTTAAAATCTGTGTGCCCAAAAATTCCACTTTCTGGAGAACACTATTGATTTAGAGCACGAGGGGAAAGTGAGTGTGTTGAAATAGAGAGAAGGAAGTAGACATTACAGACTCCCTCCAAGTTGGAGGCAAGTGAGCGACTTTCACACACGAATATGCTGAGGCGTTGAAAATTTTATGCTCTCTTTCAACATAAATATAGTCCTGCCACTTGCCCGCGAGGATCATACATACAATAATAATATACATAAAAGAAAACATATATATTATAAATTCCCTTAGCTTTCCTTAAAATGCTAACTTCTCTTCACTTTTCTAAGTAAAGGTAGATTTTTTTTTTTTACACCGAACAAAGCAATTTTATAAAATAATGGATGCTACTAATAGGTGGCTGAAAAAAGAATATACCAGTCTAGCCAAAATTACATAGTAGTTACTAGAGGCTGAAAGAAATAGTCATTTCATCTGTTATAACGATCTTCAGTTTGGTCCAAATTAAGTAATCACAAACCAATTTAGATAAGTTCGAGCTGGCAAATTTGATAATTTATAAGCTAGTTTATAAAAAGTGTAATAATATTTAAATTTTTTTTTTGATAAAAATGAGTAATTCAATTAATAATTTTAGAGTTTATGTTTTGGTGTTAAAGACGAAATATGACAATTTAAATTTTGATTTTGTGATAGTAATATTGTTTTTGTTTTATGTAGAATTGGAATAAGAGATTAAGGTCGTCCCTGTACTTGTTCAAATGTCATGTGTACTCATAAACTTGGTATGGTGATTTGCAAAACTTTATTTGACACTTCATCTAATATTTTTTCTATTTCTTCAACAATTTTTATATTTAGGACTAGCATTATTAGGATTGTCATTGTGTGACTATGAGACACATTCTCCTAGGCCAAACCACAAAATTGTACTTATAGTACACCAAAATAACACTCTTTAATCGTACTTTTGTTCTTAGAATGATATTATAGATCTAGATTCCTTTTCGTGCACTAGATCAAAAACTTTAACTCATTAAAATTAGAGGATGCTCCTTAACGCAATCATGTATGTGAATTAATACATTAAATGCCTTTAAATACAAGAATATGAAAGGTATAGGTTGGAGTAAACAAATTTGGAACAAGTGATGGAGTTAAGTTTGTGGTAGTGGGGTTTGTGATGGTTTGAATAAATGAAAGTGTTGGATGGATAAGTCAGACTCTAGACAATATGTGCATGAAATTCTTGCTTAAAGGTGCATATTGAGAAAATCCTACTCTTGTGGTGAAAAAAAAATGAGTGGGGTGAGATCAAGGGGTTTCAACTTCACGTGAAAGTAGAACAATATAAATGACAACATAGTTATTGTTGTGATCTATTGTGTTTTCTTGATGGCTTCATATAGCATGTGAGTAGATAGTTTGGTTGATGTTTTTGATGTTGATGTAACACATTTGTACAACCAACTCTTGTAGTACATGTTACAATTTGTATTTCCTATGTCATGAATGATATTTAATTGTTCTCTATTATTTTTTAGGGTAATATTTATGATTTTCTCTTGATTCTAAAAGATCCTTTTTAATTTTGTTCTTATCCCCTTTTTCTTTATTTCTTATAAAATATGTGTTTGTTCACTGACTTGTCCTTTAGTGTATTTTTTTCATTTGAATTTGATGGATACCTTCTAGAATTATTGAGGGTTTTTCTTCTCTTTATTTCAATTTAATTTTTTGAAGTTTTTGATGAGGCTAAATGCATACAAAAATAAACTATTCTATATACGGTTTTTTAATCAAGCTAGATGATCAGATGCAACTTTGAGAGCTCATTTTTTTGTTATGAATTGAAATGCAATATTTAATTGAGTACACTTTTTGGGATCAAGAGACTTTACAAGACAACTAAATTGAAGCTAATCTACTTTATCTAGGAGGAAAGGTTAATCTATTCTAATAAAATAGAGATTCTTAATCTAACAAGAAATTATAAATAAATAACACATATGATAAAGAAGCTTCACAAAATCTTTTTGACATCATCAAGGGCGGTTTGTCTCCTTATAAAGCCAACTTCTTTGGGGTACTCTCATGCAACAATTAGAACCTCCTCTTGATGTCAATAGGGGTAAGGAATATTTAGATACATGAGAATTGGAGATTATTTGGAAGATGTACAGGAAGCTTTAAATATTCAATACATAAAGGAAAAATGCATTGGTCATCTTTTGCTAAGCTTAAGAATGTTGTAGGACAAGACCACAATGCAAAATGAATTATGTATGTGGTTCACCATCCTTATGTTGGAATTAAAAAAATAGGGAATGCAAATCTATTAACAAGAACATGGAAAAATGAAAAAAAATGGCTCTAAAATACCAAAAGCAAGGGGGATATAAATATTATTGAATCTTATTAATCATGGGGAAATTATTAGGAAGATTGGGGAGTTTATAGATAGAAATGAAGATTTGACTTAGATTTTAGAGGAGAGGAAAATTAGTTAAAGAGGAGAAATGAGCTGCTCAAGAGGTCCCAGTCATGAGAGAAAATGTGAAGAATTAATCAAAATAAAAAATAATTATGCATCTACCAAACATTACTAGATCACATCTTTTAGTAGGTCTAGTCACTTGAGCAACCATACAATTTAATATGGGCCACCCAAGGATCCTTACAACATCACTAGAAAACCTTTAGTCAAAGTTATATAAAATTTAAACTATTGTACAAGTACTCAAAAATAAGTTCAAATACTAAAAGAGATGGGCAAGAGGCTAAGACGGACTAGGGAGATTTCATCAAGAAAGAAAAATTTAAAAAGATGTGTAATTCATACCCCATGGATCATGAGCTAGATTCTCAAATCAACATCAAAATGTCATGGCATACTATGCAATCTTACACACTTACATGGTCAACAAACTGACTATTAAAATGACCACGGACATAAAATGGCCCAAATTAAAATGGATATTTTGATTTTTGGAAAATTATGTGTATAGGTGTAATATAAATATATGATTACCTAGGGTGAATGCATTGGAAAGTTCAAGGGTGGTCGCACAATTGTGTGTCCCACTTTTTGGCCAACTTTGACACTGAGATCAACATTATGAAAAAATCTTCACTTTCGAACACCTATTACCACAAAACTATTAGGAACTTGAAGATGATGTAAACTAGTGTCTTTTTGTAATGCCCCTCTAACCTTGACAAGTATTTTGAAGAAATGGGAGATGCAATTTGAAATATGGGGTTAATTAGCTAACAAATGTGCAGTTTGTTTGAATTTATTAGTTTTTTTGTTATGTTATGTGATCTATCTCGACAATGGTATATGTTGGAGTTGATAAGAAAATAACCCACAACTCCCAAGAATACCTACATGCAAACACTTGTCACAGAAAGAGAGAGAAGCAAGAAGCTAGAGAGGCTGAACGTATTGATCTACGAGAGAGGAGACATTCTTGATGTGCAAAAATAAAAGTTGCAATTCAATAAAATGAATGTTTTTGATAAGATTACAAGAGAGATCAATCCTTATAAAAGGAGATCAAAACCCTAAAAGGAAACCTAGGTTGCATAATAATAATTAATAAAACAATTAATTACTATGCCTAAAGTTTAGCTTAAGTAGAAAGAGATAATAAGTGACTTAATAATTAAATCAATATGATTTACTTAATAACAAAATAACTTATTACTCTAACATTATATATATATATATATATATATATATATATATATATATATATATATATATATATATATATATATATATATATATATATATATATATATATATATATATATATATATACTTTTAGGATTCCTTTATTAAGAGGATGATTTACTGTAAGATTGTGCTTGATAATATGTTTTCTGATTAGGATCTTGAATATTAAATAGTACAAATCATTTATTGTGATTTTTTTTATGATCGTCTGTCTGCATTTTTATTTATCTTCTTGTAATACCTATCCTGATGATACTATTTATTGTGTTTTGACTATCATGAATATTAGCTAGATATATGTTCAGATAGTACCTTTCTTTTGTTTAAAGGATAACATTTTTATCATTTAATGTACATGTTTACTTTCCTATGGTTAAAGATCAATTTATCAATTTATTTGATTATGATTAAGATTTGGGATAACCCTGCTAACCCATCATGTTTTGGTGTATACCCTACTTGGCGTGTTTGCAGGATGAGGGGAGGTAGTCATAGTGACTCTTGCAGGAGATCTACTTGATGTCACACTCCTCCTTCCTTGTTTGTTATTGTTTGTACATATAGTTTGTTGTATATGCTTTCATTCAGTGATGCAAGGATGTACAAGTACTAGGCATCAACTCCACCTGGATACACAAGTCTGAGTGTGCCTTAAAATCCTCAAAAAGTTATTGATTTGGAGATGGTCCCAAAGTTCACACAGGGAAAACCCTAATGGCTTTAGAATTATGCTCAGATAGTTGTTTTGATCCCAGCACGGGTGGATTGGTTATCATTTTACTTGATTGGTATTTTTTGATTTTGGGGGTTTTGGTTATATTTCTTATGTCTTATGAGTTTTCTTACTAAGGATTTTGTTGTTTATATATTTCACTATTCCTGCTTGTAATGATATATACATAAGTATGCATATATGGGTGCATACGTATATGCATACCTATATATATATTTATATAGATATGTTTATATATAAATTTTTTGTATTTTTGTGTGCGTGAGTTTTTTTAAAATGAGTGGTAAGTCAAATATATTTAGAAAGATGTGTATTAATAAAAAAAAGTAGAATAAAAGTAAATCAAAATTATAAAAGGTAAGAAAATAATAAAATAGAATAAAACCTAAGATCTCATCCCTATATTCTCTCATACAATTCTCTCTAAGATATGTTGGGGAGGGGAGTGGAACTTGGGACCTCATGTTTCTAAGTGGCCCCAAGTTACCAATGAGGTAAGTAAGTGTTTTCCTTGAGAACCTTACCCCATTACTTTATATTAAAATAAATATTAAGTGTATTTTTAAAATTAAAAATAAACAAAAACTATGTATATATATTATGATATGGTTAATGTTTGGCATATGACTATTATTATTATTGGTTAGTAAGTTCTCGGGAGGGGAGTTAGGTAAGTTGGTTTTCACCCAAAAGGTAAGTTGTATTTAGGAGATAATTAAATATTAATTATTTAATAAATATTATTTGTGAACCTTAGTGAGGCGTTGCCTCACGGGAAGAAACCTCCATAATCTCTGCAACGAACTAGAGATTTATAAATGGGGTGTTGGAAAAATTTTAGGGAAAGAAAATTTTTGGAGGAAAATATGGAAGAAGATATGGTAGGGTAAATAGTTAGAATTTGGATTGAAGGGATTGAAATTGGAGGGATTCAAGACCAATAGTGGATCTCTGAAGGCTAGAGTGCAACAAGGGGATAAAGGAAGGATTGAAGGGGGAGGAATCAGGAAGAAGGTAGTAGGTTGGGAAGTGATTGAAAATTGAATGAAAGATAGGAATTTTTTGTAGAATTATGGTTAGAAAAGGATCTCTAAGTGTTGGAGCATAACTGGAGGATCTGGGAGGCTTGTAAGAGAAAATAAGAGTCATAATCGATCATATTATAAAGGAATGTCTCTACAGGATCTCAGGTAGGGTCTAGAACCCACATAACTTCCTATAAGTAAAAATATATATGTATATACTAGTGATATTAAATTTTTCTATGTGTGTATACTTGAAATATAATAGAATTAAGGGATGTAATATAATTAGGATGATAATGCAAAATTATAATTGAAAATGGACAAAGTATTCTAGATTGCATACTATGCATTTATTTTCTGAAAAATGAATTATGCCTTCTAAAAAAGATTTGTTGGATTATGAATTGGTTTAATTTTTTTTATGAGGTTTTTTAACCTTTAGTTTTTCAAGAGGAAAAAGTCAAAGTATCTTGTCTCTATGAATGTTTATTGTGTTGATCTTGTACGAAATTTATTGATTTATTTTTCTATACCTGTACTCTAGTGTATGAAACTTTTGCACAAAATGTCATTTTTCAAATCTCTCTGGTGAGGATGTGTGCAATTAGGTTTAATCCAACATATAAAAAACTCAAGAAAATCCAACGGTGCAAACAAATGTTATTCTTCCCACACCGAGACTCTATTTTTATATCAGTCATACATATGTGTCTAGAAATAGTCATGCATATATCACTAAGACAATTAGTACTAAAATCACACAAAAAAAGTGTCCCTTATGTTTCCAATATTTTATGGGTTTATTTTGGCTTATATTATGTTTATATTATGAATGGAGTTTTTGGATTCCCGTTGATGTGTTTAAATCAACCCACAGATGTGGAATCTCGGGAGGGTATCTAAACTTGTATTTTGAGTTTTTAATTTCAATTTGTTTATGTTTCTCTCTTCTATGGAAATGTGTGGAGTATAATCTCCAAAAATATTTGTTGAGATATTTTTTCTTTATTTTCTATCATTTCTACATGTTTAGAGTTAGGGTTTATCCTGATGATGTGGATCACGGGAAAACACCCAAGAACCCAAGGGAGGGATGTTTTGTTGAAGAGTCCCAAAACCCCTGGATGATTTTTGTATGAGTAGGGTTTCTTGGTACACTAGGTGAGTGGCTCACTGTAGGATCCAAGGCTATGGAGGTCTCTAGGATAGCCTTTGAGTGAGTTATGTGTAAAGAAAACTTAACATTAATTAAAATGGTTGGGAATGGGTAAGGGTTTAATAAAATTTATTAATAAGATAAAACACTGATTAATAGTCCGCGTAGGTCATGTTGGGGTACCGGGATCACTGTAGCTACTGGGGCAGGCTGTATGAAGGAGCTAGAGTACATGACTACTAGGAAAGATCCCAACATAAAGGACTATGTGATTACACTCACCTATCCCATACTCTAGAGAACTCTCCTCTTATTCTTTGATATGTTTATTGTGATATTGGTGCTTTGATATTTGTACTTTAAAATTTATGTTTTGATATTTAAAACTTGTTCAAGATTAAATTTTGTTTTTGTGTTGGGAAGGGATATCTCATACCCTTACATAACCCTAGATTTCCTATGTGGACATAGCTTCTATCTCCTAGCACATGGGAGTGGACCTTTTTGGATCCACGTGGTTGGGTGGCAATATATCGAAGTATTGTTCCTAGTCTCATGGATGGCTTGCATTCAATCCCTGCCTAAAGCTGGTCAAGATCATTTCATTATATCTTGCATTTCAAAACGTTGTATTACAAAAGTGATGATTCTATGTAGCTTCCAAAATAGTGATATCTTATGTACTAATTTTGTGATCTCTTGAAGGAGACTCGAGACTATGTGTAATTTATAAAGATATGAAAAAGGGTGTCTCTAGGAGGAAGGAAAGGGTTAAAAATGTTATATTTAAAGATGTATTTTTCCAAGGAAATGCCTTGCAAGTCCTATTTGATGTTCAATTTGAAATAATGTGTGTTATAAATTCCTTGTATGATGTGGTTTATATGCTTGATTAATGTAGAAAGTTCATGACTTAATTCTAAGTAAACTTGTGGAATTCAATAAAGGCAATAATGGTTCCTTATTACGAAAAAATAAGTTAAATCTTCACACATGTAATTTTAGGAAAAGTGGATAATCAAATACTTGGTCATAAGATGTGATTTAAAAGTTTAAACCTTGTTGTAAACTATTCACCTATAAATCACCTAAAATAATGATGACAAGGACAAATCATTTACCAAGGAGGTCTGCATGTAAGGTGAATTGTGGGATCATTATTTCACAGTTAATGAAGCACAGATACTGGGTTAATATCGATAACCAAAAAATCAAAGATAAATAGAGAAGAAAGGAAAATATCACTGGTAAGGAGCTGAACCAGTATAGCAGAAATAAGCAAAAAATGGGAGGTGGTTTTAAGAGGGAGGAGCCATCCGACTGTGACAAATGGAGATAGGACAGAAAAGTGTGGAAGAAGCTAAAGAAAGGGGGGGTTACGCAGTTCATGAAGAAGCTTCATGGACATGACAAACATATCACTTCTTTGTTTGCGGATGGTTGGGCTAATGGTAAAGTTCACCTTTGGGGCAAGTCCTTCACTCTTACTATTTCTATTATAGCTGAAATTACTGGTTTACCTTTGGAAGGAACCCATTTCCATAGGGGAAATCATAGGCTTGGAACTGAAGCTTTCACTATTTTCCCTAAAACTGACGATGAGAAAGCCCTCGTGACCAAGGGTAATGGTGACTATGTGGACATAGCCAATATTGATGAATTCGGGCCAAAATTTTGAAGGTTATGATTGAATATTTTATGCTAGATGGGCGTTTTTCCAAAATTCACAACTTGCATTTTGTTTTTGCAAACCATTTTAGGCATAATAGGAGGATTTCTTTCTCTTATTATCTTTTGAGCTCCCTGAACAGTAGCATTACGAGACATAGGAAGAAAGCTAGTAACCCTGTGCTACATGAGGGATTGATCCTTCTTATATCTGACTACACCAGGGACAATATTCTGGACCCTATCCCTAAAAGGATCACTGGTAAAAGAAAGGAGAAGAATGAGATGGATACAAAGGATGAGACTAGTAAGAAGAGGAAGAAAAACAAGAAAAAGGCCTTTGACAGTACTGGTGGTAAAGACACGGCCAGCACTAAGGAAATTGTGAAAATACCTCTCTCCTAGGGGAAGGGAAACATTGAGGAAGGTAATGAGGAGGTTTCTGGTGAAGAAGAGAAAAGAAATGAGAAAGAGGAAGGGAACAGTCAAGAAAATGAACAGGAAGAGGAAATGAATGAGTGGCTGGTAGAGGAGAATGAAGAAGATGAGGTGGGCTGTCAAGAAGAAGAAGATGAAGAGGAGGAAGCGGATGAGGAAGATGAAGAGGCCCAGGAAAACCCTACAAATAATGACAGGGAATAAGCCCTTGATCATAATGGAGGTGCCGATAAAGAGGAAGAGAGGTGTTAACCACAGATGCTAAGATCACTTTCCAGGATGCCCCTATGGAAGAAGATCAGATCAAAGTTAACCCAGAAATTGGGGATGGTAAGAACAGGGTTGACGATGGTAATGATAATGAGGGGCTTACAATGGGGATTATGGCGAGCCAAGAGTATGAAGGCAAGGAGACTGGTAAGACCTCCTTTGCAAATGAAAAAGATGAAGATGATTGGAAAGTGAATAAGGAAGGTACGAACATGACCACCTTTGTGGAGAACAACAACAACAAAGAGGAAACTTCAGTCCTCTTGAGGGAAGTTACTATGTAGGAGGAAGAGAATAATGTTGAGAGTCAGGATAAGAACTTGGAACGGAAGAAGGAAATGCAGGAAATGAAAATCCATATCCAGGAAATGGAAAAAACCATGAAAATTATGACTACTAAGCTGGGAAAGATGGAAAATAAGGTTTTTGATAAGGTGAAAAACAAGAATAAAAATGAGGATTTTACTGCCGAGATGAGCAAGATAGTTAATGACAAGGTAAAAGACTTAGAAGACAAAATTAACAACTACGACAACATGATAAAAGGTGTTCTAAGCCACATCAACGAGGGTATGAAGGCGACTATTATGAACCTGAATATGCTGCATAACTATCTGGAAAGGAACCTGCTGGAAAGAACAACAATCACAATTGAAGAGGATGCTGGAAACACTGGTCTGGAGATGAGAACTAGAGGGCGCATCCAGAGGAAGGTCCCTAAAAAACTGAAAGATCTGAAGGATTTGCAAGAGACTATCTAGAAGATGGAAGACCTTCAGAAGAAGGCTGAAGAAATGATAACAGATAAATAGTTTGGTCTTGTTGGTAGTTGTTCTATTGCTTGTTTCTTTTAGTTTCTTTTTTCGATCTGTGCTATTGTTTGTTCCTGCTTATGTTTTCCAGGAGGTGGTTCATTTTGAAAACTTTAATGCTATATCTTTTTGCTTTATTGTAACTGGTTTCAGGTCCATGTAAAACCTTCTTTTACCTTAATCAAAAACTATTCACCTATATGTGATGCATAGATAAACACTCATGTTGAAGATGATAGCAAATAATAGTCATAATAGGATAAGATGAATGGATAAAAGTAAACCATGTAACTTGTATACTTATGGCATAAGTAACTTATGTAACTCTATATTAATGGCTTCATACACGTATCTAATCAAGTATGAAAGCATTGGATAAATTATGAAAATAATGTTGGTAGAAACAATAGGGAACCTGGAGGGATGTCTGAACTTAACCTAATTTTAAAATGTGATATACCCATTTAAGTAAGTAAAGTTTGAAAAAGAAAATTAGTCAAGATATTAGCCTTAGACTTCTGGGTTCCTTGGTGGGGCGTTAAACTTTTAGCATTTTATTTCTATTTTCTAAATATATATTTTTAAAATAAAAATAAAATTGATTTGCATCCATTTTTCCATCTCCTTCGAAAAGTGGTTTCTGTTAAAAATTAGCGTTTTATGGATTGGTTGTCACTTGGATAAATATAACTATTTTCTCAAAAATGATAACAATGTACTTCTTTCAAGGTTAGATTATTAACATCAATATCTAGAGGATGGAATTGGTTTTGTTCATTTTGACTCAATATTTTATAGTTTATTAAGTTCTAAAGTGGCAGCAATTGTAATTTAGACATAGGTTCTTTTGGATCGCTCTAACTTTATTTGTATGTATTGAAATTCATTTTTTCTTTTTTTGATAGAAAGGTAACACAAATAATCTTTTCCTATGAATTTTTCATAAATTTTTTCTCCTAATTTACTATTTTTCCCAAAGCGTCGAAGATACAAGTCGTTGAATGGCCAAACAATCTATGTTTCATTAAAATAAAATTTGAAAGTGACAATGAACTCAATATGTATTAAAATTATAGTCATTATAAAAATGATTTTTAGTAGCATTATATGAAATTTTTTGTTTCATAAGATCATCTTGTTTGGTCCTTGTTTAAAGCCTTGAAAAGTTTTTTTTTTGTAGATTTATGTCCCCTGGGAGAAAACTTCAAATTGGGGGTCTTCGTGTGAAGAGCCATTTGCAAGAAGGGTCTTTGGGCCTTTGTGAAAAGGGGTCTTCACACAAAGGACCCCTGGAAAAAGTCCAATGAGAAAAAGCCCACTGGATTTAGACCTGACCTAGTTCGCGTGAACTAGGTCGACTAGTTTTGTATTTTCACATTAGTATGGCATAAAAATAAATTTTTCTTTCATTTTTTACACAATTAAAATCAAGTTAATTCACATTTTTTACTATTGACCTAGTTTTTTCAAAGGCATTTTTTTAAAGAGGAGAATTACTATTGGTGATTTTTTCAAAGGCATTTTTTTGGAGAGGAGAAATGGGAACAAGAAGGGAAGGAAAAGTAAATCTGCAAGAAAAATGACAACTAGTACAAAACAAAAAAATCATGAAGCTGTATTAGCATATTATTATACAACTAAACAAGGTATGGACCTAGACCTCTAAATTCACGTGCCTAAATTTTATGTCTATGTTATATTTTTCTCTAATTTGAGTTGTTTTTGTGCATGTTGCTTGCAATCAACATGGTCAAGGTGAAGGAGAAGCTCAAGTAGGAGGGTTAAGC
Source organism: Chamaecyparis obtusa (assembly GCA_027943335.1). Classification (NCBI taxonomy): domain Eukaryota; kingdom Viridiplantae; phylum Streptophyta; class Pinopsida; order Cupressales; family Cupressaceae; genus Chamaecyparis; species Chamaecyparis obtusa. Next base: position 138,485 of record BSBK01003247.1, on the reverse strand, counting down.
CAAGTTGAAGAAATGCATGTTGGAGAAGGGCTAGGATCACTCCCTACAGAAGCTCAAGAAATGGATTTTGGAGAAGGGTCGGGATCAAGTGCTCCTACTGGTATGGATGAACATATAGATCTAGCTCAAACTGTAAAGGAAAAATTAATTATAGAAACTTAGATCGTTTACTTACAATGGATGTGGAGAAATTGAGATCACTTGTTGATGTTTGACCCTTAAGTATTTCTAAGAAGAGCTCAATGAATAAGATAGCAAGATAAATTGGCTAAATTTAATAATTTTGAAAAACTTGAACAAGCCCAATTGCTTTCAGTTATATGTATAAATAAAAAGTTGGAAGAGGCATTAAAATTATTGGGTATTGACACAACATCAAAGAAGAGAAAAATTGTTGGCATGCAAACTTATATGATTGAAAATCTTAGGAAAGCTTTGAACCAGGTAGGGAATCGATCTCAAACTAAAGATAATACCATTACAAGAAGAGTTATGTTGACATCCATCGTAGGTAACACTATTCCCCGAAACATACTAATATCTTCAGTTTCATCTCATATTAGCTTTAGTAGGAAAATAATATCATGGTATGTTAAGAGGAGAATGTTTTTGGATGATAGCACCTTCGAAGCCAATTTGGAAATTGTGTGTAGAGCTCTCGTTCTAATAGGATTGATGAGGAAATCAAGAATTTGGTCATGGTATTTTGGAATGATAATACCCATCCTTCATCAAACAATAGCGATGTTATCAGATATAGAATTATAGCTAATCAATATGAACGACATACAAAACATTGGTTGGACACAAAACAACATGAAATGTATGTGTCATTTTGTAGTTCAAATCCTAATATAAAGATTTGGCAAACATTGTTTGAAAGATTGAAGCCATATTATGTGAGGACAAATAAAGTGTTTGAAACTTGTTGTTATCATTATCATATTGAATTTGGTCTCCACTGTCATTTTTTTTGAAAGTTTGTAGAAGACACTTATGGTTTTGAATATGCTCCTCCTATAAACGAAGTGAGTTCATCTCATCCATTTTATGTAGGGATAACTTGAAGAAACCCTCTCTTAGGAAAAAGTGTAAAATCTTGGTGAATCATACATTATTTTAGGGGGGAATTTTTCTTAATGAAGGCAATTTTTTTTTTGAAATCCTCAATTTTTCATAGTTTGTATTGGCGATTTTTTCCCTGCCGAATGATAATTCCATAAATTCCTGGCGAATTATACAGTCATGTGGGGGAAAATATATATTTTATGAGGTGAATTTTTTTCTTTTGAAGTAAAAAAATTATAATATATGAGACAAATGATTTTCTTTTGAAGGAAAAAAAATAATTGTAATGGCAAATTTTATGTACTATTTAAAAATTTATTTATGTTATTGGCTAATCGTTCATTAATTATGAGAAAAAAAATATTTTATTGGCAATTTTCAAAATATGGGGTGCAATTTGTAGATTAGGATTTTATTGTAGACTTGATTTTACAATGTTAAATTTATTATTTGAGACTGCCTGATGATCCAAGATTAATGGATGAAGTTTAATTTTGGCCCCAATTTTTTGAAGGAAACAAAGTTCTCCAGGAAGTCACCAGAATATTGACATGTATCAAATTAGGGTTGTCAACTTGTCTGCAGACTCGTCACTCAACATATTGGTATCGATAAGCACGACACGTATCAAACCTTAACTTGCACCATAACCATGATCATTGATTACAACGTCACACGTGGAGGGTGGATGATGTTGCAACTTGCAGGGTAACTCGTAACTCAGTAATAAATAATTGTAACTTGTCAGTGACAAGTGATATTCTTTAAATTCTATCCATTCAACACACACCAATTTTTGACATGTACACATTTATGGGAAAGATTTACATGCAGATATGAAAGATTAAGGACAATGGATTTAAATTTCTCACATGCATGCATTTATGGGAAAGATTTACATTAAATATTTATAGGTAGATATGAAAGATTAAGGACAATGGATTTAATACGATTAAAGAAAGAATAATTAATTGCTAAGCATCAATCAAGTGCTATTTATAGACAATTTAGCTTCTTTCTTCCTCAATTCATCTTTTCTAGATAAATTATTGTAGCTTCATCTGGTTTAGGTCATTAGTCAATAAATAATTTGATTTTTAGGTTTATGAAGAATCAAGATTTATATGGACACTCCTATTAGGATTAGATGCACATCTGAGGAGGCCCAAAAAGACTTTTTGGGCTCCTTCTCAGATGAAACCTTAGAATCAATTTAAAGGGAGGGTGGGCCTTCCATAAATGAGGCTGTTAAAATGGTGTTGGGCAGAGAGTTTCTACACAATGAAGATAGGCACCATGTGAACACAGATATTACATCCCATGTTTTAGCATCTCTTCTCGACCTCGGAGGATAAAAGGTGGACATGTTGATGTTGCCGAGGAAGGTTTTCAAAGAAGAATACTTGGGGGACAATGTTAGTGTTGTTGTGTTTGAAGAAATAGGGGTGGGGATCCCTTGGACAAGTGAAATACCCAAGCTTCTCCTCCCTAGTCAGAATGTGGCCATGCAACCTTTTCTGTTGGGCCTGAATGTTGGGCATTTGAAGCACCATAGGAAATGGTTACTGATTGCTAGGGATTTTCTCCATAAGTGGTTTTTTCTTGATGAAGTGGAGGCTCAGGCGAAGCAATACGACTGGCTCGATGAATTCTCACAGTTAATCCTCTCTCAAGAATTCTACTTAGATGGAGCCCGAGGGGAAAATCACTAGTGGTTTTTTTTTATACAAACATACCACATTTTTTGGTTTTTTGTTTATACAATCATACCACATTTTTTGGTTTTTTGTTTATAGTAGGTTTCTCTTTCTACTGGACAATGTAATTACTAATTTTATGAAAAAAACAATGAAAATTTTGTAAGTTCATTTCAATTTGAATTTTATGGGTACAAAATATGGTTCTTAGACTTCTTTGTGATTGCAATATTTTAATTAGTTTCTTTATCTATGTTTTAGACATGTAAGTATGTTTCAGTAGAAATAAGAAAGCAATGGTATTTCCATTTTTAAATTTGAATATTTAAAATGTCATTGCCTTCTCGATTACTGTTAGAATTCCTAAATTAAGATAACCATTAATGGAAGTTGTATGAACTTTTTACCCAATTAATTATTGATATAAAATTACATCATTTTAAATGTATTAAACGTATCAAGTCTTACAACTGGTTAGTACTAGTAGGTTGTGTGGACGTCATGAGGGAACATGATCACTTCAAAATCTTTTTGGGCGGTGAACAGGATCAGATCAAGTATCTATTAGCCACTATTGTATTTAATAACCAATCCTTTACTGTAGTTATTTGTGTTAGATTGGATCAGATTTGAGCAAGAATTTGATCTGCATCAATTTTCACCCGCCTCGAGCCTTTTCAAGCCTGCAACTTTGTTTAAAACATAGTCATTGATCTAGATTTCTCCCGACAGAATGAATGACATACATGAATCAACAGAACAGTCAAAAAAGCCTTAAAAAAGACTTTCCACATCACCCTCGACAACTAATCAGGAGCAAGCACGTCATCAACATATGGCATGAGGACCCACTGCTTCATTGACCTTCATCAGACAAGATCATACAGTTGTCGCAATCCCACAATCATATCATTCAAGTATCTTTTCATCAAGGTATTGCGCCCGCTATCAGATTAGATTTGATCTGCACAACCTTTACCTTTAATCGCGACAAGTCTTTAACCACTCCTCTTTTGGAGATCATGCAACAACAGGCTATCTCAGAGTTGCTGAATGTTTTTATTAACCATAGTTCCATCATGAGATTCAACTACCAAGGAATTCTCTTGATCATTGGATATTCAACTTAACTCAGGCTTTATCTCAAGATTGAGCGACAAAAGCATATCTCACAATTGTTGAATACTTGTCTTGACCAGGGTTAGATTATGAGATTGAGTGACTAACACAAATCTCGTAATCGCTGGATGCTTAACTTGACTTAGGTTCCATCACGATATTTAGTGACATCCATTGATCTTTACCATCATCTATGGTTGTTGCTTAATCTCCAAATGTTATAAGACTTGGCCGCGACTTTACAAGATTCAGAGATAACCTACACTTGTTAAGTCTTTACATTTTTGCTAGATCTCTAGATGTTAAGAGACTTAACCACTACCTTGTGAGATCAGGAGGTAACCGCTTCACCAAGTCATTGAATGTTAAGAACTAACTGTTGATTATCAGGAGACTTAGAGATAACCTTTTCCTTTCAAGTCTTACTTTATCGCCCAATCTCTGGATATCTTAAATTTAACAACCAGCCTGACAAGACTTGGAGATATAAAGGAAAGTAACAAGCACATGCATAAAAGGGGACTTAAGTGACATGAAAAGGTAATGATAAAATAGAAAAGGGGTAGGGTTTTATGGACTTAAACAAATTTTTTTTGAAACCCTAGAGGAAGATAAAGACCAATTTACTTTATACCTCAAACAGAAAATGGCCATTTTCAAAGATTTTTTGCATGATATATCCCTAGCAATGTGGTCATGCAACCTTTTAAATTATATATGGTTCACCACCTTGTATAATTTAAATATATTAATTTTTAGGTTAAGGAATTCTTAAAATTGATAAGAATGACAAACATTAGAACCCTATGTAGTAATTTACCTCACTCCTAGACAAGTGCCCTTATCGCTAAATTATTTTGGCCAATGAGGATGAAGAAAAATAATTTTAGAAACTTGAAATGTTAAATATCTTTCTTTTTAAGTTTATGAAATATTAGAATGTAATAATATTAAAAAAATAGTGCATTTTGATTGCCTAAAATTGTGATATTTAATCACCAGTTAAGTTTTGTCGATTCCTATAGTTCTAGGCCTACGATAGGACCTAACAATGTTACTATTCAATTAATTAACTTTAAATATTATTATCCATTAATATCTAAAAAGGAAAAAATAACATTATAACAATGTTTGTTGCAATTAACTATCGTTGGATGAGCATAGATCAATGATGTACGGTGGATTTCAGGATGAAAGGGAAAAGCAACCCCATTTTTTCAAACCCATTCCAGAATCATGAAACGTATCACTAAACACATTCCACTTGCACGGTCAATTGACAATGTCATTCAATGATGACATGTGACCCGTGAGGTAACTAGGTGAGTCAATGGGACCCACGGTGCCACGTCACCAGATAGTGACTAACAATGATTGTTGGATGATTATAGATCAATGAACGAAGCTGTATTTTGGGCCAAAAGGTTCAAGAAAACTCATTTTTGCAAACCCATTACAGAATCATGATGCGTGTCCACTCACACGGTCAGTGACAAGTGTCATTCGATGATGACGTGTGACTCGTGAGGTGACTAGGTGAGTACTACTACCAACAAGGCAAAAATTAATGAGACCTACGACACCTGATAGTGACTAATAATGATCGTTGGATGAGCATAGATCAACGACCAGAGGTGTATTTCAGGCCGATTTGGGGAATGATCACCTCTATTTGTAAATGTCCCATGAAAACAAGGCACGTGTCATGAATTAACCCTCAACTAAGTATAATTAAAATCTAAATTGGAGTAAACTACAAAATGAATTATTTAATAAATGTTATAATTTTGGGTGTCTGACTAAAGTTGTAGTTTCAAATGATTAAGTGACATGTGTCCTACTAACATAAGATATCTGTCTTCATAAAGATGCAATAAAAGTGACAAGACTGATGACTGTAGATTGTACAATTTTTTCCCTTTAGGTTTTCAATCTAAGTTTTTCAGTTCTAACTAGTATTGGAGATTTAGAAAGGGGATATGACTTCTAGGTTAAGGATTGAGGTCCGAAGAAAGCAACAAATTCTCCCATCTCTCTTCCCACTCATAGTCTACACAAATTGAAATTACGGGTAATTACTAAAATCCCGAACACCTACGTCCTACATTTTAAATTTTTCAAATCGCTTGGTTTACAACTTTACTGTTTATATTGTAGAAAAATAATTAGCCTATTAGGGTTTAATTTTGGATCACCCCTGTAAATTGTAGCTGTGTATAAATATTTGAATTTTCCTAAGAGTAAATAGTGATATCAGTTACCAACTTACCATGATGGGCAAAACAAATACCAAGATTATGAGTAAAAGGCCAAGTCAGATAATAGACTTCCACAATCTGCTTAAAACACTAGGTTTCACTAATGAATTCCATGATATTTATGATCATGTTATCCATGGAAAAAAGGGAATAAAGGAAATTATATTTGCACTTGAAAATAAGTGGAACGATCCAAATAAGGGTTCAAAATTTTATTCATTTAACAACATGATAAAGGCAACGAAAAATAAAATTATACCATGGGTTGTTGGGTCGACACACATGGCATTACCTCAAGTATTCCCTTGCCCATAAATTGTCATGGTCTATGTCAAAAATTATGATGAAAATAGAAAAGCAATTGTGAATAAAAATACTCAAGAGGAAATTTTGTCCATAATCAAGAGTAAATTTTCTAGTTTGTTGGACCTAGGGTTTGAACAACAAAACTCAAACGTGCACATTGACCTGGGAAAGCTGGCAGAGGATTATAAAAAATAGATGCAACATAGAGAGATTAGTATATTAGAGGAATAACAAGCAGTTCTAGTCTGAATCTAGATCATAAGCCTCCTTATGATTATGATATTTTTGTGTAATGGGTTAAAGACAATATTTCCTTACTAGCATTTTGTTTGGGAGTGGATAGTAACAAAGATGTGGGTGTCAACATTCTTGAAATGCTTTTTCATATTCATTTTGAAAATGAACCAGTAAAATATTGTTTTATTGAGCACATTGTTCGTTGCATACAATAACAATTACTAATGATTAAAAGAGGTTCAAAGAAGACATTTAGATTCACAACCTACTTGTGTTATCTTCTCTTAGCAAAGCATCGTGCAATATTTCAGACAAACAAGCTTTGCAGTCAGGGCCAAAATCCAATATATGAATGGACACCTCAGATAAGGATGATTGATAACACAAGGAACTACAATAATTTTGTAGACTTCTTTTTGGCACCAATGTATCATAAAATTCTTTCAGCATTCTTGAAATGCTTTTTCATATTCATTTTGAAAATGAACCAGTAAAATACTATTTTATTGAGCATATTGTTCATTGCATACAATAATAATTACTAATGATTAAAAGAGGTTCAAAGAAGACATTTAGATTCACAACCTACTTGTGTTATCTTCTCTTAGCAAAGCATCGTGCAATATTTCAGACAAACAAGCTTTTTAGTCAGGGCCAAAATCCAATATATGAATGGACACCTCAGATAAGGATGATTGATAACACAAGGAACTACAATAATTTTGTAGACTTCTTTTTGGCACCAATGTATCATAAAATTACAGGCACTCCAATGCCTAGATTGTCTATTTCTTGTAGAGATTGCATTCAACTCGAAAGTCAAATACAATTGGCTGACTGGTACTTCATGGAAGAGTACATTGTGTTAAGGTTTTACAGTTTAGTGGTAGAACCCTAAAAACTTCCAATACATGTGACAGAGAGGGTATTTGCATTGGAATATGTATGACAGATGGAGAGAATAGATGTACTCTTTAATGGTTAGCAAAAGAAAATCATATATCCTTCCTTGCCTTTCTCATTTGGAGGGTTCAAATTTGAGAGAAGAGGATTCAAAGTGGCACATGATTTTTTTTCAATTTTTTTCTTTGATGTTGTCAGTCACTAGCAGTATGATCCACTCAACATAATTGGAACAAAGCTTAGAGAGAATGGGAAATCTGCAAGAAAATGTCAACATGAGAGTATGCCATTGATAGAAAAATATAAAAACATGGAGTCATGGGATGAGGTCAAAAAAGAGACAGAGAAATATGCAATTGAAACAAATATTTCAATACAAGAATTGTCATCACAAATTGAGGCATTGCACAAATGGAATGGAAAATTGCAACCCACAACATCATACAATTTCTACCAGAAAGTTGTTCAACCATCTAGAAAATCTATTCCAAAAGACCTAGTAGATGAATGTACACATGGTAATTGGACTCGAACCAAAAAAAATTATTTCTGGGAAATGAGGAAGAATCTTGGCGAGGCAAAGACCTCTGCAGATCTTTATAATGTGGAAGAGGATAAAATATTTAGCAAAGTGTGGAATAAGGAGCATCTAACTGAAGCATATCACAATGATAATGATCGTCCAGATAATGAGTATGAGCAAGATTTTGTGAATCCCACATCCACTAATGTATATTCAATTAGTAGTGGAGTTGATGTGTCCACAAAAGAAAAATATACCAAAGGGGTAGATATTCTAGAAAAAATGGGCTACCCAAGTTGGGGTGGTCTGGGTCCCAGAGGTCAAGGGCCTTGGTCTCCACCTGACCCACCAGTTCCACCAAAATATGGTGAGAAACTAGGCCTTGGAGTTGAATCATTAGATTCATAAAAAAAAATACTACTTAGTCTCATACCCTTTCAATTTCATTTGTTCCAGCTTCAAATCCAGTTCTACCTGTTCCAAGCACTTAGATTCAATCTGAATCAAGTGCCACTCCCACGTGTGTAGATATCATGGGTAGTACTAGTGGTCCAAAAATGATATTATAGGTGGACATGGGATCAATGGATCCAAGAGATCAAGGAAATGTAAAGAAGCAAAAGGTTATGACAAGTACAACAATGGCAATGGTGACTGAGTCCAACAATTGCCACACCTTTAGGACAAAAGCCTCATAATAGTCCAAAAACTCCACTTGTAATGGGTCAAGGTGTTACTAATCCTCATGGTGGAATTATAAGAACCACATGAAACATAGGTGGAAGCTCGTAAATCACTGCAAGTGCTATTTCACCTTTCAAACATTCAATTGTGTCAAAAAACTTTGATCTTCATTACAATGATTTTGTAACTAACTTTGAACAATAAAAAATTAGGAATAGACAAAATATTAAGATATTGAAGAGGTATGTAGTTGCTGCAGCTCGTGATACAGAACCTACACCGAATAGATTATTTCCCACATATGACCCAAAGAAAGAAATGATGGAGTTCATGGTTGGTATGCCCCCAGCTAGATTTAACAATCCACCAGAGAGTCAGTTAGATCCATCTGAATTTCAAGTTAGCACCCTCCAAATGGATTTATCCAAAATTTAAAATGTGGACAAGATAAATGTGTCAAAAATGACCAACCAAGTGGTCTATAGTTCAGTGATGAAGTTGGAGAGAGAGAAAGGAAAGCTTCGGGGCACAATAGATAAGTTAAAGGTAGACCTGGAAAAAAAAAAGGCAAAGGAGAAAGCAGTAGATAACAGGTGCAAAGAAGCAATTATACAACAAGAACATATGGATGTAGAATTGGAAATTCTGAGGGAAAAATTGGAACATAGCAATAAAAAACTTGAGGATGAAAAAGTCTCTTCATTAAGTTTATACAAAAGCATTGAGAATACGACACAAGAAAACAATAACTTAAATAAAGAATTGAAGAATGAGAGGTTAAAAGAAAAATAGTGGGAAGAGAAAGCAAAGAAAATAAAAAAACATAGTGAACACCAATTCTTAGAAATGAGAGAAGAGCTAAAGAAGGCAAATAATACAATTAAAAATTATGAAAATAGCTTGAATGACCAAGTAAATAATATAGTAAAGAAAATAAAAAATTCTTTTGGGGGAAAATAAAGGTGACTACAGATAGGTTGTGTGATTGGTTTGAACTGAATGAAAGTCTTAGAGATGTTTTTGGAAGCTGAAAGAGAACACTGAGAAGAATTTTTTTATTGTCAAAGACAAAATACTACAAAGCAAATTTTGCAACAAATCAACACAACTAGTCACAGGCATTTGGCAAGCAAGGGAATTGATGACCACATTCGTGCATCAATAAAGGAAAACTCTATCTTTCAAAAATATCAGAAACTAATAGAAGGAGAGGAAACTCTAGCCTTATTTGGGACAAAGCTCGCCAAGATGAATAAAAAAACAACCAAAATGATAACTCTTGGTTTGCCGAGTCTTGGTCTTGATTACTCGGCAATGAATTTCATTGGAAGATAAGCTTACAAAAAAAAGTTGGAGGACACAATGACATTTGATTTAGGCAAGCTTCCTCAAGACACAACTCATGAAGGCATTAAAAAGTGCATCAAAACATTGACAAATTTGAATGCAGTATTGGAAAGATCATTGCTTTCAAGTCACTCTTCCAAGTATGGATGGCTGAAGAGGTTGTAGGTCATTTACTATAATATAACAAATATTGACCTTCCAACCGACATAGAATGGAGCATGCTAAAGAAACTGGCAGAATCGTCTTGATCTCATCAATCATAGTATGTGAAAGTACTTTCAATTTCAATCATCTCTATATTTTTTTCTAATTGCTTGAATTGAGTTTAAAGTAACAAGTTTGAACTTTGTTTTTTGAACATGATCAATGTTGAAGATGCTATTGCTAATTTACTAAACCGGCCTATCAAATGCACAAATGTACAATTGTAGAGATGTTGTAGTTGTCTTAGTGATTTTGATTTTGAGACTTCACATTAGGCAAATTGACCTGAAGCTATTGTTGCTCCCTCATTTCTATAAAAGGGAATTCAGGGTCATTGGCTTAGGGTAATGAAATTTAAATTGGGCAATGTGCCAATGGGTATTGAGTCATTGAATTTTGTAAATAGAATCACAGAGTTGTGTTCTTATTAATATTAATGAATGAATTGCTACATTGTATCATATTTGTAATTAAATTAATGAGAATCAATATTTCTAAGAATTGTAACATATGAATTGATATGTTGTCAAAAAAATAATGAAAATATATGAGAACTGCACCATATGAGCTGAATAATGCAAATGAAAACCATTATTAATTATAGAATTGAATCTTGATGACATTATCATATTCATGTTTTTGACATTAGAATATGCTATTATGCATGATTGATGATGAGATATAGAAACTGACAGTAGACTATAGGAAAAAAATTAATAAATACCTAGGACCTACTACTTCTACAATGGTTCAAGTTGCCACATCATATCATTATTAGGATCCTCATATTCATCACCATCAACTTCATAGCTTCTTTAGTTCTTTGATATGTTTTCTTCACTTTGCATACCTTTGCTTAACTGATGTTCACCTCTAGCAGTACCAGTACCAGTACATGAGTCAATGACATCATTGTCTCTGACACTGCAACTTGGTTTGAAATGTTACCCAACCCTCTTCTCTAACATTTCTTCCTCCACAATTTCAATGCCCTTTCGTAAGGAAAAGTATTGACTTCATACCTAGATGTATAGAGCCTCAAGAAATTTTCCAAATTATTGTCTAGTTTGTTTATTAGCTTTGACTTTAGGAATTCCAAAGCACTAAAAACTCTCTCATCCTCCACCGACCCCAATATCATGGTCAAACATAAATCAACAAGCTTGAAAAATTATGATATTGAATCAATCAACATTTCACTCTCAACTAGATTTTTCCAAAGCCTTGTTACCGATCCATCTTCATGGGGGTTCTGCATAATATTATATTGACCCCTTATTGTCTATGAAAAATGACCTGATTTCTCTCTCGAACGAGATGTTAGGATTAGGTAATACTAAGAAGGGGGGGGGGGGGGGGGGGGTGAATCAATATTACTGCACTTTAATTTAAACTTCAACCAATTGTAAATAAACCATATAAATGCATAAATGAAAAGAACATAAACACATAATACATAACTCATGACACCATTATTTGTTCTCGAGGAAACCCTAGCCAAGGGAAAACCCCGGTAGGGATGGTACCCACAACTATGCACTAATGTATAGTATCCATGTTAGGAGATCTAGCCCTATTAGGAGCTGAGTATTACATAGTACATTTCCTTGCTAGAGGAATACGAAACCCTGTTAGGGGTATACAAAAACCTTGTTAAAGGTGGTGAGCTTACAACTCTTACAATCAGAATACTTTCACAAAGTGTTCTTCAAAATGGTGAACAATACAAGCATCTTCTATGCTTAGATACTTCCAATTATAGCTCTATCATATAATGATCTCACATATTCTCTCCACTCTCAAATTCTCATCCATCACATCATCATCACAATCACACTTATCGCTTTCATAAAATACTCTATACTTATATAAACTCTGTCATCTAGTTGGCTCTCCAAATACAACTCAAAACATAATAATTAGTTATGAAAATAATCAACATAGATTTGGCGATCATATATTACCAAAGTGTCAAAAATATACAACATTTATCTGATTTAGCATGTTTCCATATCAACTAACCTTATCTCAATCATCGCGGCTACTCTTATACCCTATTTCACCAATTCTCTGTGTTTGCATACCTTCATATCAATGTATCTTCTTGATCTCTTCACCAAAATATGTGTGACCTTAACTGAAGGTCCTATATATCTCAAAATGTCTTCTACTAACTTTGCAAGCCATAATATATCACATATTACTTTCACTGACCTAAATAGTACCACATTATATTGTTATCCTGATTCTATACTTAGTCATTTTCATGACTGTGACTCCAGTACCAAAACTCTTTGCATCTGATCACTCCAACATAAGTGTTTCCATAAATGACAACCCTCAAGTGATCCCCAGTGCTCCCAAAACATTACTTTCCAACATGAGATTCCTCTAAAATTCCATCTAGAGTTACTCCATTTAACTCTTTGGTTTTGCAAAAATGATCTATCAAAGTTAGTAACCCAGTTTGAAAGTCTTTTGAATTGTTCATACTCCAATATTGAGGAAACACAATAGCCATAGATTCAAGTAGTTTAACTAGAGGGAATCTTTCTCTAATTTGTGAGGAAAGATCATAGGCAATGTGATTCATAGAAATTGTTACAGACTCAAGGATTTTGGTAAAGTCTTCCCTTTTAACACTTGATTGTCACTTCCTGGGATCTTTCCTAGTTCCTTAGACTCGAACCTAGAAAATTAGTGCATTGGTATCTCAACTCCATGAACTTCTGCATATAACTGCCTATTTGCACCGATCTTTAAAAAGTTATCAGGATTGTCCAAATATGAGATTTTTTGATAGCTAGCAAATTTTACATCACCACATGATCAATAGAGATTATCGAGCATCATGCATGTCAATTTATGTAGCACATAATATTCTACAATATACATAGCTCTTTAATAGGCCTTTTTCATTATATTTCTCATTTCCTCAAGCATGGGGAGAAGACATGCTAATGTTAAGAGTGTCTCTACATTACTTAACATTCATGACAATGTAGGAAATTTTGGTAGCCTTGCTTTGTCATGACTTGAGTTAATTAGACCAAGAAATGATTGATATTCTAAAAAAACTCAATGCGTTGGTCCATCCAAAGAGATTCATCTAGTATCATTATCCTTAAGAAGCTTGTTCCCATCGGTTATCCCTTCGGCAAAGTGTTGAAATTCGCTCAATCATTTTAGACTTTGGCAGAAGTATTGGTAGAGCTCTTTGATTAAAAGTTTAATTTTTTGTATTGGAGCATGATTGCTGACAACTCTAAAAGGTAGATTCATTATGTGGGCCATGAAGTGAATGGGAGTAACGTAGGGAGCACAAGAAGATTGTATCTTTGTACAAAGACCACCCTTGTGGCCTTGCATTACTGAAGCTCCATCCACTCCAACACACACCAAATTTTTGGCAATCATCATGTCATTTATACCTCCATATTAAATTAGAGAACTCTTTACTAGCTCAAAAAAAAATTCTGTTGTTGCATTATCCTTCATTTTAGAAACAATTAGCACATGAGGTTGGTAGACAAAATTGTGTATAGTATAAACATGCATGCATACCCAGGAAGTATTATCTACTGCTGCAACCTCATCTAAAGACAATGCAATAAAATTTGACTCTTTAATTTTTGCCTTTAGATCCTCTTTTTCAACCTCAACAAGACAACTTGCCCATTCCCATCCACTGTTTGTTGATCAGTGACTGTTAGGATAACTGTACGAACTTTCAAAAAGTGTAATAAAGCACTCAATGATGGGTAGTCTATCATAGGATGCCCTCTATGCAAAATATTAAAGACAACACTTAACTAAACAAATTTTTCCACTAGTTCTACTTCCAATTCCTTTCCAAAACAAGCTTCAATGGAGCCTTTAACTTCACCAGGCTTCGTCTTTATATTCTTCTGAAATTCATATAATTCTGCATTCCTAACATGCTGAGATTCCTCCTTTGTTTTCTATCTTATCACTGATTTTTGAACTCCATGTATGGTTATCTTTTCGTAAACTTTACCCATATGCTTCTTTATGGTGTCAATTTTTAGCCGCAACTGTAGACACGGAAAATTGGCAAAGGCTTAAATCAATAAAAAGGTGCATCAAATCATCAAAATAGCATGAAAAATCAATAAATGGAACAAAGGCAATTCAAATCAAAGGAAAATTCAATTAAATGATTAAATGATTAAATAAGGCTTGAAAAGGGGAAAAACACTATGAAATTGATTAAATTCAATTAATGATATAGTTGTTGAAATGAAAAATCAAAATGAACCTCTTACCCTTCATGGCTAAATTTAATTACTTTAATTAATTAATAAATACTAATTTCTCTCAACAAAGCAAAAAAGGAGACAAAATGGACACAAATCACTCACTTTTGTTGAAATGGTCCAGCCTTTTGAAACCATTTAAATGTTTGTCCCCCCATTTATGGACAAAGCAAAGCCAATTGGCCTTACCCAAGCACAACCATGGTTATCTCACTCTACCCCCTACCCTTGGGAAAATCTTATAAATAGAAAGCATTTAGAGGCATAATTCATCCACTCCATATCTTTGAATTGCAGCAAAGCTCTGTCAATTTGCATCCACATCACTCACTTATCATTTGTCATTGCTAATTAGCTTAAATTGCATTAATCATAGTAGATTGTTCATCAAATAGAGCTAGAATTTGATAGAATAGATCTAGTTTGCATATCATTCTTAGTTTAATTCTCATCTTTAGAGTGTCACTAGTGAGGATCATAGCTGAGAGCCTCATTTACCACTTTATTTTAGAGATCCATGAGATATTTAGATTAATTGTGCATTATTTAGATTAGTTTGCTTTGAATAGTGTAATTGTCTTTTAAATCTTGTTATTTCATGAAGGTGTAAATCACTCACACACAAATGGCGCCCACCGTGGTTTTTGCATCTCAAAAAATAAGACATTATATGTTGATGCATAAGATCAAATTAATTGCCAAGATTGATCCTCTCAAATACTTGCTAAGTAAAACTGCCTTAACAAGTAGAATAGCAAAATGGGTCATGATCCTACGTGAATTCGACATTGAATATGTTGATAGAAGAGCAATTAAAGGACAAGTGATAGCAGATCACTTAGCAGATAACCCAATGGAGTCTACACAAACCATGCAAATTGAATTTCCAGATGCATAAATTGTCAACATAGAAGCAAAGACATAGAAATTATATTTTGATGGATCTTATACACAAGGAGGTTCTGGAGCAGGTATATTATTGGTTACCCCTCAAGGGTATACTATTCCAAAGTCCTATAAACTCTTATTTTCGTGCACCAATAACATAGTGGAATATGAGGCATTAGTCATTGGCATCAAAATGGCTTTGGAATGGAATATTGCAAAATTACAAGTGTATGGGGATTCCCAACTCATAATCAATCAGGTTAATAATGAATACAATACCAAAGATATAACATTGATGAAATATAAAACCTTGATTGATGGATGGAAGAAGTACTTTGCTTTGATCACATTTGAACAGATTCCAAGAGAAAAGAATAGAGCAGCAGATGCCATGGCTACCTTGGCTTCATTATTACAAAAACCAGATCAAAATGAGAAGTATGAGTTCTTGGTGGAAGAGTTGGTAAAACCGGCATTCAACCTTCCTGACACCCAAATTGTTGCTCTTTTACATGGACATGACTCTCCTTGGTATGGACCCATCTATACTTACCTTAAAGACCAAGTACTCCCCGTAGACCAAACTCGTGCCCAAAAATGTAACTTCATACGCCAAGCCGCCCATTACCTAATCCTTTCAGACACATTGTATCGTAAGGGTCTTGATGGGACGTTACTTAGATGTCTAGAGGAAGAAGAGTCTAAGTTACCTTTACGCGAGGTCCACGAAGGCATTTGCGGGTCACACTCAAGCGGTCTTAATCTAGCTAAGAAAATCCTTCGTTTAGGGTACTTTTGGACAACATTAGAAAAGGATGCTTGTCAATTTGTGAAGACATGCAGAAAATGTCAATATCACGGTAACATGATACATGCACCGGCTCAAGAATTACACCCATTCATTACACCATGGCCTTTTTATCAATGGGGTTTTGACTTGATTGGAATCATACATCCTCCATCTTCAAACGGACACAAGTATATCATCATAGCAACAGAATACTTCACCAAATGGGTGGAAGCAGTTCAATTAACAATAGCAACTGGCAAACAAATTTCAATGTTCATTTTGAACCACATAATTTGCCGCTATGGTATTCCACATGCCATTATCACGGATAATGGGAAACAATTCAAAAATTAGGATATTGATGAACTTTGCATGACATTTCACATTACACATCATTCGTCATCCATTTATTATCCACAAGGCAATGGACAAGCTGAAGCAATGAACAAAAATATCCTCAAAATATTAAAAAGATCAGTTAACAAATCAGGAAGAGATTGGCACGTGCAAATAAATCCCACACTATGGGCTTACAGAACTAGTATCAGAACACCTACAAGAGCCACCTCATTCTCTTTAGTCTATGGAACCGAAGCAGTTCTACCATTAAAAGTTGAAATTCCATCTCTACGGGTTTCATTAAGAGGATTGATCACTGATGAGGATTATAGGATTGCCAGACTACAACAATTGGAATTGTTAGAGGAACACCAGACTCAAGCTTATGAGCATTTAAGAGTTTATCAAAATAGGATTTCACGTAATTACAACAAACACATCAAACCAAGAACTTTTCAAGTAGGAGACTTGGTACTAAGAGAAAATCCCAAAAATCAAGCTAAAAGGGAAAAGAAAGGAAAGTGGGAAGCTAATTGGATAGGCCCATTTGTGATAGTGTCATCCTTTGGAACTGGAACATATAAGTTATCAGATTGTAATGGTGAAGTATTACAAGAACCCATAAATAGCATTCATTTGAAGAGGTTCTACACCTAAAGCAGATGAAAGAGTATAAAGAGTATCAGATGAGAGAGCATCATAATTATTGTACATAGTTGAAAAGGGATCTTGAAAATACAAAAACATTTGAAAATGGAAAATCCAAAAACATTGGAAAAGAAGAAAGATAAAAAATAGTAGAAAATTGAGCATGAAGAAAGAAAAAACATTTGAAAAACTATCTCTTGGTGAAAACCTAGCAAATAGGCGCCAAGGTGATAAAAAAAAAAAAGAAAAATACAAAAAAAGAAAAAATGAAAAATACAAAAAAAAATGAAAAAGAAAAAAGTGCCTTGGTGAAAACCTAGCAATAGGCGCCTCGGTAGCAAGAAAAAAAAGAGAGCACCCAAAGGTGAAAACTTGGCAACAAGCACTTTTGGTTTCCTTAAGTCATTTCTTTCCTAGTCACATGTGTACATAATGCATCTCATCATCCCATTTGTCCAAACCTTCATTGCATCCGTCATTTGTACATAGTTGTAATAACATTTTGTAGCATCATCCTTTGCATTGCCCAAAGTTGTCAAAACTGATACATCAAACACTTAGGGGCAACATAAGTAGATCGAAAAGTGGGTACCTCAAAAAGGATTCAAATGAGCAACATTCAGTCACAAGCAGGAAGGGATCAACATTTTCAGAAGAGAGATCAGATTTTTGTAAACCTTTGATTGATATCATTGTTTACTAACCAAGAAGTTGACTACCACAACAAAATCCTTGAGACTAAATTGACTTATTATTCAGGATTAAAAATCAAACATCATTCTATGATCAAAACACTTGGAAATACTCTTTGAAGATCAGAAAACAATGCAAAACACATAGGTAGATTCTTTTGAAAAGTTGGTTAAAAATCTGTTTACTTACATTAATTCAATTTGTATCAAGTCTTTTTAGCTAATCAATGATGTTTCGACTAGATTGGTAATGATGGAGACATGATATTTTTATTGACTATGAAGTGAATGTTTGGAGGAAGATTCATTGCCTTATGAGAATTCATCTAAAGAAATGGTTATCAAAGAACCATCGAGGATTATCTTATAAAACAATGAGTTAACCTTTGTTTGTTTACGCAACCGGATACCTTGGATATTTAGATTCTTCATATCTAAATGCCAAAATCCACTTGCAACATAGAATCTGACAAAATCGGTATTCGTACTCTCATGATTGTTTGTAATCAGTGATAGTCGTATCGATGAGACCGATGGGAAAGCAAAACGGAGGTTACCATATGAGCAATAAAAAGCAATATTCATATCATCATGTCAGTGGGTAGTGGTGATTGTATTGACTTTCCGGTCCCAAGTGCTCAATGATGAAAATATATCCTCAAGGCATTTATTTGCTAAAAGCTAGTGACACTTAGCTGCATTCATAGAAAGGTTAAAATGCATTCTCATGTTAGATTAATTGTACATGCATTTTTTTTTTTCCCAAGGGCTTCATTTCGCATAAAAAAGGGGGTACATAACATCATCAACAAGGTTAAATCAGCAAGGACAACATCACCTCAATATCATCTTTTCTACAATAAAAACATGAGATTATACTTTTTTGCATTCATTCCATATCATTAATCATTACATAGATATATTATCAAGGAAAAGAAGGAAATAATCATTTACATGTGCATACATACAGATTGCATACATGAGAAATAACATATCCAAAACAAAAAAACTTGCATCCATACATGAAGAAGGAAATGCATCCATCTATCTATATCATACATAAGATACATTGCATTCATAGACACATCCATCCAAAACAAATGCATTAGATAAACACATATAGCAGCATCTAAAGGTAATCTCATATATCATCAAGAAGAAAGCAGGAAAGATCATAAATGTCCTCATATCACATGTCTACTCAAAAACTCAACGCATCAAGTATAACAATGATATCATAAATCAACTCTATAATCGCCCATCAACAGGGGCATCAATGTCAAACAAGTATCAAAGTACAACTGGAAAGGTGACACCAAGGTCACAAGAATATGGTACAACATCAAGTATCTCAACATCAGTACACAACTGATCAACAAGAGCACTCATAGCTCAACTCTCGTCACCACTGGGAGGAGGTCCTGGAGGAGGCTGTGGAGGAGGCTGTGATGGAGGCTGCTGAGGTAGCTGAAGAGGCGTCTGACCAACCATAGCAACAAGGAGAGGAACCAATGGAGCCAGACCTGACACTAGCTATTGAATCATAGAAGACATCTGTGATACCTCTGTCCGTAACGCTCCCACATCTGCTCGCAGCTGGGTAGTACTAGAACTCTCACCAACCTCATAGGTACTCTGAGGATCACCTGTATCTATAGGAGCTTTTCCCCGATCATGGGAAAAAGCTACTGGCATCTGATGTGCACCTATATCCTGACCATCCACGATAGCCTGCGGTAATCCTACTCCCGTATCCTATCCTGCAACTGAATCCTACCTCGCAGCCCTCACATGGTCCTGACGATCTATCCTCTGTCTCTATGCTACTGCAAGACGAGAAGGAGGAGGAGGTGGTGCTTGTATCTGTATATCTCTCGCTTGTCCTCTGAGTCTAATCACCACCCTACCTCATGGTCTACCTCTGCATCTCCTCCCACCATCGACATCATCACCATCATCATCTCTCCCAGGCATTGGCTCTGCAGGGTCTGTAAATCGAGGCATAGGATGCTCCATCAACCAATCTAGATACTCCTGAGTAACCCCGGCATCTCTAATGTGTAACCTCATATCCCAGTCCATATAACCAAGTAGTGATATCTACTCAATAGCATCATCATATGAAGGCATGTGTCCCCAAGTAGCCCTCTCTGCACTAGAACGAGCATAAACTGCAGATCCCTGAGGCATAGGCTGAATCCGCCCAAACTACCGTAGCACTCTACCTGCCAAGAATCTCTCAAGAACAGAGTCGATCCTGCCGATCATCCATCGAGGAGCAAACATATATGGTAACTCCAAGCTATCCTCTCTCCAATCCTTGACCTCGACATATGGTCTCTAATAGACCTCATCCATATCATCAATCTGACGCCGCCAATACTCCAAATGACCCAAGTGATGCTGTGTCACCATACCAGTATACTGCCATGCAAAAGGATATCCTAAAGGTCAGTCTCGCTCTAATATAGGATGACTAACTGGTAAGTGCTCCCATATCCAAAGCTGCAAAATATGAATCCCAGCAGATAACGAAGCTGATCTCCTATAAACCACCTCATGAAGATCATGGTATAGCTGTGCAAGCACACAAGATCCCCAGTCGAAGCATCGAGGCTGATGTAGCAAGTCCTCGATAATCCTGCCCCATCCCACTGAAAATCCGTGACCCCGACGATCAGGTAATAACACGCCACCAATGATAGCACCTAACAACGTTGGTAAAATAGGAAATGAAGCAAACTGAGGCCATAGGATGCAATCATCACCTATAGAAGGATCTCCAAATACTCGTCGACAATACGTCCCATCATATACTGCATCGTAATATGCTATCTCTCCATGTGTCGAGATCCATAGTAACCTATATACATCCTCAGGAGTAATAGTCATCTCTCCCTGTGGCAGCCAAAAAGTGTTTGTCTTAGAGTGCCAATGCTCTGCGACAGTGGTAATCAAACCTCGGTTCATCTGGAACTGAGGAAGCTCTAATACACATAATAAACCGTAGCGCCTAATCACTCGCCTCTCAGCGTCAGTCAACTGCTCCCTAAGCTCCATCACCCAATGTGGTACAATCTGGAGGTACAGAACAGGGACATCCTCCTGTTTAATCAAAACAATGGAATCACATGAGTAACCTACTATCAGGAAATCAAACAATCAATCGCAGTCATCAATTTAAATATACCTATCAGACCTACCAATCCTAACTCTAAGCATTGAGGAAGGATGATCCTAGTTTTATGTCTCTAAGCATTTGAGAATAAAATGAATGGATGATTAGATCCATGACCTATCATTCGTGATGAAGATTGATTTACCTTATCCTTTGATATCATAGTTACCAATGTCCTAATTCGTTGTTGAATTCAAACAAGGGGAACACCCTAACTGAACATTCGATCAAATTCATTGACGTGATCGATATCAATCAAGTTGACGCAATCAAGTAATCAGACGTCATAGAAAAGTCTCAAATAACATAAATTTTTTTTTCACTTACGCGACTTTTCTTTCAGGCGTCATTTCTTTTACCAGAGGCGACATCTAATTCTCTGTTCGTGTGATTTTATTCATCTGCGTGACTTGATTTAACAGATGCGGTATAAGATTTTCAGTAGGCGACATTTTATTATCCAAGGTTTTCACACGATAAACAATTAAAAATGCTTAAACCCTAAGCGATACTAAATTTTTCGCAGGCGATAAAGGATTTTCTAGAGGCCTGAACAAAGCTAAGGAAGGCGATATTAAATTTACCAGAGGCGACATTTAAATTTTTTAGGCGTAATTAAAATGCATGGAGGCGACATTTCTTTTCAAAAATGCAGAATCAAAATTTTAAAAAGCATTAAATGAGGTCATAAATGCAACTTTCGAAACATGAGGAAAATTTGAATGACATACCGGAGGACCATCGTTCGCTCTCCGACCGAACCGGCGTGCTCTCTCAAACCGATGCTCACGATGTGGGACCACCATCGTGTAAAAAGGGCTAAAATCAGAGCTAAAATCTCAAGAGGGAATGGTGAAAATGAATAGTAAAATGAGGGGTTTTACCCTATTTAAGGTGAAATTGGTCCTAATAAACACTTAAAAATGCACTTTGGACTTATTATATGACATCTTCATTAGCCGAGGCATAAATAAAACTTGCTTATTTCTTTCAAATGGTATCAGAAATCAAAACATATTGCAACTAATAAAAATCTTTCAAATCAAGGAATTAATATGTTTTATTTCTGAGGGGGCATCAGAGTATCAAATGGGCATCACATTACAAACATTTATCAGTGGGGCATATCATATCATATCAAGTTATCATATCATATCAATTTCATATCAGGAGGCAAATCAATTTCATATCAGGAGAAAAATCAATATCAAATCTGCTATCATATCAAACCTATCAACATATCAGCAATCAGTGAGCACAGGACCTTTATCAGTGAACCCAGGACCTTTATCAGTGAACCCAGGACCTATCATCAAATCAGGACCCATATCATATTAGTATCATATCAGAGGCATTAGAATCATATCAGCACCATCATCAGAGGTACAACACCATCATCAGAGGCATATCATCATCATCAGGAAGTACATCAATTAGAACGATCAGAGGCATATCAGAACCAGGACCTAAATCAGATCATCATACTAAGGGAATCTTTGAATCGGTGTTCTTCGCACATCGACTCAAAGAGGGGCATTTGTAGACACGAAAAATTGGCAAAGGCTTAAATCAATAAAAAGGTGCATCAAATCATCAAAATAGCATGAAAAATCAATAAATGGAACAAAGGCAATTCAAATCAAAGGAAAATTCAATTAAATGATTAAATGATTAAATAAGGCTTGAAAAGGGGAAAAACACTATGAAATTGATTAAATTCAATTAATGATATAGTTGTTGAAATGAAAAATCAAAATGAACCTCTTACCCTTCATGGCTAAATTTAATTACTTTAATTAATTAATAAATACTAATTTCTCTCAACAAAGCAAAAAAGGAGACAAAATGGACACAAATCACTCACTTTTGTTGAAATGGTCCAGCCTTTTGAAACCATTTAAATGTTTGTCCCCCCATTTATGGACAAAGCAAAGCCAATTGACCTTACCCAAGCATAACCATGGTTATCTCACTCTACCCCCTACCCTTGGGAAAATCTTATAAATAGAAAGCATTTAGAGGCATAATTCATCCACTCCATATCTTTGAATTGCAGCAAAGCTCTGTCAATTTGCATCCACATCACTCACTTATCATTTGTCATTACTAATTAGCTTAAATTGCATTAATCATAGTAGATTGTTCATCAAATAGAGCTAGAATTTGATAGAATAGATCTAGTTTGCATATCATTCTTAGTTTAATTCTTATCTTTAGAGTGTCACTAGTGAGGATCATAGCTGAGAGCCTCATTTACCACTTTATTTTAGAGATCCATGAGATATTTAGATTAATTGTGCATTATTTAGATTAGTTTGCTTTGAATAGTGTAATTGTCTTTTAAATCTTGTTATTTCATGAAGGTGTAAATCACTCACACACAACAACCTCTTTTCCTTCTTATTTATCTTGGTGAAAATCTTACATCTGCATTCTACCAGAGGATCACCTTCAATTGGATTGTCCACTGGTTCAATGAATGGATACTTTGACACCCATTCTACTTGAAAATTCCTTGACATATCCCACATGTGATCTTTTTTCGATTCTCTATCATTCTTTGAATTGTATTTTCTTTTCTTCTTCCCTGCACCGTCATCTTCTCTGACATTCTCAATCTCATCCAAGTTAATTATATCATTATGGCTACTCTGGGTATTTAACTAAAAATATTCTTCAAGTTCATCGTGATCTGAGATATCAGGTTCACTGACTTCTTCAATATGTCGTGTAGGTTCAGGTTGTGAATTTTGAAAATCTTCTTGTGATGAAGTAGCTTCTCAATTTTGGCTAGAAACATTTCCAACACCATAACCAAAGTACGATGATAAGGTTCTTCATTTTGATGACCTCTCTTGGCTTTCCCCACATGCGGGAGCCTTACCCTTATTCTTGTTCAACATCTTGATTCTTCAACGAAATAAAGGTTACCAGCCTACTAGTGCCAAAAAAAAAAAGTTTACTTGTTGAAGAAGTGACAATAGAACTATAATATATATAAATTTGATTCATTAACCCTTAAATCAATTCTGAGGTCTCCCTGGTCACCACTGTTCACTAACTGGTCCCCACTGTGTGTGTGAATTTTGTACCTAGCTATAGACACAACACTTCAGTAAAACATTAGAGGTTAGCAGAAATCAAAATTGTGCAGTGAAAAGGAAACTAATCTAACTAGGAAATTTACTCCCTTCTAGTAGGTGTGAGTATGATATTCTTAGATTGGATCGAGATCAGTGACCTTGACAACACCTAAATGAAGGATTTGAATGCAGAATCTAGATATGAGATGAATGCAAATTAATCTATATTTTTGGTTTTCTATGCAATAAGATGAAACAAACTGATGTGAATCTATTCCATATGAGAAACTAATATGACATGCAATTAATCTAATAATGATATGCCAAATGATATGAATGCTCAAAAATAATGAAAATCTCACAACAGCTTTGATTCGCAAAGATTGATTCTTCGATCACCAATTCGCCAGCATGAGGATACAATTCGTGGATTTTTTTCAAATGAAGAGCTGAGGCCTTAATTTATAGAAATCCAAGACTTTGGAGGTGCATGAAAAAAAGTCATAAGTCACTCTTGATAAACTCAGGTTGATTTTCAAGTTATCAAGAATTTAAAGATAGATTAACTCACAAAATCATGCAAATCAACTTTTTAATTTTAAATCAGAAGTTGAGATCAGCTTTCAACTCAAAAGAGAGTTGAATTTATTTTTAAAGCAACTTGAATTGATTTTCTGATTTAAAGTTTAATTGCTTTTTGGATTTGCATAATTAATTATGAATTAATTAAATAAATAAAGTGATTTATCCTCAACTTAACTGATTTTTTTAAAAATAAAACAATTGATTTATGGGTTAATCAATTATTAAATCAAACTTTTATTCAAAAACTATATTATGAAATTTGACAATTGACTTTAATTAATTAAATAAGAATTTAATCAATTAGTCATAGGATAAATGATTTATTGTCAGAATTAAATAATACAATTTAGGAATAAATATAATTAAATATAATTAAATAATTAAGTGGCAGTATTAAATCTAATTAATTAAATATTTAGAATATTCAATTAATCAAACTTTAGGATAAATAAGATTTATCACCAAATAATCATTAAATTAAAGATAATTAGGATAAATAGGAATATTGCTAGGAATATTCCCCAATGCATAATTTATGATAATCAATTAAGATTCGATAATGTGTCGATGTGCCTTAGGTTAGGACTTTGATGTCGATTTCATTTGAATTGAAGATGTAGGAGGTTAATGAACCTATAGCCCATTTTTGGGGTATTACATTTTGCCCCTCTTTGAATTACTGTGCGAAGCGCAGTGGTTCAAAGACAGTTTGTGTATGATGTTGAGACTGATGTTTGAAATTGAAATTGATATGAGACAGAAATTGATTGAAAGATTTAAAGATGTTAGGTCCTGAATGACCAAAGATAATGTTAACTATAACAGCAACGAACCGATGATTGCGAAGAAGTGTCAAAATGCCTTATTCTGAACCTTATGATTGCGAAGAAGTTAGTGACCGATTCCAGACCTGATTTTCGATAAGAATCACATTGGTATCACATTTGAACCCTCTAGTTACGAAGAACCAAGGAAATAACACTAATGAACTAATGGTTACGAAAAACTGATATAGTTTACAAGATTAAGAGAATACCAAATTGATATGGATCTCAATGAATTTGATATGCCCCAAGTGATGAGGTATTTTTGATGAATCAACAACTAGACATGGTTGTTGTCTTGATTACTGAGGAAAGATATGATTTCAGATATAGATTACAGACTTTGAATGATGTGCAATACCATGCCCCCTTCGGGATAAAAATTGAAATCTTACAAGAAAAGTTAGCGTTGTAGTTTTAGAAGCATGTTAATTGATTTGAGAAGTGGTTAAACACGTTCAAGAATGCATTTTGCATCGTTTGTAGTTCCATAAGACCAAGTTTGACTAGGTGAAACCATGAGTTCACCATACTTGACCAAGTTGAAATTTTGATAGTTTGATGTAAGATAATTAGTTAAGTTGAATACTGAATTTCTGTGATGATTGAAGGTCAATTATGCAAGCAGTAGACCATCCTGGGTCCAAAAAAATTAAATCGCAATTTTGACATAGTAAATGATCTCAGATTTTGATTTTGATCCTGAAAATGGGTTCAGAATGTCAAAATTAGCTAGGGGTGCAATTTTCATGAAAAACGGAGCACGTTTGAAAATTAGGTCAAAAGCTATATAAAGGTCGGAAGGGTCATTTTCAAATCATTTTCACCGTTGACTTCTAAAAATTTATGGAGCCCTCTGAGTGAGAAAATGGTAGAAATGAAGGTACCTGTGAGTTCGCATCATTTTGAGCGCAGCCGGAGACACCAGAGACCTTGGCAGTACGGACATCCGGTAGGTGGACCTCTTTGCTTCTCTGAAAAGTCAATTTTTCTTTGTTTATAGGATTTTTAGCTTCATTTTCGTACGCTTTTAATTTTTCAATGTCACATGCATGGAACCTCATACAATTGTCTGCCTAGAATCATACGACTTTTCAACTCTAGGTAGATGGTCGTTTCATTAACCCCAAAGACTCGTATGAGAGGGACCCAAGAGTCATACGACGTTTCATTGGGTCCCTCATAACTCGTACGAGGAGGTATACATTGTCTTACTACTATGCTTTGTCGTATGGTATGATGCTGAAACTCGTACGACTTTCCCTGCCAGTCTGAAGTGTTGTATGAAAACCAGTGAACCAAAAGCTCATTTCTAGGTCAAATTTTTTATTTTTTTGATCTCTTAGCCTGATTGTTGACCTTTTAACCTACCTTTTGAAATACTAAACTGTCTAATTTGTTGAACTTGTAACTTGTTCTATAACCAAATTACAGATAGGGTTCCCTGTTTCTGTACTGTGTAGGTCATATATCCTGATGTTCTTGTACATATCTCACATCCAGCCACCTAGAGACTGTGTGTGTCACTACTAGACCCCATGAGGGTACACCTTGCTTCATGTGGATTCAAGTATCTCATTCATTTGCCTGAGATTAGGGTAAATCATGGACTTTTGACTGCTTTGATCGAGCGATTTCATTCAGAGACCCAGACCTTTCACTTGCCGACTGGGGAGATTACTGTGACCCCAAAGGATGTTTATCATATACTGTGCATTCCGTTCCATGCAGGGTGACGTCCATAGTATGTGAGTTCGGGGAACTTAGGTCTATAGGTTTTCTAACGTCTCTTCAGAGACAACACACAGATGACAACTCAATTTCTTGGGAGACCTTAGTTTAGCATTATGGATAGACGCACCGACTCGAGTGTATCATTGTTGGGATGATAGGTGGTATCATTATGTCTGACCGTCAGCAGAATGGTCTATTGATGGGCTGGGCCCCGATGATTGCACGCTTGATGGTGACTCCTTCCAAGTTAGCTTGGGGTTAGTGTCTTTTGGCACATATGTTCTCTAAGATGCACGAGGTAGTGTATCACGAGAGCAAGAATTTTTCTACAGGAGCTCTTGTTTTACAGATCTGGGCGTGGGAGCATATCCCAGTTTTGAGACCAATATGTACCTCACAAAGGCAGCCATAGGAGCCTATGATATATATATATATATATATATATATATATATATATATATATATATATATATATATATATATGCTGGATCTGTCATAGAGGGGCATATGGGTCATGTAGAGTATTAGAGGCGATGTCTTGATGATTTGACTTTTGTTCGATGGAGGCCATATGTAGATATTGAGCCCTGGCCTACTGCACATGAGTAGTTTAGTTTCTTCTTGTAGAGCCACATACTGATTGGGAAGTCCTCCTCCATGCTAGAGAGATTCATTATTACCAGGGTTTGGCGGCAATATGGATGAGTGCAGGATGCACCATAGGATTATGCCACTTATGTGCGGATAGCTCGGGAGCTCAGACTTGGATGGATCCAGAGACTTTCTTATGCCTTGTGCGCACAAGAGTATAGTGCTATCATTGGTAGAGATTGGGAGTACATACCATAGGTTGTGGATGCAGGAGTGATAGATGGATTTATCTCATGGCTTGTTGATCACTCGATTTATAGATTCTCTGACCCAACAGAGTTGATACCCTCCATGGAGGAGGCGATGGATTTTACAGGTGCTCTGATGGGATAGGGTCTGAGACCTACACATGTTCTAATTATACACCCCACACCTCTGAGACCGAGAGCGATGGCTCCTCCATAGAGACCATCAAGACAGATGAGGCCCCCTCGTCCCACTAGTTCCACAACAGGTAGATCTATAGGTTCTCAAAGATGGACTAGGGGAGAGGGTGGTACTTTAGGGAGTGTTGGTTTAGTTGAGGAGGTACTTGCAGCTGAGAAGGTTGTAGGTGGTGATACTGATCTGCTACAGGAGGATACTGGGTTTGATCTGGGTGCAGAGGTTAGACGTTGTAAGGTGCAGAGAGTAGAGACCATAGAGCAGCCTGTAGAGGATACTAACATGCCAGCGATAGATGCTGAGCCTAGTGTGCCATTGTCTACATAGGGGATCATGAGGAGGCTCAAATTATAGGTCTGGGACCTGAAGGTGCGTAGTGCTCAATGGGAGGAGAGATATCTAGAGTCAGATAGACAACGCACTAAGCTTTGTGGTGAGGTACAAAGATTACAGGTAGAGGTTATCCATCAGACCTCCAGATCTACTTACTATGTTTCATCATACTACATTATAGTTCCACTTGCTCAAAGAATTCCTTCATACTCTCAGTACATGATGGCATCAGAGGGAGTGAGAGCACCTAGGGCTGAGGCAGTACCAAATGCACCACCACCACCTCCACCAGATGGCGAGGATCAAGCCGACAACTAATCTATCCGAATATGCTGATATTCTGTTATTTTTATTGATATTGATATTGATACTGTTCTGATTATTGATAGCTCATCGAGCCCATTCTTTTGTATATTGTGTCAGTAGTGCACCCCTGACTATTTCAAGCTTTATGATATATGAGATCATGATTTTGGTTATGACTTCATTTGTACTTGTCATGTTTTTGAGTTATGATGATATCATGTGATGCTTATGCTATGAGTAGTGTAGAATGTATGTATGGATATATGCAATGCAATGATTTCTTTCATATGTATGGATGTAATGAAAATGTGTTTTGATTATGAAAAGATGTATGTATGATTTATGCTTATGCACATGGATGTATTGTAATGCAACATATGATTATAATATGAAATGTAGATGTAATGATACACATGATATGTTTTGCAGGACTTGATGAAGACAAGTACTCAGTCTTATGTCAAAAGGATGTTTATCCCAGGAGGATAACTACTTGCGATTCCATGAAGAGACCTTCGAGTTAAGTGTTAGCTCTTGTTAGATTTGAAGAGGTGATAGAAGAATCGTTTAAGCATTGAAGTTTATGTAGCCATTTGTGAGATCATGCAAACATGCAAAATACAAAGAAACATGTAAAGTAAAATGCAACCTAAGACCTAGGACCTAGTCACTGATCATGTGTCGGTCGATTTCATCATTGAATTTTTAGGTAACTGGATAAATCAATACAATGCCCACTAGTTATGAAACCATAGACATATGAATATCGATTTGTATACGCAAGGATCAATACAACACCCACTGGTTAGGAAACCATAGACATATGAATATTGATTTTGTTTTCGGAATGTCAGATTAGATATAAGTACCAAGGCATAAGCACCAGGATGACCTGAATATCATGTCCATTTTGATATAGCAATTTGTATAAGCATCAAAACATAGATGGCGTGATGACCAGAATACGCCTTGTGTTTCAAACACATCAAATAGTCAAGAGATCCTTCTAAATCCAGTGTGAATTACCCGTAGTGACCCTTTATCGTTCACATCCTTAGGCAAGATCACGTTTCACAGTAGGAGAAAGAACTCACTGAAGAAGACAATAGTTAGATCAAACTTCCTTGAATTTTTTGGGTATCAATGGTCAAGGTACTCATGGCCATCCAATTCGAGATAGAGGCTCTTACAGATGGACACCATTTCAATCCAAAATTTCCAAAGTTGTTATATTTTCACATACAAGCAAAAGACCAAGAAAAGATTATGCCCCCAGTCATCACTCTCTAAATCCTATAAAGGACATCATCGAAGAGCTCAAAGAGACACAATATGAAAAAATCACAATGTGAATCAGTAAGCATACAAGGAGATAAAAACATGTAAAAGCATAGATTGTTTTCAGTTTGTGTTTGATGTTTGATTGCGTTGTTGTAGATGCAAAATCCTTTCTGGAGACGAGATAGACTGACTGACTCGGATAAAGATTCAAAAGACCTTGAATGGATATGATATGTCTAAGATACATTGGAGGCTATAGGATATGACTTTGATTGCCCCAAAGTGTTACACATTGATAGGATACAGATGCTTGAGCCAATTGGTGTACCAATCGGCTTATTGAAAATAGGAATGTGGGAACAAACCAAGAGATATGTACAAACTAAAGCAAGACTAAAAGCTGGGAAAGATGAAGATTGCACTGATAGATGGAGCATTTTGAACAAGTGGTTCCCATTTGTTGGGTTTTCACCATCTTGGCAGAGATTCTATTTTTGCTACCAAGGCGCCTGTTTCTAGGTTTTCACCAAGGCACTTTTTTTTTCTCATTTTTTTGTATTTTTCATTTTTCCAATTTTTTTGTACTTTTGATATTTTTTGATTTTTTTGTAAATCATCAAGGTGCCTATTTGCTAGTTTTTCACCAGGATGATCATTTTTTTAGGACTTTTTTAGATTTTAAAGATTTTTTTAGGACATTTTACCATAGATTGAATGCCTTAGGTGTCGAATTTCTTTCAATGGAGAATGTTGATTGGTTCTCAGAGCTATTCTCCTTCAGTCATTGAGACTTGATAGGATCCAAAGCCAAAAGTAGCAATGATAACAAAGGGACCCAACCATTTGGGTTCAAACTTCCCCTTGCACTCTCTATGTGATTGATTTTTAGGATTCTCTCTCAAGACTAGATCGCCAACCTGAAATTCTCTGTGTCTGACTTTCTTGTTGTAGCCTCTAGACATTCTTTTCTGATACACTCTGAGATGATCATATGATGCTTGTTTGTGCTCATCTAGTAGTTCAAGTTCTTGCAACCTAGACACTCTGTAGTCATCATCAGTTACTAGACCATGCATCCTAATTCTTAGTGATGGGATTTCAACCTCAATAGGCAGTACTGCTTGAGACCCATAAACTAAAGTAAATGGTGTAGCCCTAGTGGGTGTTCTGATACTTGTTCTGTAGGCCCAGAGAGCTAGATTGATCATGAGATTCCAGTCTCTTCCTATTTTATCAACTGTACGGTGCAAGATTTTCAATAGATTCTTGTTAGAAGCCTCTGCTGGTCCATTCCCTTGAGGATAGTAGATAGATGACCAATGTTGTGTAATCTTGAATTTAGCACATAAATCATCTAAATCTTTGTTCTTGAATTGTCCACCATTATCTATGATTATGCAATGAGGTATCCCATATCTACATATGATATAGTTCAAGATGAACATAGATATTTGTTTTCCAGTTGCTTGAGTCAAAGGGACTGCTTCTACCCATTTTGTAAAATAATCTATAGCTGTGATTATATGGGTATGTCCATTAGAAGAATGAGGATGTATAGATCCTATAAGATAAATGCCCGTTGGTGAAAAGGCCATTGTGTAGTAAAGGGAATTAGATCTCTCCCTGGAGCATGAATTAAGTTGCCATGCACTTGGCACTTTTGACAGTTCTTAGCAAACTTGATAGACTCTTTCTCCATTGCCGACCAATAGTACCCAGCCCTAATAAGTTTTCAAGCTAGTGTTAAACCGTTCAAGTGTGACCCAAAAATACCATGATGGACTTCCTCTAACGCATGTTGAGGCTCTTCCCGTTCTAAACATCTAAGTAGCATACCATCTAGACCTTGTTTTTACAGATTGTGAGCAATGATGACATATCGAGAGGCATTACAGATAAGGTATCTCTTTTCAAGACTATTAAAGGTATTGGGAATGATTTGGTATTTGAGATAGGAGAATAGGTTTTTATATTTGGATGAGTCATGACCTACAATAGTGCAAATCATGCAGGTTTCAGGGGAGTCATATGCAGGATAAGATAGTACTTCCACCAGAAACTTGTAGCGTAGCTCATGTTCAGGCTACTATAATAGAGTAGATAGTGTTGCCATTACATCGACAACCTTATTCTCTATTCTAGGTATTTTCTCAAATGTGATAGATATAAAATACTTCTTTAGATCATCTACCATTCTTTTGTATGGAATAAGATTTTCATCTTTAGTCTGGTACACATCATTGACTTGATGGATAACCAATTGAGAGTCTCCATGAATGTGTATCTCTGTCACTCTCCACTCAATTGCTAGTTTCATGCCATTAAGAAGGGCTTCATATTCTACAATATTTTTTGTGCAAGGGAACTTTAATTTGAATGCTTTAGGTATGGAGTATCCTTGAGGAGTTATAAATAATATGCCTGCTCTTGATCCATTCTGTGTATAGGAGCCATCAAAGAATAACTGCCATTCTCTAGAAGAAAGAGTCATGATAGAGGAATTTGGAAATTCCATTCACATTGGTGTATCATCAATCATGGGTGCATCCACCAATTGATCAGCAATAACTTGGCCTTTGATAGATTTTCTTTCGACATAGTCAATGTCAAATTCACTTAAGAGCATGACACATTTAGCTAATCTACTTGTGAGGGAAACCTTTCTTAGTAGGTATTTTAGTGGATCTATCTTAGCTACCAAATGTGTGGTATGCGCCAACATGTAATGTCTTAGTTTCTATGATGCAAAGATCATAGCTAGACAAGCCTTCTCAATCATAGAATAATTCTTTTCATATGCCACGAATGTCCTACTGATATAGTATATAGCTCTTTCCTTTTTGTTCTCATCATGTTGTGCAAGCAATGCCCCCAATGATGTATCTGTAGCGGAGACATATAAGATCAAAGGCTTCCCTTGAATGGGAGGCATCAAGATATGAGGATTTGATAGATACTTCTTGATATGGTTAAAGTTGCTCTCACATTCTTTATTCCACACAAATGTCACACCTTTATGTAATATTTTTGTAAAAGGTTGTGATATGTCTGCTAGCTGAGATATGAAGCATCTGATAGATTGAATTCTCCCCTGCAATGTTCTCATTTAACTAATATTCTTTGGGGGTTGCATCTCCATTATAGCCTTTACTTTAGCTGGATCAACTTCAATGCCTTTCTTTGAGACTATGTATCCTAAGAGCTTTCCAGAAGTGACACCAAAAGCACACTTCTTAGGATTTAGTTTGAGACTAAATTTTTCCATTCTATCTAGTATCTTGCTCAAGTCATTTAGATGTTTAGCTCTAATCATAGATTTTGCTAAAGTATCATCAACATAATCCTCCATAGTCCTATGCATCATGTCATGAAAAATAGATGTCATGGCTCTTTGATATGTAGCACCAGCATTCTTAAGCCCGAATGGCATGACATTCCAACAGAAGGTGCCCCATGCACATGTGAAAGTAGTTTTCTCTTGATCCTCTGGAGCAATTTTTATTTGATTATATCTATAAAAACCATCCATTAAAGAATACATCTCAAAGCCCACAGTCATTTCCACTATCATATCAATGTTAGGTAGTGGAAAATCATCCTTAGGGCATGCTCTATTTACATCTCTAAAGTCTTTGCACACTCTGATTAATTTATCTGGTTTGAAACAGGTACAATATTAGAGATCCATTCTGCATAATCAATAACTCGAATGAATCCGGCTTTTAGTAGTTTCTCTAATTTAGCTTTTACCAAGAGTAAAACATGAGGATGCATCTTTCTTAATTTTTGTTTAATTGGTTTTACTCCAGGAGCTATAGATAAATGGTGCATTATAAGATCAGGATCCAACCCTAGCATATCTAAATATTTCCATGCAAAGTTGATCTTCTTCTCTGTGAGGAAGGTTGTAAATTTTTTCTTCTCTTCTTCTGATAAAGATTGTGCTACATGGATCAATTGTGGTTCTTCTATTGTTCCCAAGTTGATAGATTGAGTGGGCTCAATTAGAATTGGAGATCTATCCTGTAAATGACTCGAAAGGACATCAAATATCTCATCCTTAGGCACCTCAGTGAGGTTTTCACCTTCGGATATGTCTTTTATTTTTACTTTTGTAGGTTCTGAGACTGCCACAAAGTGGTCTTCACCCTTAGAACTCCTTTTCTTTTTATTCTTATTCTTATTTTTTTGACTAAGATACTTGATGTCCGACTCCATCATGCTAACGCTCGGTTCACTAATGGAAGTCCTCATAGGCTCAACTGCATTTAGGTAGCAAGCAAGGGCATAGTCATTCCGGAAGGTATAAATACCATGGCTCAAATTTGTGGAGGTTTGATCAAGAAGTTCAGGATGTTGGATAGTCAAAGTGGTGAAAGATTGGGAAAGAGTGTTTACGGATATGGATTTGTCATCATCAGTCCTAACCCGATGCTCGAGTTCAAAGGTGATATTACAACTAAAGACATTCAATTCGTGAATAGGCTCAATGTCATTGTGATAGTCCACTTCAGCCATCAGTGGATCAGAATCGATAAGTTCATCATTTCGCTCTAGACTTACGTTGGGTTTAGGTGCATATTGGTGAATAACATCAACATGTTTCTCTGTAATAAGCTCATCTTCTTCTGGAATGGCTCCCCATTCATAGTCATTAGATTATTCATCTATGCCTCTAGGAAATCTAAGAACATGAGTAAAGTCAGGATGAATACCCCAAGAAGGGTTACCTTTAGATTTTGATTTGAATTCATACTCATGAGAATCTGTCTCAGAATAACTATCACCTTTCTCTTTGTCTGTTTGATTGTCTTTGAGATTTGCTGGTTCTTTTGGTACAACTGTCTCTTGTTTTATAGTAGGTTCTTGTGTTTCTACTACATTAATTCTTTTGATTGGATCATCTTTAGCTTCAAGGAGATCTTTTATTTCTTTAGGAAAATGTTCATAGGGAATGAGATCTTCAGTAGTGTCAGAATCATCACTATCAGATTGTTCTGTTATTTTTCCCTTTAGTTGATTTTCTACAGAGGGCTCAATCTGTTCTAAGACATGTGAGGAATTATTGCTAAGATAGAAAGGCTTCTTCATGTATCTTAGACCTGTTGTATTCTTGTTGGCTCGACCACGATGTTCAAGAGGTGATAGAAGACCCTTACCATGGATTCCTAGAGGTCCTTTTCCTGTATATCCCATTTTAGCTATCAGTTTATCCCCTGCGCCATATGACTTAGAAGGAACCTTCGATACTTTAGAGTCACTAGGTGGAACAACTTGGGATTCAGGTTCATCTTTGTAGAGCCATGCAAGCATAGCTTCATCTTCTTCAAATTATTGCTTAGGTACTTTTTCTACAACAAATTTTCCTTTATATGCCTCAAGAGGTTCCTTAGATTCTGGTTTGGACTGTGTTAGAGCTTGCCCATAAGACTTAGGAGAGACAAGGAGAGATGTCAAAGACAAAACTAGCTCTATAGTATATTCTCCCATACCATTTTCTTTGATATTGACCTCTTTTACAATGTCTTCCATCTTAGATGTGGATGCTACATCTATTTTCTTAGTGGAAGATTCTCTATTATTAGGAACAAGTTTATTTGCATTTCCCTTCAATGCATTGCAATTTGTTGACACGTCAATTGGAATGGTTACCTCTACTCTGTCACAAGGAAATTTCAAGCATTGATGGTATGTAGAGGGAATAGCTTTCATTTCATGTATCCAGGGTCTCCCTAGAAGGATGTTGTAAGCCAAAGGTATATCAAGAACTTGACATATAGTATCTCTAATGACCGGACCTATTCTGATAGGTAGGACAATTGTTCCCTTAGAGGATCTTTCTTCTTCATCATATGCTTTAATAGTTATTTTCTTTCTAGGATCAATGGCCGTTTCTGAAAATCCCAATTGTGTGATCAAGCTGTAAGAACAAATATTTAGACCAACACCCCCATCTATCAACACACATTTGACATGATGGTTTTGGATCAAGACTTCTATATGCAAGGGCTGGTTATGTGAATGACTCAAGGAGTTATCATCATCCTCTGAAAAGGAGATATACTATGAAGATGTAAGATGACCAATCATAGCCTGGAACTTGTCTAAATCAAGGTTATCAGGAACATTGGATCCGAGCAGAGCTTTGTCTAGGATGGCTGTATGAGCTGGAGATATCTGAATCAATTCAAACATGGAGATTTTTGCATTAGTATGTTGGAGTTTTTGAATGATACTATACAAAGTAGGCCTCGTGTCCTTAGGATTTGAAGATTTAGATGTTGCCCTCTGTTTAGAAGTGGAAGATAGATTGAAAGGCACCTTAGGGACATTTGATTGATCTAGGATTTGTCCTTGTAGGTGTGCTTGAGCTTGTGATTGAGTAACTATGTTAGCTGATTGATTTTCTCTATCTCTTCTTACAATTGTGATGACATTGCAATTCTCAGATAGGCTTGGTTCAACCATATTGATAACAGTATTATTTCTAGGATAGGCATAATTGACCTTAGCACCCACATTAGGCTGAGAAGATGAATCTCCTTGGCTGTACTTTGAAAATGGTTCGGTGAGTGTTGTGTGATCATTATTTCTTTTAGGATTATCAATCGTGATTTCTCCATTATCAATCTTGTCTTGAATGGTATGCTTCAAGCGCAAGCAGTTATTAGTTTTGTGACCTTTACCCTGATGGAAATCACAGAATTCATTCTCTCTCCACCATTTTGGCTTAGGGTCAGGATCAGATTGTCAAATCTAAGGCAAAGAGATGATGTTATTAGCTAGTAGAGTTCTCATAGCTAATTCCAAAGATTCTCCTAGAGGAGTGAACTTTCATTTATTATCAGCGGACCAAGATTTGTATTCTGGCTTCTTTTGAGATGGTGGGAACACCTTTTGTTCTGAAGCTTTGATGGCTTGGGTACCAATGGTTAGATTGAAAGCAGGTGCCTTAGATGGGGCATGGAGATTATCAACAATGCCATCTATGATGACGCCCTTATTCTTGTTCCAATTTTTGTTCTTGTCTTTAGAACTAGATCCAGATTCGTACTTGGATTTTGATGTCTCCTTTTTTCACAAGTACTTTTTCAATTTTGATCACATTATCTACCATATTATCAAAAGATGTATGATTTTGCATTTGGAAAGGGTAGTTGATTTCTGGAACAAGATTGTTGATGAATAATTTCAGCGTCTCAATTTTTGGAATATGCCTAGCATATAGAGAGAATTTCTTTCTCCATCTTTTGAGAAATGTCAGGAATGGTTCTCCTGGATATTGTTTGAGATTGTAGATATCAATCATGGTGACTGGATGTTAGATTTTGTAGGAGTATTGTTGATAGAACAATTTGATCAACTCCTCAAAGGTTTTGATTGTAGGAGGCATCCTAGAGAACCAATGAATGGCTAACCCTCCCAGAGATTGGGGGAAAAGATGCATCAGATAGGTTAGTTCATGCATGAACTCCATAGATTGAGTACAAAATTATTTGACATGATCTTGAGGATCAGAGTTTCCATCATACTTATCATATTTAGGCATTTCCACCCTCTTAGGGAATGGTGGAATATACAAGTCTTTATCGAATGGAAAAGGACATAGGGCCTCCATGGAGAACTCCTTAGGTTCTTTTTCTTTTTCCGTTTTGTTAAATTTTACTTGCATGGCGTGCATTTGTTTCACCATAGCCATAATAGGAGTTTCTTCCTCATGTGTAATGATATCTTCCACATTAAAGTTTGGGGGAAGTTTAGCTCCTTGATGAGCTAACTCTAGAAAGTATGTTTCTCTATCTTCTTTCAAGAAATGTTTCATCATTCTTTTGAAGTTATCATCATTTTGATATCGAGCAATTTCAGAAGGTGTAGGTTTTGGATCCACACCATGTTGAGATTAAGCTCTTTGAGAGCCATGGTTTGTCCCTTCTTGAGACATGTTAGGATTTTTAGGACTCCCTGGGATAGATCGAGGAGGAGTTTGTTGATTACCTTTGTGAGTTGATGGAGGGGGTTATGTAACCAGTTTTTAATCAAAAGTTGCCAAGACCGTCATCTTCGTAAAGACCAGAATTGTAGAGTTGCTCAAGAGTTGGACCCTGGATAGTAGTCAAAGGTAAGGTATGAGATGTTTCCCCAAATTTCTTATGTGAGGAAGCTCTAGTTTCCACCATTAACCTTGGGTGAAGCAAAAGAATAGGATGAAGACAACTGAAGAATGACTTGATTCAAGAAGATCAAATGACGCAAACTTGTCAAAGTTTGATTGATTGAGGATAAGATTGGATGTAAATGAAGGATACTGTGCCCTGGATGTATGGGTAGATTCCCAAAAGATAGCGAACATGAATTCACAACACTTAGCCATTTTGAAGATGGATTGAAGATTGATAGTTATGACAAGGTTTTGACACAAGATGAAAAAGACTCAAATTGACTAAATAGAAGGATAAATCGGATTCAAAAGGCCACTTTAGGAAAATGATTGGATTCTCAGTAGTTTTTTCTCTATTCTTGACACAGTGATTTTCTTGAAAAACTCTGGAAATAGGCTGTAAAAGCTAGGTCTCTAACAATTTTTAACACTTTCTAACAATTTTTCAGACTTTTCTCAAACGACTTTCTACAGGCTCGTACGACAGTGGGTAGACTATGAAATGACAATTGACAAGCTCATATGATAGTTGCAAAACTCACACGATAGTTGATAGCAAGATTTTTGACTTTTGTTATTGACTGGTGGCAAAACTCGTACGACACTATACAAGCTATC
This sequence comes from Chamaecyparis obtusa, assembly GCA_027943335.1. Lineage (NCBI taxonomy): Eukaryota > Viridiplantae > Streptophyta > Pinopsida > Cupressales > Cupressaceae > Chamaecyparis > Chamaecyparis obtusa. The sequence continues at coordinate 99,369 of BSBK01003247.1, read as the reverse complement.
ATACGATAATCTGGGGGTTCTGAAATGACAATAGCCAAAAGTCGTATGAATTTCTGACTTTATGAGATGACTTTTGACTCCAGAAAGGTGTTTGACATTAGATTTTGTAATTTTTAGGTTTTCAGTTTCAAATTGTGCACAAAATTGTCTGTCCAGATTTGAAGATTGTACCAGATTGATTCATTCTTAGTAACCAGATAGATAAACAGGCACACAAAATAGCAAGCAAGTGATTTCAAGCACATTTGAGAATAATTTATAGGGAACAAAGCAACCCTACGTATGAACAACCAAGTGATTGAATATGCTAATCCCTAGGAGTGCTAACAGTGTATGTTCCAAAAAGTTTTGTAATAACACACATATTCCTAGAAAATGAAAATTTGGCCTCACTAGGGTTTGTAGTAATGGTCTATCTCTGTAAATTTTGTGATCTCAAGAGGGTGAACTCCAATCCAAGTGCACTGGGGTTTTGACACAGTCTGAGAAATTAATCAATCAGGAGCTGCTAGGGAGATCTGATAGCCCAACAAGAGACCACACCTATGAAGATTTCCTCCACAAGGACATTTATATAGCGACTTCTGCTACCACTGTAAAAATGGCTATTACCGCTTGAGGTTCCGTCCACGTGGTTGACCCAATTAAGGGAATGTCCACTATGGTTAACCCTCTCTAAAGGTGACTCACAAAAGATACCACATGGAGACTAGTTCAAGATTCAAGGATTTGAGTTTCTGATACTACCCAAAAAGGGAGTAGAGCATAGTCCTCTAGAATTTTCACTTTTAACCAAAACAAGGTAGACAAATTAATCCGACACCCTAAGACCAAGATTATCTCACAAAGATCTATGATGTCAACCACTTATGATCTATCAACCTCTCTAGAGAGAGAATGTATCAATCAAAAGCTAAAGACGCACAAATCTAGTAGAACGTGAGATGCTCTCAGTAACCTCCCTACCTACAAGGGTTCTTTCATTGAGAAGAGCTTTGCTAGAAACCCACTCTCTCAAGAACCACAAATAGTGTTCATAGGACCTATTTACTATGTGTAACAGATATGCAGAAAGCAAATCTACATTCATTTTATAGCCCAAAATGAAATCTATGATATGAAAGCAATAAAGGTCACACAAGCTTGACACGTGAGAGTTCATTTTAGTCCAAATCAAAATGTTATCAAGTGAGAAGATTACCTGAATTCCTCACAACATGCTTAGTAGATTCTTACCTATTTTTAGCAATTCTCATGCTTTTCCCAATCAGAACCAGCAAATACCAATCAAAAATAGAAGATTTCAATTGTTAATGTTAGCTGTTAGTCCAAATATGGAAAACTACTTGAAAATATGAAATGACAATTGAATCTGGAGTCAAAACTTGTACGACACTGGGTTACCTGCCAAATGATAGTCTGCAAAGTCTGCAAACTCGTACGACTATGGATACCTGTTCATACAACAATCAAGATTTCAAATGACAATGTGCACACTCTGATACGAGCCTCAAAATTTGAACCTATTGTATGACAGTGGGTATCTCTTGAAACAACATTTTGACAAAAGTTGTACGACAAATGTACGGACAGAAAATAAAAATCACAGTTTTGATCAGAAAATGACAAGAAATAGATAAAAATTGATAGAATTGGAATGGAAACCCGTTTAAGGGCCCCTCAATGGGTGCTAGAAATGTGTGTGTGAATTTTGTACCTAGCTATAGACACAATACTTCAGTAAAACATTAGAGGTTAGCATAAATCAAAATCATGCAGTGAAATGGAAATTAATCTAACTAGGCAATTTACTACCTTCTAGTAGGTGCGAGTATGATATTCTCAGATTGGACCAAGATTAGTGACCTTGACGACACCTAAACGAAGGATTTGAATGCAGAATCTAGATATGAGATGAATGCAAATTAATCTATATTTTTGGATTTTCTATGTAATAAGATGAAACAAACTGATATGAATCTATTCCATATGAGAAACTGATATGACATGCAATTAATCTAATAATGATATGCTAAATGATATGAATGCTCAAAAATAATGAAAATCTCACAATAGCTTTGATTCACAAAGATTGATTCTTCGATCACCAATTCGCCAGTGTGAGGATACAACTCGTGGATTTTTTTCAAATGAAGAGCTGAGGCCTTAATTTATAGAAATCCAGGACTTTGGAGGTGCATGAAAAAAAGTCATAAATCGCTCTTGATAAACTCGGGTTGATTTTCAAGTTATCAAGAATTTAGAGATAGATTAACTCACAAAATCATGCAAATCAGCTTTTTAATTTTAAATCAGAAGTTGAGATCAGCTTTCAACTCAAAAGAGAGTTGAGTTTATTTTTAAGACAACTTGAATTGATTTTCTGATTTAAAGTTTAACTACTTTTTGGATGTGCATAATTAATTATGAATTAATTAAATAAATAGTGATTTATCCTCAACTTAACTGATTTTTTAAAAAATAAAACAATTGATTTATGGGTTAATCAATTATTAAATTAAACTTTTATTCAAAAACTATATTATTAAATTTGACAATTGACTTTAATTAATTAAATAAGAATTTAATCAATTAGTCATAGGATAAATGATTTATTGTCAGAATTAAATAATACAATTTAGGAATGAATATAATTAAATATAATTAAATAATTAAGTGGCAGTATTAAATCTAATTAATTAAATATTTAGAATATTCAATTAATCAAACTTTAGGATAAATAAGATTTATCGCCAAATAATCATTAAATTAAAGATAATTAGGATAAATAGGAATATTGCTAGGAATATTCCTCGATGCAGAATTTATGATAATCAATTAAGATTCGATAATATGCCGATGTGCCTTAGGTTAGGACTTTGATGTCGATTTCATTCGAATTGAAGATGTAGGAGGTTAATGAACCTATAGCTCATTTTTGGGGTATTACACCCACTAAATAATAATGAACTCAAAATTACATAGTCGTAGAATAATAATCATTTACCTTTTCCTGAAATTCAATTGCAGTTGCGACTCTCCAATGTAGTCAAGATTCAACAGTCTGAACTTTGCTATCAATCAAATTGAACTGAACCAAATTGTGTACCATAACACTGATCTATGAATGTATTTATACTAATCCTTTTTTGGCAAATTCGACAGGAGGTATTAGGTCTATAAATATTTGGTGAAGCCCACATAATTATAACACATCTTGTGTTATTTTCGAGGTGATTATGGGTCGTCCAATACTTTGGTATAATTAATAAAGTTGGCAAAAATGCATCGATTTGAGACACGCGTCCGCAAAATGCCAAATGAATTTCGGTCCGCTTATAAATATATATGTATAAAACTATTGGCGAATCAAGGCCGTCCATTTGGAGCCGCTTTGAAATTGTAAGCGAATATTTAAAATTTGACGTGTCCAAAAATTATATTCCATTGGTGATAATATGAAAGAAATTAATAAAATTAAGTAAACCGATGGGCGATGGGCCCAAGCGATAACCCAATATTAATAAATTTTGGGCGATAGGGTCAATCCAATATGTGCAATATATTCACCAAATCCCAGGTTGCCGACTTGCGACATTCGCCAAATGGTGAATAATCGCCACTAAAGTTTTCACTGATTTTGTGTGACAAAAGAGATGATGTAGTTGATCAACTAAATTGCATAAAAGGAATATGTGAAACATGTGTTGATTTGGCTCTTTTCCCTTTGAAAAATGAAAAAATTTATGTAACAAAGATGGTAAATTTCAAGTGTTCAAATATATAAAGAATGAAATAAAATTTGGGAAATAATATAAAAGGTTAGAATATGTTGAAGAGGAGATAACTTTTAGAGCATTTATGGACAAATTTAAAAAACTGATTCAACCCTACATTCATCATGCTTTTTTTGTAAAGTGGAAAGAACAACAATTCGAAACACTGAGAGACAATTTCCCACTTGGAACTATTCTATCTATTTTTTATTTTGAAAAAACTATTCCTTTGTTCATCAAAAGGAAGCTCAACCAGAAAACTATTTTTTAGAGCAGATTACTATTATGGTACATGTGTTTTATCGACATACATAGTTAGATTTTGAGGGTGTTCAGAGCACATTTTAAGAACAGGTTGTCAAGAAAGAATGTCATTTTTATATAATTGATGGTAAAAAGCATGCCATTGATTATATAGAACACTACTTCAAGAAGTTTTTTGCAAATTTCAAAGAAAGGGGCATAAAAATTGATAAACATTATGTTTGGTCAGATCGATGTGCTGCACAATTCAAATCATCCAAACCATTCTATGCACTACATCGTAATAAAAATATACCACATGTATGGAGTTTCTTTAAGAGTGGACATGGAAAAGGTGAACATGATGGTGCTTGAGTTTGCATCAAACCTTCTCTACGAAAGTATCAAATCAATTATAAGGGAGTTTGTATAAAATATGCACATGATATTATTGAATGGTGTAGGACATATTTCACATCAAACAAGGCTAGCACATCATCAAGAATGAGTCAAGCGACACCACATAGAGAATTTTAGGAGATAACAGGTATGCATGTATAACTTCTAAACTATGCATGCATGATATATAAATATATTCTTGTTTAAATTTTACATTCTTTATTCAAATTTAAAAAATGAAATTCATAATTTGTCTCCTTTTTATACATTATATATGCATGTGTTCAGTTGTAGATAGAAAAATTATGCATGTTTACAAGAGGATAGAAAAGACACAATCTTTTCATTCAGTTATGAGTACAAATTTTTGCAATTGGACGTTGAACACTAGAGACTACTCATGTTTTTGTTGTTACTGCATTGCTGAAAACTATAGAGAATGCATCTATGAGGAATGTGGATATGTAGGTGCATGAAATTTGGTGTTAGTAGTTGTTACTGATACATTTGATAGAGATGAAGATGAAAAATTTGATGATTTTCCTTTGATTTCTACTAATTACAATCGTATCTCAGGATTGGTCAAAATTGCTAAGTATATATATAAACTTTTAACAAAATTTTAATTTAAACTATTTTATTTATATATTGTTAAAATTTGTGACCTGTAGGTTCAATTGTTTTAAAGGGAACATATTTCAAGAAAACCAAAATAATTCAACATGGGATTCAATTTTTTGATTACCAACCAAACAATATGGTGTTTCAATATAGCCACCTAGTAATTGCCACCTCCCTTTGTCTCCATCTAGTTAAATCTCAACGTGGATGTCATAAGTGGAGACTAGATAGTGAGGATCATGAGAGAATATTACATGTTCTCCATGAGAGGTGTGAACTACTTGAGTTAGTCTAAATAATATTACATACATATTTCATGTTTTAGGACCTACTTGATATCTCTAGATTAAATGGATTATACTTTGTGGATATACTTAAACATATGATGGATTATACTTTGTGGATATACTTAAACATATGATGGATTATAGTTTATTTATTTATTAATAAGAATTTCATTAAACTTTGTAAAGTAGAATGATTTTAATATTAGATATAGTTATTTATTTTTACATGGTTCAATGGTTTTGATATATAATAATGCATGCTTTGTTTAATGCTTATATGTATGTATTGATGGTTCAGTGGTTTTAATGTATAGCTATGTATGCTTTGATGGTTCAATGGTTTTTATATGTAGTTATAAATGCTTTTATGTTTGTTTTTATGTATGCTTTTATGTATGTCCCCTTAAGACATCACCTTAAGACAACTTAACTTTATATCCCCTAAGAATACATCTTAGGGATCTTGAAGGGTTCTAAGGGGTTCTAAGGGGTCTTATGACACATTAATGTGACCTAGGACATGTTATGACCCCTTAGGACCCTTTAGGGCCCATACGATGCACTCTTAGAGTTCCTAAAGGGTCATAAGATATCCTAAGGTTTCATAGGACACATTAATGTGTCCTAAGAACCCTTAGGACACATTAAGAATACATATTAAGGTTCCTAAAGGCTCATAAGGGGTGTTAGAACATATTAATGTGTCCTAGGACCCCTTACAACCCCTTATTTCCCTTTAGGAACCCTAAGAGTACATCTTTAGGGTCCTAGGACACATTTACTAACATTATGTGTCCTATAACCCCTTAGGACCCCAAAGATGTACTCTTAGGGCTCATAAAGGGTCATAAGGGGTCGTAAGGGGTCTTAGGACCCATTATGACCCCTTAAAATGCTTTAGGACCCTAAGATGTATTCTTAGGGTTTCTAAAGGGACCTAATGGGCCCTAATTGGTCTTAGGACACATTAATGTATCATAAGACACCTTAGGACCCCTTAGGACACATTAAGAATATGTCTTGGGGTTCCTAAAGGGTCCTAAGGGTTTGTAAAGGGTCCTAGAACACATTAATGTATCCTAAGACCCCTTACAACCCCATAGGACCCTTTAAGAACCCTAAGAGTACATATTATAGGTCATAAAGGGTCCTAAGGGGTTGTAAGGGGTCCTATGATACATTAATGTGTCATAAGGACATTAGTTATATTACTTATGAAATTAGTTCAAGATTAGTTAGGTTAATTATGAAATTAGTTACATATTAGTTAGATTTTTTATGACATTAGTTATATTACTTATGACATGTGTTATTTCTAGATTACTTAGATTACTTATGGTCCATTAGTTACATATTAGTTAGATTAATTATGACATTAGTTAGATTACTTATGAAATTAATTGATTTTAACATGCATTTATGATTTCAATTATACATATGGCATTAGTTAGATTGATTACTTTTAACTTACATATTTAAAAAATATACATATGACTTTAGTTACATTAATTGATCTTTTAACTTACATGTATGAAAAACCAAATCATATAACCATTTATAGCCATTTTTAATCAAATCATAACCATCTATTAGGACATATAAATTATATTTAATTTCATCTAGATGTATAATCATCAAATCAAATCATAAAACCATCTATCTATGTCAAACATAAAAACATAAATCATCTAGATGTCAAACATAAACACATAAATAATGGATACATCCAAATATATAAATATATGTCAAATCATAAACAATATGTATAAATCATCTATAGATGCTAATCCTAAATATAGATATAATGTGAAATCATAAATGTAACACATAAGTCATCTACATGTTATCCATAAACACATAAATCATCTATGCATAGGTCCATAACATATAAATGTCAAACATATAATAATGAAATGTATATAAGTTTTGAATAAAAGATGCAAAACACATGTCCTAAGGTAGCCTAGACTCATCAAGCCACATACGAATAGAAAAATCCTCTGGCTGAGTGTCTTGAGAATCCTTTGGATGTGAAGAAACAACATACCCCTACAAATTTAGGACAACAATTGGTCAAATATATATAAATTTATATATAATTATATACAAAGTATTTGAAATATATAAATACGTGCATTTAAACTTGTATATTTAAAACTTACATGAGACCTAGTAGGTTTTGCATTTTGAAAATCTCTCCTACTCACACACTCTTAGCCTACGCTAGAGGTAATACACTCAGCTAACTATGGCTACAATATATATAGAATACATATATACAAGCATTAGTACACATGACTATGTAATTAATTTATTAACTAAAAATAATTCAAATTAAATTTATACCTAGATTTCAAGAGCGGGAGGATCATCAACATACACCATTGTATCATCTACAGAAGTACCGTCATGTGCATCATCTTTAGTCCCAACCCTCTCTAGTAATGAGGAGTGTACTGGGGTGCGTAGCTGAGAGGGGAGTGTTGTAGAGTCAGAAGGATGAAGTAGTATCTCAATATATGAGCCTATGTCACTACCAGTGTCGATCTATCTTAATCCCTGTAACTAATCGTCAAAATCCTCTAGACCCTCTGAAGTGATGTAAACATCACCAAGTCTTATCCATCCCTCTGTAGCTACAGAGTGATCAGTAGGTACAAAGTGTTGTGAACTATGATGTGTATGAGCTGATGGCGTGCTCTAAGGTGGTGTAATTGGAGGGCCCTAAGAGAATGTAATGTTGTCTCTAAGAGACTTTACAAGGATCCTCTCCATATGAGAAATATAGGAATATGACTAAAATATATCCTCCAAAAAATAAAGTGTCATATTGAGGTGACGGTGTTGTCTGGTAAGAGCTCATACATCATGTGGTGTAGGGAGACAAGAAGCTCTATATGCCTTGTCACTCACACCTACATTCCTAGATGATGCCTTTGAAGATGATCAAGGTCAACTCAGCCTAGTCATAATGTATCAACTGAGTGTGTTTGATGTGATGTTGGCGGCCACAACTACAATATGTCCAATCCTATCAATTAATTCCCTCTGGGAATCAATAAAAACTCTATCAACAATATTATCCATAGATGGTGCCATTGCGGGAGCCCTCTGACCAACCAATTATCTATGAGTAGGTACAACGAGATCAACCCTATAATATTGATCACAGTCTACAACTATGTCACACCCCTATTGAAAATAACCTGAAAGATCTAGGTAGTTTACGTTGAGACCCAAACAGATCCCAACGTACAAATTCTATGTAAAATATAGAGGAATTTGGTCGTTATTAGGATAATGACCATGTGCAGCAAGGAAATGAGGGTATATCATGCCTACAGTCTTTGGTATCACACACCATGTAACTTGATATGCCCTCACCTTGGGCATATCTTGATAGTAGGGGAAAACCTCTTATTTGATGATATCCTTTGAGACCCACTCTTGGACCTCGACTAAGGATACATCACCCAAGACCTTGAATCTCAACTCTCCAAAAATAGCATCTAAAATATTTGGTTTGTATGCAGTCTGTGAACCCATACGTGTGCTCAAATCCTCTAAACTCCTCAAAATGGTGATACATATACCCTATACACAGTCTCATGAGATATAGCAATAGAATCCTGTAATTGTTGCATCTCATGGGTAGAAAATTAAAATATAGCACCCACATCAAGAATGTGTGGCACCTAATGTGCACCATCCTAAGGTGTGACATCAGGCTACAATGGGTCACCCTGAGGTGTGACACCCTGCGACGAGTCATCCTGAGGTGTGTGACCCTGAGGAACCTTGTCTTGAGATACATTGGCATGATCATGGATGCCAATCTAGGGGTAACTGTTGGAAATATAATTGGGAAATGTGATACTGAGAGGGGGGGGTGAATCAGAAATCACCTACTAAACCATTCTCATATAAATAAAAAAATTTCATAGCATCACCAATATTTGAACATAATCAAATGACTAACAAACTAAACATCATCCATGAAAGCATTCAAAACATAGAGATTTTGGTTACCCAGAAACCCTTGAAAGGTAAAACTGGGGTGGGGATGACACCCACAAATCTTCACTTTTGCAGTAATAAATTTGCCTATTATGGCTTACAAAATTTGATCAAAACTTGATCTACCTTGTGAGGGGTCTGCTCTGTTAAAAGCTAAAAGACTTATATAGTCTACCTTGTAAAAGGATTTGCAACTTACAATAAAGTAAGCACTTGGTTAAGAGATTACAAAAAGTCTATTAGGACTACTCAGTTAAGAGATTTACCCTGATACACTGGCTAGAATGTCTTAGTACTTGATCTTTCAATTTGCACTATATGCAGATAACAGATTTTCTCTTTACTGTGTGATGTTGATCTCATCTATCAAATCTATCTCTTTTCTATGCTTTCACTACTTGGCTCGGTCATTGAACTCTGTCTCTGAATACTTCTCTTTTCTAAATCATACCTATCTGCTTATACCCTTCACATTCGCTATCCCTTGCTACTACATTTTAGAGTTTAGATCTTGACCTTATATAATCAGCAAAACATTTTACTGATTCAAGATCTATGGCTTAGATTAATTCCTTTTTCCGCTTAAGTCTTACTAGCATCTGATTGGCTCTAGATATTTCATAGGGATCAATGATTACTAAGTAGATGTGTAATTACCTTCGTAATTATCTCAACAGAAAAAATAAAAAACATGGATGTCGGCCAAAACTATTTACATCGATCACTATGCCAAAACAAACTCTTATGTCATTCTCTGGCTAACTTGACAAATTTAGTTTTTGATACTCGACATTTGTTGATAACTCTGGGGCTCGGTAATCATTGCATATAAGACTCAGTAGAACTAGACTCGGTATATTAAAAAAATACATAGTGACCATAAGTTTACTTGGTAGTACTACTACTCGGTAAGTAAACATTACATAGCTCGGCCTTTACATAATGACTTGGTCGCAGTGATGACCAACCATCATTGCCTAGATATATGACTAAGTGTGAGTCACTAATAGTCAACAAAACTATAGAGATCTACAATCTCCCCCTTTGACATTAGTGGCAAAAACACTTTGTCATGACATTACATTTTCCTTTACAAAAATAAGTAGTATAAGCAAAAATACTCCCCCTGAGATATATATACATGCAAAAATTTACAAAAATTTTGTTACCTCCCTCTTTGTCATGTCATGATTTTACTTCCCCCTTGATTTTGACATGACGAATATCATCTGGAGTGGGGATCTCAAAATGCTTCTCCAGAAATGGTTTGTGCAGCATCATTACCATGTGTAGTGCAATTTCCCATCCTCCAGCAGCAACAGTTAACACTTCAGACTACACTTCTAGCTCGGCAGCTAGATTGATTAGCCTCTCGACAGTAGACAGATTCGGATCCCTTTGAGTTAATTCCTTAGCCTTGACCAACTTTCTCTGTAATGCCTCCAGGTGAGGTGTTAAAATTTTTTTCATAGAAAGTAGGCGAGATCTAATCTTTCCATTATTAGCCATCAGCTTGGCTATCTTTCCTTGAGTATGCATTATCTTGACATAATGATTGGAACTGTGGTCTAGATCAACACTTAAAGACTAACTGGTGGTTTTAATTTCTTGTTGTAGTTAATCTATCAAATGTTGGTTCTCTTCAGTGAACTATTCAATATTACATAGTTTGGTGAGCAGAGATTTTGCATTTATAATGACTTCTTCGGTCTCTGCTACCAAAGTAGAAAGTGCGACCTATTTAACTGCAATCTCGGCAAATACTTTCTCCAACATTTTGGTCTCAAACTTTCATTCCGACCACTCAAACAATTTATCACTGGCGCTACATGCGTCATTATTTACCTTTTTAACAATATGTACAAGTTGTTCCAATATGGGAGTGTATGCACCCTAAAATGGTCGCCTAGACTTTGGGCCCCATTTCTGCAATTTATCAAATCCCTGAATCAATATTTTCAAATATCAACAATATCAATTATATCAATTTCTTTGATCAAATCATAATCAATTCAATATTTCCTAAGGTTTAAGCCTTATTTAATTTAAAAGAGAAAAAAATAAAAATCTTATTTAATTAAGAGAACATGCTCTTTTTTAATTAATTAAAAATCTCTTTTAATTAAATAATAAAATCACTTTATCCTAAGTCTTTATTTATTTAAAAGGAATTTCCTCCCCTTTTATTTAAATAAAAAATCTTCACTTTTCTTCTTATCCTATGTTGCACAAATAAAGCATTATTCTTATTTTATAAAAAGGGAAAAAACACTTTTTGTCTTATGTGGGATACAAAAGTCAACTCCTATTTTCCTATTGGAGGATATTTGTGCACAAGGATCAAGCTTCTATTTTTCTCCACCGTTGATTAAGTCTTTTGCCTCTTAATCTCAATGGTCCATTTTTATCTCATTTCTTATAAAAAGAGAGCTCTCTTCCTCATTTTCATATCTTAGATTTTTATGCTAATGTTATGCTGTAGGTTTTCTAGGTCATTTGGAGCTCTTTGAAGATATTCTTACATTCAAGCTTTGAAGACATTGTTGTTGCATTTCATTTAGCTTGTTTTCTTACATCATAGTTGCATAATCATGGCATTTTTAATATATATTTCTTTTATGCAATAGATTAGCTTCAAATAGCTTAATAAGAGGATTGGTAATACTTGTATTTTCCTTTCATAACACAGCTTGCATCTTTCATTTTCATAGATTAGTTTGCATTGCATTGCATCCATATTGATTTCATTGGAGATATTGGCATTGTTAACCTTGTCTTTGATTTTGAATCTCTCATTGTGTGGTTGACTAGCAAGGTCATGAGTTTATAGCTCTAGCTGAGAGCAATTTTACAAATCTTGCAACTCCATGCATAGAGAGCTATGAATCGATTTGTGAGGGCTCATTGTTGAGTTTTCTTGCATATAAGGATTCATAGAAGTGTGGTCACATTTTCACCATACATTTTTGGTGCCCACCATGAGGCAACCGACCTCTTGCATGTTGGTTTTGATTATTTTTGGAGCTAACCCTTGTGCAGATTTGTTTGGAGACAAAAAAAAAATCTTAAATTTGAAAGATTTGATCATATCTCTCAAATGGCTTGGTGTTTTGGTCTGAAAATATTTTTGTAGGTTGGTGACATATCAGAGAAGCTCCAAAAAGATTTTTAGAATTTTAGGAGCTAATTTGTATTTTTTATGATTTTTTCTTTATTTTTCATAAAAAATTGATTTTTGACGCAAATCAGTGTATTTTTTGAGAATTTTTACAGTTCTAGAAAGGTCTTGAAATTATATAGGGGGTCCATTAATTTTATTTTTAATTTAGAAATTATATCATAGCTCATTTGGTCAATTTATAAAAACTGGTCTATTTTGGTAAAATAGGTCTCTAGAGCACAAATGAAAAGATTTTTCTAAAATTTTTACATTTTTAAAAATCTCTTTGTTTTTTGATAGAGGTCTCTTTTCTACATTTTGGGTTTAGGGTCCGAATTCATGTGGTAAAAATTAGATCTTGTTGACTAGGTCAAATGCAAAAAAATAAAATTTTGTGATGGGTATGCACTTATTTTTCATTGTTTAATGCATGATATGAGTTATCATTTGGATTATTTTCTGGTTATCATTTCTCCTAACAATTAATTTTTAGATCTAACTCTAGGGTTTGCATAAGTTGGATATACATTGCATATCTTGTTTGCTTGTTTTCTTATCTTGTTCATTTGAAGGTGCTCTTGCTTTCATGAAAAATGCTTAAAACAAAGCGTTGGACTTGAGGTATTTTGTTTCATCTCTACAACATTTGGATTTTGGGATTAAAATTAAACCTCTCATGTGTTTGGCTTGAGTGTTTGCATGCTTTCATAGAACACATTTCAATTGATGCTCTTAATGGGAAATGAATGAACATAGATTTGCTTTCATACAAGGTTGTGTAAGTGAATGCTTGTGTTTAAACCTTAAGTAATTCTTGGTTCCAATATCAAATATCTCATTGAGTGATTGAGGGCATGGATTCATTCCTTGTTTACATAAGGAGTTATATGCACCACTTTGTGGACTCACTCTATGTTTACTTGGAAAGTTAAATATTCCATTGATTCAACCCTTTGTCATTTGTGAGTAGTATTGATAAGCAACTTTAGATTATTTTTTATTGATCTTGTTAGCTAAATTGGGTTGTTGGACTCACTTATTTCTAATCACCCCTCATTACCGCCCTTTGGATGCAAGGTCACCATTCATACATAGGGGAGGGGTCTACTTGAAAAGAGCGTTAAGTGTTTCACAAAGTTTCCCCCTTTTTATGCTTTGTTGATCTCATTAGTTTTCTAAGGTGTGGACTCACTTTAAGTTTGTGTGAGGAGTACTGTTCCACTTTTGGACTCACTTTGAGTTTGTGTGAAGAGTTAAATGTTCCACCTTGTGGACTCACTTCACATTCACTTGAAGAGTTAAATGTTCTACTTTTGGACTCACTTCACATTCACTTGAAGAGTTAAATGTTCCACTTTTGGACTCACTTCACATTCACTTGAAGAGTTAAATGTTCCACTTTTGGACTCACTTCACATTTACTTGAAGAGTTAAGTGTTCCACCTTTAGTGCTTTAAATACTTTTCATAGTGAATTACTTAATTTTATTTTTAGAAGGCCTACTTGGGGACACACCACCTCAAGAAATGACCTTAACTCTCATGTTCTGATAGAGTATAAATAGCGGGTGGTGAATCGAAAGACACCTCTCTTGGGAATTGAGTTTGATGTAACTCTTGGCTAAGCCTCAAAGAACTTTATACCTTTGAGAAGTGAAGGAGGAGATTTGGGTTACCATCTCCCCCCGGCTATGTGATTTTGGATTCTTCTCATCTACGGATTTGGGCCTCACGTACCTTGCGTATATCAAGGACTCCTTTTAGAAAGCCACGTATATCCTTGTAGACAGCTTGTTAAGGTGTTGTTGTGTTCTATGTGCCTGCTAAAACATTTTCAAGAACATACACAAGTAGAACCTTTAAGGAGTAGAAATACTAAGTCACTATACTTGTTCATGCGCAAGGTTGCTTTGTCCCTTGCTCATTGTTTGAAGATAATTGCTTTCTTGAACTCCTTGATTGTTGTCTTATGTGCTTGATAAAATGCTAGAAATCTATTTATGTGTCTGATTAAACCACAAAACAATTGAATTTCTGAGTTGAAACACCCAATTTTTTTACAGCTTGCTTGATTTTCTATCCTAACATTAGAGACTTGTTTTGACTTTAAATCTCTAGTTTTTTCCCTCTAGGAATAGCATCAATTGGTTTACAAGGCCACTTTGGAAATAGTTGTCAGGTTAGAAGGTTATTCTTGGTGAGAAAGCTTATCACTAGAATTGTTAGCTACATTCTTGGAGAATTTTAGTGCTTTTATTGTCCAAATCACTTTCATTTAATCAATTTCAATTATATTTTGGCCTAGTCCAACCTCTTGATTCAAAAGTGCAAGGATATTCATCCTTTGATTTTAGCACCTCTTTGACAGTGTTGGTAAAGCCCCTTTATTTCTATCTTTTCATTTCATTTTGGACAATAGAGAACTTTGATTATCCTAGTTTGGTGTTGACACTTTGTGAGGTCAACCTATCATTAAGAATTTATTTCTTTCATGTTAGTTACAACAAGGTACCAAGTCAATCAAGGGAAGTGACCCCCTGTTGTCTTTAGCTAGTTACCACCAGTTAAGACTCGTCAACAACATAAGGGAAAATGACCCCTTTTTGATCAATCTCCTAAGAGTGAATCTGAGATTTGTTTTAATTCGAAAGGTAATCCTAGTGAAGTGAGTTCCTCTTTAGCACCCATTTCATCAAGTATGGACATGAGTTACACCTTCACTCGACAACAAAGAGAAGCAATGAACCAGACCCTTGATGACATATTTCAACGGCATAGGGGTAACATGATGTCTACTGGGTCTGCATATGCGAGTCCACCTAGATCACCCCCGACCAACACAAGGTATCTTGATGCTCACCAATGAGCTGAGAGACATCGCCAAAAAACTCACTTAGATTCAAGGTCACAACACAAAGACCAAAGCAACGAGTCTAGTGACCACCACGTCAATGCAGCCAATGCAATCAGACAGTCAAGGCAACCTTCTCCACTTAGAGATACATCTCGATATGAAAATATGAGATTGAAGAGCATTGAAAGGGAGAAGCAAGCCTATCTAGATGAACAAGCTGCTAAAAAAGAAAAATTTAGACAACTAGAGGAAGATGAACGTGCATTATTGGACATAAGTAAAAGAGTCACTCAAGAAGAAGAAGATAGACTCTATGCACAACAACTCCAAAACCGATTCAATGGGAGGGGTACTAATAGTGGGACCCACTCACCCCCGTCTACTCCCTCACCAAGTCCTAGAAGAAGGTCAAGGACGCCCTCAAGATCCCTAAGTCCTAGAGGTAGAAGGACTTCAAGATATAATCACCATAGGAGACAGTCACCTTCTAGACTTTCAAAGCAACCCTCCCAATGAGCACGTCATGGCTCACAACATGGAGGAAGCTATGCCAACTTTGATCATATAGATTTTATGACTATGCAACAAGAACCATCCTTTCAAGCATATGTAGAAAGGTATGTGGAACAAAACAAGGATCAATTCCTAGAAAGTCTCATCAACAAAGGTGCTAAGGTCCCATATAATTTTGATGTGGACCGAAAGGTCAAGAAGCAAGATCCATCAAATAATGAGGTGATCAAACATCTTCAAAAAGATATAGAAAGGATGAGGGCTCCTAAGAGCACATTTAATTTGGACTCCATATGTCCAAACCCAATTGACAAGAGTGTGGTGTTGGTTGAGTTTCTTAAGAAAGTTGAGTTTCCAACCTATGACAAATATGATAGCATTGGTGACCCTCAGGACCATGTTAGACAATTCTACATAATGAGCTTTTCTTTTTACCATGAAGACTCCTACTTGATGAGATTATTCCCAAGGAGTCTCAAGAGTCAAGCCATGGAGTGGTTTACTAACCTTACTCCTCCAGTTAAGACATTTAGAGAGCTTGTGGAAAGATTTGTTCAAAATTTTGCTTACAACTTATCAAGGTCGGTCACCATGCTTGATTTGTGCAAACTCAAGTAGAATCAAGGGGAATCCTTTGTTACCTTTCTACAAAGATGGAGACGTTTGTGCTCAAAATATCCAAGGACAATTCCTGAGGAGGAAAGAATAGACATGATTGTGAACAACTTGGTATCAAAATTAAGGTATGAAGTAAGGAAGATCCCATTTAATTCTTTTGATACCATGGTAGAAGTGGCATGTCGCATAGAGGATGTCCTAAAAGAACAAGGAATTTTGGCCAAAACAACTAATAACAACAATGGCCAAAACAACAACAATAATGATAATAAGGACAAAAAGAACTCCTATTGGAATAAGAATAAGCAAGTGGTCAATGACGGAGTTGTTGACTCATCACAACCTAAGAATGAAGGAGTTCTTAATCTCTCTAATGTCGTCCAAGCTGTGAAGTTGCAAACATCTTTAGCACAACAAGAAAATAAACCCAAGTATCAAGGGAGACCTAAAATAGAAAAGAGATAATTTACCAAGCTTGGGGACTCCTATGCAAATGCTTTCAAGACGTTAATTGCTCATAATTTGGCACAACCTCAGGATCCTACAAAGTTTCACATACCGGATCCTAAACCTCATTGGTGGGATGAGAAGGCTTTCTATGTCTTTCACAATGGAATTGGACATGATATAGAAAATTGTTTTAAACTTAAGCATCTTGTCCAAGATCTTATTGAAAGAAGAAGATTACAAGTTGATGGTTTAACCACTAATGGGGATCACAAAGCTTTTAAAGAACCCTTGCCCAAATATGAGAAAGGAGAGAATTCCAACAACAAGAATGACAAGGCTACTATCAACTACACCTACACAAATGCTGAAAATGTTATTAATATGCTTGAAGTTATTGATGATAATGTCAACATGATGAGAGGGAAAGAACCTTATGGATATGATGTGGATACAACTCCTATGCCTGATGAAGGAGCCATTGTGGTACTAAGAGGTCCTCACTCACGAAGGATGTCTCAACCCTTCAATGCAGTCACTAGGAGTCAGTCTCAAGCCACCATTGTTATTAGAGGTCCTAACTCTAGTAAGTCTAAGCAGCCAGTGTCAAAAGGTTTTCTTCCTAAATCGTTTGTTGGTCCTGAGTTGAATTACAATCTTGTTGACCAATTACAATGTACACCAATGTAGATTTTAATCTTTGAGCTTTTGGAATTGTCCCCTAAGCATAAGCGTGTCCTTGAGGATGCTTTGCGAGTGGCTAATATCCCTAATGATATAGATGTAGATCAATTCCAAAATATGGTCAACCACTTGGCTAGGCCTCACTACCTTACATTCTCAGAAGAAGATGACAAGTCATTAAGCCACCCACACAATTTGGGCCTTCATATAGAGGTTATGATCCATAAGACCCGTGTCAGGTGCGTGTTGATAGATGGGGGTGCTGGGCTTAATATTTGTTCTTTGAGCTTATTAAAGGCCTTGGGTTATTCAGAAGAAGTCATTGACATGAGGAAGAAGATAACTATCAAGGCTTATGATGAAGCAAAACTAAGTTCTAAAGGATTGGTTGTTCTGCCTATCCAAATTGGTCCTGTAGAGAAAGATATTTTGTTTTAGATTGTTGATGCCGGTCCTTTGGCTTACAATATTTTGTTGGGTAGACCTTGGATACATGAGATGCAAGCAGTCCCATCTACTTATCATCAGTGTGTGAAGTTCCCTTACAATGGAGTAGAAGTTTGCATAATCGGGGATAGCACATTGTTAGTCAACACAATTTCAGCAGGGTCTCACATTCCTTTGAATAGGGAGGTTGACACTTTTGATACTACATTTGAACAATGCAAAGACAAATTCAAAGCCATGGATCTTGGCATGGGGGATTACAAAATTGATTCATTCACAAAATTGCCAATTTCCCCTAGGTCTTATGGAAAACCTTCTCAAGATATGAAGCCCTCGTCTTCAGCCATGACATTGTTTGAAAAGTTTGTAGAATCCTTAGTTCCAATTCAAGAGGAAAAAGAAGAGGTTTCCATTAGGGACTAGATTTACCGCGAGGATAAATACGAACATAATGAGGATTTTGCACCTTCTCCTCGAGCTTATGGGAGAGGGTATACATTGGTCAAGAATATGGGTTATCCAGGAGATGGTCCCCTTTGTCATCGGTTGGATGCAAAAGCTAAACCTCTTAACCATGCCCTTTTTAGATGAAGGAATAAGTCAACAGTTGGCTTAGGTTTTGCAAATAAGAAATAGAAAAGTTTCCCTATCTTAGCTGCAACGAATAGTGAGAATGACTCAGACTACACACCTAATCTCTCTAATCAGCAAGACATGTCTGATGATTGGGTGCCTTCAACAAATCTCCTTTGGGGAGATTCAAAAGATTTGACAATTGACAATCCTACTATCCTAGCTGCAATGGATAGTGACTATATGAATACTAGATTGACAATGGAAAGTGTTGCTATCCTAGCTGTGATGGATAGTAATAATGTTAGTGCTAGAGAAAGGGAAACCTTTCCTAACCTTGAGGCTTCTACATCACGAGGCCCAAATAATGATTCAGAGACAGACTCACATGAGTTCCAATTGGACTCACTTTCATATGCAATAGTTGATTTGCACATGGATGTTGTCCATACTTATAGTACTCAACCCGATGTGACCAACGAGCCTAGTGTAGGACTAGAGGATTGGACTTCTCGAATTGCCTTAGTGGATGACGCTTTGTTTGGTAGGACAAATCCTAATTGATTTCCACCTAATTGATTGGTCTCAACATCACCAAGAGCCTAAGCTCTTAAACTTTCAGAATGACTATGAAATTGCCTTTTATCTAAATGATCTTGAACCTCTAGTCTCTTCAACTAGTGAACCAACAACAAGTATGATGCAGCCTGATATTAAGTACCTCAGTCTAAAAATAAAAGAAAAATACAAAAAGAAATATGGTTCTGATGGTGAAAACCACTTTGTGGCGGTGTCAAAACCCAAAATAGTAAAAATAAATGACATATCTGAGGGTGAAAACCTCTTTGAGGTGCCTAAGGATGCGGTACTTAATAACTTTCCCAGTTACTTCCAAGACACGTCATCAGTTCTCATTAAGCCCACACAACCAGTGAATTTGAATACAGAAGAGGCTCTCGAAATAGTGCACCTAGCTCAGTCTCTATCAGTTGAAGAAAAAGAGGCATATACAAACTTTTTGCAAAAGAAGAAAATCAACTTTGCTTGGACATATTTTGATATGCCAAGGCTTGACACTAATCTTATTATGCATCATCTATCTATAGCTCCAGGAATAAAACCGATCTAACAAAGGTTGAGGAAAATGCACCCTCACGTAGCTCTTCTTGT
Source organism: Chamaecyparis obtusa (assembly GCA_027943335.1). Taxonomy (NCBI): domain Eukaryota; kingdom Viridiplantae; phylum Streptophyta; class Pinopsida; order Cupressales; family Cupressaceae; genus Chamaecyparis; species Chamaecyparis obtusa. The sequence goes on along the minus strand of BSBK01003247.1, from coordinate 79,561 downwards.
TAAAGCTGAATTAGAAAAGCTCTTACACGCAGGATTCATTCGAGCTATTGACTATGCTAAGTGGATCTCCAATATTGTTCCAGTTTCAAAACATGATGGGTCCATTCACATTTGCATAGACTTTAGAGACCTCAACAAAGCATGCCCAAAGGATGACTTTCGACTCCCAAACATAGACATGATAGTGGATATGACAGCGGGTTATGAGATATATCCCTTAATGGATGGGTTTTCTGGATATAACCAGATAAAAATATCTCCTGAAGATCAAGAGAAAACAACTTTCACATGTGCATGGGGAACCTATTGCTGGAACGTCATGCGATTTAGCCTAAAGAATGCAGGAGCAACATACCAACGAGCTATGACCATAATTTTTCATTATTTGATGCATAAGAACATGGAAGATTATGTGGATGATACCTTGGCTAAATCTAGGAAACGGGATACACACCTTGACGATTTGGAAGTGATTCTAGATCGCATGGAACAGTTTCAACGTAGATTGAATCCGAAAAATTGTACATTTGGATTTACCTTAGGTAAACTTCTAGGATTCATAATTTCAGCAAAAGGAATAGAGGTTGATCCTGAAAAGGTCCAAGCTATCTTAGCTATGCCACCTCCAAAGAACATAAGTCAAATGATAAGTCTTCAAGGATGACTCCAATCTATACGGAGATTTATTTCACAACTTGCAGATAGAGCACAACCTTTCAATAAAACATTGCATAAGGGAGTCACATGTGGGTGGAATGAGGATTGCCAAAAGAGCCTTGATCAAATAAAACAATATTTGGTTTATTGTCCAATTTTGATGCCTCCTATTCTAGGGAAACCATTGATTTTGTACATTTTAGCAAGTGTCTTCCTTGGGGGCATTGTTGGCTCAATTAGATGACACTGGGAAAGAAAAGGCCATATACTACATCAGTTGTACTCTAGTATCTTATGAGATCAATTATAATAACATTGAGAAGTCTTGTCTTGCAGTAGTGTTTGCTTCCCAAAAGTTGTGATACTATATGCTTGCTCATACTATACATTTGGTTGCAAAAATTGATCCTCTTAAGTACTTTCTTAGTAAGGCTGCCCTCATGGGTAGACTTGCTAAGTGGATGATGGTTTTATCTGAGTTTCATATAGAGTACATTGAGAGAAAGACCATAAAAAGGCAAGGTATTGCTGATTAGTTAGCTGATTTTCCAGTTATGGATAGTGTGCCTTTTCAGGTAGAGTTCCCAGATGAACACATTCTATACATGACCACTCACACTTGGAAGATGTTCTTTGATGGTTCCAACATGCAAAATGGATTAGGTGCAAGAGTATTTTTTGTTTCTCCTCATGGGTACAATATACCAAAATCCTACAAACTTTTATTCCCATGTACAAACAATATTGCAGAATATGAAGCATTAACCAATGGATTGAAACTAGCTATAGAATGGAACATAACAGAGTTGCATGTCTTTGGGTATTCACAATTAATTATCAATGAAGTCAATGAGGATTATCAAACCAAATATGATAAATTGATACCTTACAAAAAGATGGTTGATTCATTAAGATGTTACTTTACCTTTGTGAAATTTCAAATGATCCCTAGAGCAGAAAACAAAGCTGCAGATGCTATGGCTACATAAGCTTCACTCCTACAGTTGGAACAACATGAATCCAAATTTGAATTCCTAGTGGAAGAGCTACACCACCCCATATTTGACTCATTTGAAAGCAATGTCATTTGTACCCTTGTCACACATGAGTCTTCTCGCTATGGTGCTATCTATTCATATCTACGTGATGGCATCATCACTGACACTTTCAACCGTTCTGAATGCCGAAACCTCATCTATAATGCCTCTCGTCATACCCTTATCTCTGGTGATTTATATAGGAGGGGTTTAGATGGGACACTTCTTAGGTGCTTGGAAAAGGAGGAATCTGACCAAGTATTAATTGACATTCACGAGGGCATTTTTGGTGGACACTCCAATAGTCTTTTCATGGCTCGAAGGTTGCTTAGGGTGGGGAATTACTGGTCCACAATGCAAATGGATGCAGTAGCTCTCTCTAAGTCTTGCGAGAATTGTCAAAAACATGGAAACCTAATTCACGCTCCAGGGAGGTAGCTAATTCCTTCTATTTCTCATTGGCCATTTTAGCGCTGGGCCTTTGACCATGTTGGGAAAATTCACCCCAACTCATCCAGTGGACATAAGTTTATCATCACAGCTACTGATTATTTCACGAAATGGGTAGAGGCAGTCCCTCTTTCTATTGCCTCAGGAAAAATAGTTTCCCTGTTTATTCTGAATCATATTATTTGCTGATTTGGAGTGCCTTCTGAGATTATTACTGATAATGGAGTTCAATTCAAGAACAAGGACCTAAAGCATTTATGTAAGAAGTTTAAAATTAAGCAACATTACTCCTCCATCTATTTTCCACAGGGAAACGGATAGGCAGAAGCCTCTAATAAAACCATTCTTAAAATCCTCCATAGAACAGTACACAAGTATGGTAGGGATTGGCACTTACAAATCAATCGGGCACTATGGGCCTATAGAACCAACATTCGTACACCTACAAGACCTACTCCTTTTTCTCTTACCTATGGCACTGAAGCAGTGTTGCCTTCAGAAGTAGAGATACCTTCACTTAGAGTCTCTCTCAAAGGTTTGATTACAGATGAGGATTACCATGCCATGAGGTTACAAGAACTAGAACTTCTAGATGAGAAGCGTAAGGCTTCATTTGATCACATGAGAGTATATCAGAAGCGTATGTCCAAAGCATTCAACAAGAAGGTTCACCCTAGGGAATTTTAGATAGGTGATCTTGTTTTGAGAGAGAACCCTAAGAATCAATAGAACAGAGAACAAAAGGGCAAGTTTGAACCTAATTGGCTTGGACCATACATTATTACAACAGCTTTTGGTGCATGGGCATAGTTACTATCGAATGAAGATGGAGAACAGCTCCCTGAGCCCATCAACATTTTGCACCTAAAGAAGTTCTATCCTTGATGCCCGTTTCTGTCTGGGGGCATCCTTTGTACATATTTTATGATCCGAAAAAAAAATACCAAAAAAATTGATATATGATGCTGAAAAAATCCTAAAAAGCATAAAAGTCCTAAAAAAAACAAATTTTTTAAAAAAAAATTCAAAAATTCAAAAAAAAAAACAAAGAAAAAGTGCCTTGGTGAAAACTTGGAAATAGGCACCTTGGTAGCAAAAATACAAAAAAAAGAAAACAAATCAAAAAATGAAAAAAGATTCCAAGTGGTCAGAACCTGGAAACAGGCGCTACTTGAGGCCTTTGCACTCCTATTTGTTAGCATGCATCCTCCACACTTAGCCTTTCTCCATCATGCCTTGACCTTATTTGGCGTAGTCTAGAATTGGTCTTTATCTTTGTCTAGGGGGGATAACTATTAGCATAGGTTCTTTAGGTGCGTTTGTCTCTTGGGGCATTTCACAATAGGTGTTTTTCAACACCACCCCAAACAGTGTTTTTCAACACTACCCTTGCGTCGAGTGTTTCTTAACACTTATCAGATGTCTTACCCAATAGTCTAAGTATGATGCGATATTTCTCATTGATAGATGTGATAACTAGAGTTTCACTCTATGACCAACACACACACACTTAGACAATCAACTCACTTGAGATATGTTGACTTTATTTTTCTTTGTGTGTTGTCTATGAGGATTTCTTTGATGAGTGGTCTCTCCCTGAGAAGTTTTCGATGATGCATAGCTAGAAGACTGAGGGTATGAGAACATGTTTTCTTTCTTTATCTTCTTATGGGTATATTTTGTTGATCCTAACTGTCATGAGCATTTATGCTAGTCTTACTTGACACTATGGATTGAAAAGGTATTATCCTTGACTGTTTTGCGAGTGCATGCTTCTAGTTATCCTGACTTTCATGTGTCTTGATACAAGCATAATCTCGCCATATCAAACTTAGGTAATCTCACTACATTAGTCATCTTGACCTCCATGTCTTTGATGCCTAGGTGGGATTTCCACATTTCTATCTGATAAAGATCATATTCATATCCACATAGTTATGCTAGTGTGCATTGTATGATCTTACGACGCTACCAATAATGGTCAATGATGATAATTAGATATCTATAGACATTGTGACCTTGCAAGTCAACTACTTTTATAGTAGCTTGCATTCTTAGGTTCATCATAGTTTAGTTTTTGCATCTTTCATATGGAGAGAGCTCTCCTTTTTCTTATCTACGGACTAGTTGGTCAACTATGCTCATTTTCTGATTCTTCTTGATCATATCTTTCATTTCTATTCTTTCATATCACATCATTTTCTATCCATTTTCAGACTCGAAATCAAAATCCAAGTCGCATTTCCAAGTTTTCTCATTCTTCTACGCAGTTGACTGACCTTTTGAGGCATAATTCTTTGATCTTTGATGAAATTTCTTCCTTTCCATGTCTTCCAAACTTCTAGTCTTTCATTCACCCCTTTCACTTCCTCTCTCTGAGGTTTGACTTAATCATTATCCTATATCTTTTTAGTCAAACCTCATCAACCTGGGGCATATCTTCACTGTTTGATGGTTATCCTATCATGCTCCATCCTTCAATTATGATTTATTGTGACTTGATCAGGTTTATCAATTTTTTGTTCTCCTCTATCTAATTTCAATTTCGATTCCAAGAGGGCAGTACCTATCAGCTTTAATCTTTGATTCAACTTTATCATTCAGCTCAGCTTGAGATTCTTATTTTTAGACTTGATTATCACCTAGCAGTGATGGTGGTAATTTTGTCTTTTGATTTTTATCTCTTATTTTTTAGACTTGATTATTGCCTAGCAGCGATGATGATAGTTTTTTCTAAGGCTTGATTTGCACCTAGCAGCGACGGTGTTGGTCTTGTCTTTCAACTTTTGCTTATTTTTGTCCTGATGTGTTCCCAAAATGAACACACATCTGGGTTGTTTTGTGATCTCAAATTGATCTCACATTTCAATTCTTCTTTGACTGCATGTGTTCCTGAAATGATCACACATTATTCAAAGAGGGGAAAATGTATGCACCCTAAAATGGTCGCCTAGACTTTGGGCCCCCATTCAACAATTTATCAAATCCCTGAATCAATATTTTCAAAAATCAGCATTTTATCAATTATACCAATTTCCTTGATCAAATCATAATCAATTCAATATTTCCTAAGGTTTGAGCCTTATTTAATTTAAAAGAGAAAAAAATAAAAATCTTATTTAATTAATAGAACATGCTCCCTTTTAATTAATTAAAAATCTCTTTTAATTAAATAATAAAATCACTTTATCCTAAGCCTTTATTTAATTAAAAGGAATTTCCTCCCCTTTTATTTAAATAAAAAATCCCCACTTTTCTTCTTATCCTATGTTGCACAAATAAAGCATTATTCTTATTTTATAAAAAGAGAAAAAGTATTTTTTGTCTCATATGGACATTAAAGTCAACTCCTATTTTCCTATTGGAGGATATTTGTGCACAAGGATCAAGCTTCTTTTTTTCTCCACCGTTGATTAAGTCTTTTGCCTCTTAATCTCAATGGTCCATTTTCATCTCATTTCTTATAAAATGAGAGCTCTCTTCCTCATTTGCATCTTAGGTTTTCATGCTAATATTATGCTGCAAGTTTTCTAGGTCATTTGGAGCTCTCTTTGAAGACACTCTTGCAATCCAAGCTTTGAAGACTTTGTTGCATCTCATTTCATATTTGCTTTCATAGTTGCATGATAATGGAATTCTTAGTGTAGATTTTCTTTTATGCAATAGATTCATCTCACATAGTCTAAATAGGAGGGATTGTTCACATTTGTTCTTTCCTTTCATATATTAGTTGCATTGTACTTTCATTTCCATAGACTAGATTGCATTCTCATTCTTAGCTTACTTGCATTGCATTGCATACATTTGGATTTCATTAGAGATATTGGCATTTTTTCCCTTGTCTTTGATTTGGAATCTCTCATTGTGTGGTTGACTAGCAAGGTCATGAGTTCATAGCTCTAGCTGAGAGCAATTTTACAAATCTTGCAACTCCATGCATAGAGAGCTATGGATCGATTTGTGAGGGCTCATTCTTGATTTTCCTTGCATGCAATGATTCATAGAAGTGTGACAACATTTTAGCACACAAGTGTTACCAGTTGGTGGCATATCAATTGCCGGATAAGCTTTAACTTACAAAAGTACTGAGTTACTACCTGGCAAAGATGTGTCTTTAGCTATCTTGGCCTATATGTCTTCCTCAGTTAATACCAAATTTTTAACTGGTGTATCCTCTATGATATCTACAATGTGCACTTTAGGTTCCTTGAGAATTTCTTCTACCTTGGGAGCTTCTATCTCTAGAATGGGTGATTCCATTACACTTTGTTCTATTTCAAGCTTAGCATCCTTAGATATATTGGAACCTTCATCTTTTTTAATAAAAAATCCATATACTATCTTCCAAATGTTGACACTTTCCTGTACTACATCCTCAACCTTGTTTTGAAGGATTAGATAAGCTCTAAGCTTAGGATCAAATTTGGCTCGGTATTTCTCCACAATTTTTCTGATGTTGGCAGGGGTGAGACTTGACTCCACTTGTGCTAAAGTGCTCTCCCTTATTTTTTTTTCAGTATTCAGGGCATATTCCCATTTTTGTGCAACCCTGTTGCTCAACTCCTTTGGGATTCAATTCTCCAACTGAATGGGTAACATCTTGAAAGTGCAAAATATTTCAAGAATAACATCTTCAACTTTCTCTTTCTCTCCTATACTCAAACTTCCAAACTTTAACTCTTTCAAGTCATCCACTCCTCCAGAGTTTTTGATCTTGTGGAATATTTCATCCACAAAATTTTTTTTATCCTATAGTACAATCTTCTTCTTCACCTCTTCATCACTTTCAGTTTCCTCATCATCTTCTTGTACCAATACAAGTTTCCTTCTAGGCATTTTGTTTCCCTTAGTCGACACTGCCTTAGGTTGTGCAGGCTTTCGCTTACTGGATGCAAGGGATAGCTTAGGAGTTTCAATAGTTGCTCTCCTTTTTCTAGGCCTCAGCACAAGTGTCAAAGACACTCTAGGTTTTAGTATTCTTTTCTTGGTTGGGGGCTTGGCAATTATTGGTTTCTTTGCTTTCTTCTCTTCTATTTGAGTTTCTTCTTCTTCACTATCACTAGATTCACTTGGCTCTTCTTCTCCCAAACCTTGGGTTAACTCTAGTGGAGAATCCTTGTCCGATTATTTCACACACTTCTCTACATTCTTTACTATCTTCTTTCTCTTCCTCTCTAAGGTAGCATCAGTTAAACTGAAAGAGATTTTTGATTTGGCTTCCTCTAATGTCCCAAAGTAGGGTGCCTTACTATCAATTTCTTTGGCTAAGAGGGTTGTGATGGCAGCATTAGCTTCATCTATATTAATTTCATAGGGTAGTGGCATGAGCCATGAAGCCCTAGGAAGGACTGCTTGTGCATATATGAAATCTATGTCAACTAGAAAGCATATATCATTACTGTACTTCTCAACTAATGACACAGGGATTTTGCTCCTCTTCCTCATTTTCTTCTTAAACTCAACAAAATAATTGTCCATTACTCCATTAAAACTATCTCCTATCTGACCTATGAACTCACTGATTTGCAGAGTAATGGGTTTCTTCTTATCCCATATCACACCTCCATGAGTAGGAAAACTCTTCTTTACATAAAAGAATAGACAGATTAATAAAGAGCCAAACTTACACATTGAGTTCTTTGTAGTCTGGATTGAGTTGAGGTTCTCGGCAAGCTGAGTCAACTGGAGCTCGAAAAGATCATACGTGTGCCCTTTCTTAATGATTTTCCATGCCTGGTCCACTGCCATATAGGGGACACTGTCCAACTGACTGGATTGATAGAACTTGTGTGAGATAACCCTAATAGAAAAGTCAATTTCCAGATCTGCAATGGTAGAGATCATCATTCCTCATTTGTTCCATATAGCTTGTGTGTTTGCCTATATTTCCTCTTTGCTCGAACACTTCATTGTCCATTTTCCTTGAATCGTAGGGTAACCAGTGACTCATTGGATCATTTCCTTCGTTATCTTCACTGGTCCATCTTCCAGCCATATTTGCATGTCGTGTACTTGACTCAACACAATTTTTATCCATTCAACCTTAAAATTTTGTGGGAAATCTAGGGCATGCACTAACCCTTGCTCAACAACCGATTTATACTCCGGCTTCAACACTCCGTTAACACATAACTTTTCATATGCCTCCCTGATCTCGTAATCTCTAATTTCCCTAATTTTGCACATATAGCATGACCTAATGTTGTTCATCATCATCACATTTTTTGGGATTGAAGATAGGGCTTCATTCAAATCTCCTTTAATCATGGATTCTGAAATTGTCTTAAAGATTTGTGGCTTGCAGACCTCATTCCTTACCAATTGCATGTTGAAAACTTCCATCCCTTGTTTCTTCACTGTAGCAAATGATGATGCCATTTCAAATTTTAAAATTTTAGAAAGAAATGTTTTCTCGATATGTACCTTTTTCTCATAAGTAGCCTATAAATGATTTTTGCCGACAGCACACTATAGAGATTCAGAATCGACTTGATAAACAGGTTGCTCATGCTTGGAATCTCTCAAAGAAATCTCAATTCACTAGGTAAAATGAAATGAATGGAAACTTTTCACTTTTAGGGCCTCATAAATGCTCCATACAGAATTTGTAAGTGGAATACAGCTGTCTCGGCAAACTCATGCTAACCTCAGCTAACACAAGCTCGGTCAAAATAATCATTATGACATAGCTTGGTACCTATAGCATCTTGGCCATAGCAGGTGCTCGGCATACGCTGATATCTCGGTCAGAATATTGTCACTCGACATCAAAAAATAAAGTTTTCTATTTCTCTCAAATATGTCCTAATGCATCTTTAACTATGCAGATTGGACATCTACTCAGTCTTTATGTTATGAATTGATGTAAAATAAAGCTTTGTAAAATTTATTTCCAAACATACCTTTTATGCTTAATTAGAAGAAGTGTGATCACCTGATCCATCGGATTGAGTGACCTCAGATGTGCCAGCTTCACTAGTGCTTCCTTCTTCTTTCTTCTTCCATGTCTTGTCCATCTAATTTTTCAATTTTTCACAGATATCTTCACTCTGGTTCTAATAAATTCTCAGCATAGGTGATCTACAATCTTTCTTAAGATGACCTATCTTATTACATTTGTAACACACCATGCTACCAGTCATCTAGCTTTTGGATCTTCCTCAAAAATGAGTCTTCATGCAATTTTCTCCAAAGTGTCCATATTTTCCACAATAATGACAACTGTACCATGTGTTTTAATCCCAATTGTATGAGTTGTTCTTTATAGGTGACTTAGTCTATTCATTTGATGACCATCTTGGTTTAGACCTGCATTCAAATGCTTTATGCCCATACTTCTGACAGTTGAAACAATTGCCTTGAAACTTAGGTGAGGTAGGTGGGTTACTGACCTTAGACCTACATTTATGTGTCTGATGTCCATGTTTCTTATAGCTAAAGCAATGTCCATTGAACTTAGGTTTTGAATCAAACTTACCATGTTTACTTCTACATATGTTGGCTATATGTCCTGGCTTTCCACAGTGATGGCATGTGGGCTTGTTGTTCTTTGGTTTTGCATTCTTCTGTTCTCCATTCTTTGATGATTCTCCTTCTTCATTAGATGAAGCATTTTCATTTAGTCCAAGTCCAGATTTATCATCAGATCTTCTAGGTGACCTTAATAGTTCTTCAAAGTATTTTGCAGCTTCATTAGGTTTGTTCATCCTTTCATTGATTTCCTTTTCAATTCTAAGTTCATTCTTTAATTGATCATTCTCAGACCTCAGTTGGTTGATTTCCATATCTTTCCTACCCAACTCTTGATTAACCAGCAGCAGTTGATTTACCATGTCTAGCTGATTATTAGTCAGCCTTTGCATGTCACTTGTCCTTTCATCCAATCTCATTTCCATTTGTCTTTTGTCTTCTTCAACCATTATCTTGTCATCTTTAGCTTTCTTCTTCTGTTCAACAACTTCATGAAGTCTGACAGATTGAATCTCCTGTTCTCTCTTTAGATTCCTGATGTCATCATTCAGTATGGTATTATTCTCTAGTAGCTCTTTTATGGCTTTATCAATTTCTGTAGTATTTCCATTTTCAAATAATCCAGTGGTATCTTCTTCTTGATATTTTGATTCATTTTGATGAATAGCAATTTCTCTCCTTTTGCTCAAGGATTTCTTCAGTTCACCTCTGGAAAATTCCAGTTGTTGTAATGCTAGCTGTACATCAATTTTCTAATTCTCTATGACCTTTCCTAGCTTATAGACTTCCATCTCAAGATCTTTTTCTTCAAGTGGTTAGAATTTCTATGAGAAACCTTGCTCTGATACCAATTGTTGGAAATATAATTGGGAAATGTGATACTGAGAGGGGGGGTGAATCAGAAGTCACCTACTAAACCATTCTCATATAAATAAAGTTTTTCATAGCATCACCAATATTTGAACATAATCAAATGACTAACAAACTAAACATCATCCATGAAAGTATTCAAAACACATAGATTTTGGTTACCCATAAACCCTTGAAAGGTAAAATTGGGGTAGGGATGATACCCACAAATCTTCACTACTGCAGTAATAAATTTGTCTGTTAGGGCTTACAAAATTTGATCAAAACTTGATCTACCCTGTGAGGGGTCTGCTCTGTTAAAAGCTAAAAGACTTATATAGTCTACCTTGTAAAAGGATTTGAAACTTACAATAAAGTAAGCACTCGGTTAAGAGATTACAAAAAGTCTATTAGGACTACTCGGTTAAGAGATCTACCCTGATACACTGGACTGGCCAGAATGTCTCAGCACCCAATCTTTCAGTTTGCACTGTATGCAAATAACAAATCTTCTCTTTACTGTGTGATGTTGATCTCATCTATCATATCTATCTCTTTTATGTGCTTTCACTGCTTAGCTCAGTCACTGAACTTTGTCTTTGAATACTTCTCTTTTTTGAATCATACCTATTTTCTTATACCCTTCACATTCACTATCCCTTGCTACTAAGTTTTAGGGTTTAGATCTTGACCTTATACAATCAACAAAACATTTTACTGATTCAAGATCTATGGCTTAGATTAATTCCTTTTGCTGCTTAAGTCTTACTAGCGTCTGATTAGCTCTAGGTATTGCATAGGGATCAATGATTACTAAGTAGATGCGTAATTACCTCTATAATTATCTCAACAGATAAAATACAAAACATGGATGTCGGCCAAAATTGTTTACCTTGATCACTGTGCCAAAATAAACTCTTATGTCATTCTCTAGCTAACTCGGCAAATGGAGTTTTTGATACTCGACATTCACTGTACTCGGCATATGTTGATAACTCTAGGGCTCGGTAATCATTGCATATAAGACTCGGTAGAACTAGACTCGGTATCCTACAAAAATACATAGTGACCATAAGTTTACTTGGCAGTACTACTGCTCGGTAAGTAAACATTACATAGCTCATCCTTTACATAATGACTCGGTCGTAGTGATGACCGACCATCATTGCCTAAATATATGACTAAGTGTGAGTCACTAATAGTCAACAAAACTATAGAGATGTACAGTAACATGTGTTAAATGTTAAAATTTAAGTAAGTACATTACATGTGCAAGAAAGAAAAATCATAACAAATTTGATATAAAATAATAAGATTTCATAAGGGTGGGGAGAGAGAGAGAGAGAGTCTTCATGAGTGGGGAGAGAGGGATTCTTAAGGGGTAGGGAGAAAGAGTGTTAAGGGAAGAGAGAGTGAGATTCTTAAGGGGTGGGGAGAGAGAGTCTTAAGGGGTGGGGAGAGAGAGAATCTTCAGGGGATATATATATATATATATATATATATATATATATATATATATATATATATATATATATATATATATATATATATATATATATATATATTCATATATTCTTAAGGGGCAGGAAGAAAGAGTGTTAAATGAAGAGAGAATTAGATTCTTAAGGGGTGTGGAGAGAAAGTCTAAAGGGGAGAGAGTGAATCATAGGAGAGAGAGAGAGTTTGAAGGGGAGAGGGAGAGAGTATTAAGGGGGGAGTGAGAGAGTCTTAAGGGGTGGAGAGAGAGAGAGTCTTAAGGGGGGAGACAAATAGTATTAAGGGGTGGGGAGAGAGAAAATTTTAAGAGGGTGGGGGTGTCATAAGGGGTTTGGTGAGAGAGTCTTAATTGGTCTTAAACAGTGGTTAGAGAGAGAGAGAGAGAGAGTCTTAATGGGAGGGGAAAGAGAGTCTTGAGAGGGTGTGGACATAGTCTTAAGGAGTCTAGCGAGAGAGTCTTAAGGGGTGGGGAGAGAGAGTTTTAAAATTTTCCTAAGGTTTTAAGATTTTCTAACATTTTCTAATAATTTTCAAAAAAATTCAAAGGTTTTAAATTTTTCTAAATTCTCGTAAGGTTTCAAATATTTCTAAATTTTCCTCAAGGTTTTAATTTTGGTAAATTTACCTAAGGTTTTAATTTTTTCTAAATTTTCCCAATGTTTTAAAATCTTCTAATAAAAATATATATAAGTTATTAGCATTTTTTAACATCACTAACTAAAAATAATTTTAAAATAAGCAATAACATTACTAACTATAGTGGTGGATAAAGATGTAGGGGATCTATCTTTACCCTTACTACATTTATATACTATTGTGTCTTTGTAAGGGGGAAATATAGGACCTATCCCTAATCCAAATTCCCAAAATAGAGATCCAAATTGATTAATCACAAAGAAGTGATCAATGCACAAATCAATCAAACAATGGAGAATATGAAGAAAAGAGGAAATCCTATAATTCACTATAGAAACTATAGGCTTGAAACCTTAAATGAATAGAAGGAAAATACTAACCTCAAAATAGGGAAAATCTGGAAAAGACTGATTTTTGATGTCTGAGTACAGTTTTGAGGAATTCTGCAACCTGCTCTGGATTGGAAATGCCAAGACAAAGAAAACCTAGAAAATTTTGTCTTTCCGAGGTCATGTCAACTTTGACCCAAATAGAGGGGCACAATCTTACCTCAGGGCACAATTGTACCCCTCACTAAAGGTTGTCCCTGACCTAAACCAACTCCGATGAAAATTCTTTTCGCGGATCTCTGAAGTTCACTAAAGAGGGTATCCGGATCTGAACTTCAATTCATTGTCCTATACCTATACCTGAAAGGAAAAGGGTTTTTTTTGTTTGGATGGGGGGTTTTCCTTGGTTAAACCCTAGTTTGGAATCAACCTTGAAATGTAATTAAAATTACAATATGTATAAACAAAGTAAATGAAACTATTCACCTTGCTTATGTTGAAATCCTTGTGGAGGATTCGAATCCTTCAATCTACAAGTATGGATGCTCCAAATGAATGTAGGAATGTATGTAGGATGTCTCAAATCAATAGCATTAGATCTTCAACACCAATCTTGAATTGATCTTAGCATAGGAAGAAGCTTGGATGAATGTGGATGGAGAAATCTTCAACAAGAGGGCTCCATAGAGATTGAATCCTTTAATGGCTAACAATGGATCTCCTTGATGAATATTTGAATGCTTGAAGATGAATGAATTCTTTCCTTCTCCTTCTTGCTTTCTTTCACTTGAGAGCTTGAGAGATTATGAGATGAGATTTCTTGATTGTTGATATGAAAATTAAAGAGGAAGGCCTCCTTTTATAGTGATCTAGGGCACAGTCTCCTAGAGAAGGCTGACATTGGAGAATTAAATCCCAATTAACCTTAACCCCTAGAAATGGACCTAGATCAAATGCAATTTGAGAGTTTACCGTTCCAAAACCCAAAGCAGCTGACCCAGAAGCAGGACATCTCGAAACTCCCAAAATTTGAAATTTGGACCTAGGGTCAAGGTTGAGGTTGACTCTGGCCTAGGTCAGGTTTGAGGTTGACTTTGACCTAGGTCAGGGTCGAGATCGACCTTGACCCATCAGGTCATCCTTGACTCAGAAAGTCAAAAATTTTAGATTCTCAGAGAAAGTTGTCAGAAAGAGGCTAGAAACAAGGAAAGAGAAGTAGAATAAGGGGAAATTGCTAGATCCATGCAAAGACCCAATCAAGGTGCTTGACATGACCCCACACCACTTACTTGGAGGGCTAAATGCTCTTCTCATGGAAGTGCTTCCATTTTAAGATGATACATTAAGCCTCCACTTTAGCAATAGTATGGACTTGATGCAAACTCTTGGTAAAGGAGATCATAATGAAAAGATAATCTTATTGAAATCAAAGGGCCAAAAAGATCCTCAAGCCGCCAGGAACTCAATTCTTCATCAACTCCAAGATCACAATAAAAGAGACATCTCTAGAAAAGAGAGAGAAGAAGGTGTGATTATCTCACCCAATGAGAACTTATGTCCCATTATGAACCACACAAGAAAACAACACAACTAGAAAGATGGAATTGAACTGCCTAGTGAATGTGGCTACTCACTAGTCAACCCATCAAGGATTCACCCTCAAGAATATTCTATTCCATAAGAGTAAAACCAAAAAGAAAAGAGATCTAGTCTTAAGGACACCTTCGACCTTAAGGGATCAAAAATTTGAAACTAGAGGGATCAAGAGATCCTAAATAAAAATCCATGCTTTAAGGATTAGTCACTAATCCATAAAGGGAGAAAAGTAACTTGAAAAATAATATATGTATATCGAAAAGTGTGTGTGTGTGCAATAGGTGAGAAGAGCGTATACCCCCATGTTAAAGTCATTGCTTAACACTTTAACATGAGCAATGGCATTAACGGAAACATAAACAACTCCACTGATTACATTTCCACTACGAGATGCCCTGAGATGAAGACAAATCAAGGGAAATACCCCATAAACATACAGAGAACAGAGAAGGGATCTACCCATCATGGGGTCAGTATGATCATAAGATAATATATATATATGATATTATTTCAAATGAATTGACATCATTCCCCTAAGAAAGTAGAACTAAAATCACAATGGAGGAAAGATCACATAAGAGATACGAAGAAGAATCTTTTCAGACCATGACCTAGAGACCAAAAAGATTTAGTGCTACCAAGTCCCAGATCCAAGCAGATTATACAAGGAAACATTTACGAACAATAGCACAAGTACAAAATAACATGAAACAACATATAGAAGAATAGAGATACATATAGAGGAATTGTACAATAGGTTCAATTCCTTTATCACCTTATACCAACAAAGTAACAAGGGTCATATAAAATAATCTAACAATATTTAACAAACACATTACGGGAGAAGCACAGTACAATAGGCAAACACACAAAAAACCTACCATAAAGGATTGGTCGATCAAGCATGCCGCCTACTCTCCCCATCTCATTCTATATCATTTAGGGAAGGTGGGTAAATCGCAAGAGGGACTATATCCAACACAGTGGGAATGATAGCCAGTTCCAAACAAGGATCCTCTTGAGAATCACAATGTTCAATACTAGGTGTAATTGTCAATTGTGATGAAAGAAAATTAGGTAAATCAGTGTCAATGTCAATAGTCTCGTATCCATCATTAACATCATCAAGAGTATCTTCTTCATCTAGATTAATCAAAATAGGTTCTAAGATATGAATAGGATCATCATAATCTTGTATTTTAACATCATTATTAGCAACAACTTCTTTTAATACATCATGCATAGGCTAATCAAAAGAAGGTAAAGATTTTTGAAGATTATAATTATGAGCTTTAGCTTGAGCACAATGCTTCTTACGATGTTCATTAGTAGATCGATTACATTTTTCTTTACTTGAAATCTGTTGAGAACTAGGAGGAACAATTATAGGATCCTTCACAAGTTCTATAGGAGGATTAATAGGATTATCAACAAACTGATAAGTAACACTAGGAGCTTGATTAATAGAAGTAGAAACCAGAGATAAAGGAGGTATGGAAGGTGTAGGAAAAAGACCACAATTAAGATCCATAGGAGGTAAGCTTAACTCGAGAATCTTACGATGCTTATAGGCTTGATATGAGTGGAAAAGATTATCAGGTCGAGAAGGACATGAATTAGGTAATGAAGGCCAAAAGAAATCAAGGGTAGTACAATCTCTAGGCCTAGAAGGTTGATATAAACTATGATTAACCATCTTCACTTCTTCATCATGAACAAATTTAAGACACTTATGGATAGGTGAAGCAACAACATGCATGGCATTTAACCATGGCAAACCAAGCTTAACTTGAAACTAGTCAGAAGTAGGAACAACAACAAAGGTAGTGTTCAAAATTTTACCACAAAGTTCAATTGGAAAGTTAATAGAACCGATTGATGGATAAAGAAAATCATTACAAGTTTGAATCCACACATCATATGTATCATAAGAATTGTGTTGCAAGTTTTTGATAAAAAGATTTTCTTCAGTAATAACATTGACTAGAGATGTAGAATCAACAAGACAACCAAGAGTAGGTATCTAAGAAATCCTAGCATAAATGTAAAGGGGACCATTAGGAGCCTTAATAGTCTTAGAATCATCAAAGGTAATCAAAAGTTCCCGAGGTCTTTTATTCTTAGGTTATTTTCAAGGTTTAGGCTGAATTTTCAATTTAGGCTTAGGTTTTAGTTGAGTTTGAGATTGAACTTGAGATTGAAGCTGAGGTTGAGGCTGAGGTGGAGATACAGATTGAACAATATGCCCCACTTGATTAACAATGTGATTAAGTTCATCCATCTTTGAATCATAAATAATATCCATAGAAGATGGCTAAGCAATGGTATTGGTATCATGTGTAGGTAAAGGATTCATATAGATTTGAAGGTTTTGATTAGGAGGAGAGACAGATTTGTTCCCACTACCATCAAGATTATCAACAGATAAGGCATTAGAGTCAATTAAGTCTTGAACCTTATGTTTTAAAGAATAACATTTCTTAGTATCATGACCATTCTAATGATGATATTGACAAAAAGCTTTAGGATCAAAAGATTTAGATGCAATCATAGCAAGTAAAAGAGGTCGAATAGGAGGTAAAGTAACCATATTAGCAGTTAACAACCTATTCATAATAGAATGTAAAGATTTAGAGAGAGGAGTAAAAGTATGATTTAATAAAAAAGAAGTGGATGCAGAAGTGGCATTATGAGATGCAACAACTTGATTAGCAACTGCATTCGCTTGTTTGTTTATCTTGACATAGTTGTTGAATTTTTGAAATTTGTTTGGATTAGGAGCAGCATCACTTTTATCAATTGGAACAGGAGCCATTGGAGTGTTTCTCTCAAATTGACTCACTTGTAATTGATAATGATGAAGCACTGCACAAAGTTGTTGAAAAGAGGTAAATTCAGTTAGCAAAATCTTATCTCTAATATCCTTTTGCAAACTTGAAATAAACATAACGTTGAATATCAATATCAGGAACAGGATAGGAAATTTGAGCATGTAAATGCTTAAATCTACCAATAATTTCAATCAATTTTTCATTAGCACTTTGTTTACAATGCATCAAATCAATCAAAGACACTTGCGGGCCAATGTTATTTTAAAATTGTTGAATAAAAGCATTGGCAAGTTTTGGAAATGAATCAATAGAATAAGGAGGCGAGGAACAATACCATTGTAAGGCCTTGTCACGAAAATTTCTAGCAAACAACTTGGCTAAAATCCTATAGTCATGACAATAATCACTACAAAGAATTTGAAATGTTTTAACATGATGAAGAGGGTCTCCTTTTCTATTGTAATTCTCAAGACAAGGCATATCAACTTGCTGAGGAACATGAGTACTAATGACGTCTAAGGACAAAGGACTTCCCATGTCACATGTAGGAATGCTAAACTTGTTTTGAGTCAAGGATACTAGTTGTTGTTGTAAGGATGACAAAGTTTGAGCCAAACTAATGATTGTTGAATGATTAGAGGAAATAGGAGGAGTAGCAATATTAAAAACACTAGGTAAAGTGTATGAAGCTGCAGGAATGGAAGACACAACTAGAGGAACACTTGGAACTATAGTTGGAAGAGGATCAAAATAAGTAAAAGGAACATTATGGTAAGAAGGTTGTGATGTAGGAAGGGACATGGGAGGAACACTCATAAGAATAGAGGGAACTGTCACAGTCACCAAAGAAGGAGTATAGGTAGGAACACTAGATAAAGGAACAGAAAAAGGTTCGACACTAGAAACTGGATGAGTCAACCCTGAATCTTGAGCTTCTTGAGCTAAAGGTTTAATATTTGAATGCACGAGATGAGTAATACCATTTAAGAGATTAACACCTTGATCACTATCATGAATAACTTTCTTAAGAGCCTCTATAGCTTGAATGGAATCTTGATTATGGTTTTCTTGAATAAACCAATTACCCATTTTATGAAGTTCAGTTGAAAGTTTTTGGACTTGTTTAGGAGGAGCTCTTAAAGTATCATCCTCATCATGAGATGAGTGAGAAGAGTTTTTCTCCATAATAGGATTGGAATCATGAATAATCAAACTATCATCTGGGATCCTAAGGAAAGGAGAGGAAGATTCAGGATTAAAGGCAGCCATGAGTCTACAACTTCTTCTAACCAAAATATTATAAGTAGGACTAGTAGTAGTAAAGCTCATATACCAATGCAATGCAAATGAACTAAACTGGGAAAACATAAAGCATGAACAAATGAATATTTTTGTATTTTTAAGAGATTTTTGCAATTTTTTTGTATATTTGAAATAGAAAAGAGAATGCAAGATTTAACATAAAAGGAAAATATAACACCAAAAAGATACAAAGGGAAATCTAACACCATAAACACAATAGGGCATCTAATTCTACAAAAGAAAAGTGGGTAAGCGCGTCGGGTTCACCAAAATGTAGTGGTGGATAAAGATGTAGGGGATCTATCTTTACCCTTACTACATTTATATATTATTGTGTCTTTGTAAGGGGGAAATATAGGACCTATCCCTAATCAAAATTCCCAAAATAGAGATCCAAATTGATTAATCACAAAGAAGTGATCAATGTACAAATGAATCAAACAATGGAGAATATGAAGAAAGGAGGAAATCCTATAATTCACTACAGAAACTATATGCTTGAAAACTTAAATGAATAGAAGGAAAATACTAACCTCAAAATAGGGAAAATCTAGAAAAGACTGATTTCCGATGTCTGTGCACAGTTTCGGGGAATTTTGCAACCTGCTCTGGATTAGAAATGTCGAGACAGAGAAAACCCATAAAAATTTTGTCTTTCTGAGGTCAGGTCAACTATGACCTAGATAGCGGGGCACAATCTTACCTTAGGGCACAATTATACCCCTCACTGAAGGTCGTCCCTGACCTGAAATAGCTCCGATGGAAATTCTATTTGTGGATCTCGGAAGTTCACCGAAGAGGGTATCCGGATCTAAACTTCAATTCACCGTCATGTACCTGTACCTACAAGAAAAAGGGTTTTTGTTGTTTGGATGGGGGGTTTTCCTTGGTCAAACCCCATTTTGGAATCAACCTTGAAATTTAATTGAAATTACAATATGTATAAACAAAGTAAATGAAACTATTCGCCTTGCTTATGTTGAAATCCTTGTGGAGGATTCGAATCCTTCAATCCACAAGTATGGATGCTCCAAATGAATGTAGGAATATATGTAGGATGTATCAAATCAATGGTATTAGATCTTCAACACCAATCTTAAATGGATCTTCGCATAGGAAAAAGCTTGGATGAATGTGGATGGAGAAATCTTCAACAAGAGGGCTCCATAGAGATTGAATCCTTCAATGGCTAACAATGGATCTCCTTGATGAATATTTGAATGCTTGAATGCTTGAATGCTTGAAGATGAATGAATGCTTTCCTTCTCCTTCTTGCTTGCTTGCACTTGAGAGCTTGAGAGATTATGAGATGAGATTGCTTGATTGTTGATATGAAAATGAAAGAGGAAGGCCTCCTTTAATAGTGATCTAGGGCACAATCTCCTAGAGAAGGCTAACATTGGAAAATCCCAATTAACCTTAACCCCTAGAAATAAACCCAGATTAAATGTAATTTAAAAGTTTACCATTTTGAAACCCGAAAAAACTGACCCAAAAGTGAGAAAATAAAACTTTCTGAAGCCCGACATCCCGAAACTCCTAGAATTTGAAATTTGGACCTGGGGTCAGGGTCGAGGTCAACTTTGACCTAGGTCAGGGTCAAGGTCGACCTTGACCCATCAGATCATCCTTGACCCATAAAGTCAAAATCTTCAGATTTGTAGAGAAAGTTGTTAGAAAGAGGTTGGAAAGAGGGAAAGAGAAGCAGAATAGGGAGGAAATTGCCAGATCCATGTGTAGACACACAAAATTGGACAAATGCTTTTAAAATTGCAAAAATCAATTAAATGGATTAAAATCATTAAAATGCATTAAAAGGGATCAAATCAATTAAAAATGGACATAATTAAATAAAGTTGGACAAAATCAATTAAAGCAAAGGAAAAATCAAATGATGATGTTAAATAATTAAATCAAAGCTTAAAGGAGCCAAAATCACTACATAATTGATTTTAATCAATTAAGTGTATAGTTTTTCAAATCAAAAATAAAAAATGAACCTATTACCCTTACATGGCTAAATTTAATTAATTAATTGAATTTAATAATTCCTAATTTCTTTCAACAAAGTTGAGCAACCAATAAGAATTGAGGACAAAAAGACATAAATCACTCAAAAAGGATGAATCTCAATCACTCATTTTAAAGATTCAATCTCAACCACTCAATCTTGTCCTTTTGTCCAAAGCTTTGAGACAAACCTTTAAATTGTCCCCCCATTTATGAACAAAGCAAAGTATTTGACTCAACCTAAGGGATAATCATGATTACTTCACTCCACCCCCTACCCTTGGGAAGTTACTATAAATATGAAGCATTTTGAGAGCAATTATCATCTTAGAACTTCATTTGAAAAGCATTGTTACTATAGGCAATTGAGAGCATTCTAAGAGCAATTAAGAGCATTTAGAATAATTTGCATTATATCTTGTCAGTTTGAGCTAGATTAAGCATTGAATGAGCATTGTAGAAGCATAGTCGAAGCATAATTTCTCATTTTAGAAGTGTCACTAGTGAGGATTTGAGCTGAGAGCTTCACTTACCACCTCTTTCTAGAGAACCATGAGATGCTATAGATCTTAGTTTCAATTCTAATTAGATTTGCATTGTATTTACTTCCCATTGTTTCTATTAGATCTTAATTTCATGAAGGTGATATTCATCATCACAAAATGGTGCCCACTGTGGGGCTCTAAGCCTCATTTTATCATTTTCATCATAAATTGCATGCTTGTATTTTCTATTTTCTGTGAATATCTTGTAGGAAACTGGTGAAGTCACGCTTATGGGAGATCTATTCATGCCTGCAGTCATTTTACTGCTGCCTACAATCTCTGTACTGATGCCTTTTATCTAGAGATTCACGCCTGGCATGCGACTTTGATCCGGTATTAATTCCTTTGTAGTCACTTTCTTATCAGAAGCTCATGCCTACGAAAGCAACGCATTCAACCTTTGGATCTTAAAGTCATGCCTGTGACTCAGGAAGTATCGCTTTGATAAATTCTATTGTCACCTGAGTTAAAGCTTTGCTTCGCACTTTTCAATATCAATCATGCTTTGAATATTTCTAATTCTGCTTAGTGTTGCTAAGGTGTTGCTTAGCAATAATCATTTTCTGCAATTTTTAGTTATGTTCACACTTTGGAATAAAATTTTCATGCCTGCGTAATTTTTAGTATCGCCTGTGGCACTGCAGAGTGTCGCTTGCTATCAGTAAAGTTACACCTACTAACAGTTTATTCACACCTATTAGCTGGACAATGTCACCTGCTACCTATTGTTTGTATTTACTATTAAATTAATTAAATCATTTGTCTAACTCCCTGTTTGTGTGATTTAATAGTAAATGAGAAACCACATAAAGGTGCAGAAGCCTGAAAGTAGATTCAACTAAGAAGGAAAGGCACTAGCAAGGAAGATTAAGAAAGAAAATATAGCACACATCAAAGTTGTCCTTGAGACTACACAAGACGAGGATAACCAGGTATTCCAGCATTATCTTAAAATTGTTGAAGCATACAAAGAAAATTTTGTTTCTTTAAATTGGATTTTCAGTCCTTAGATCAAGTTTTCTTTCAAAATTTGCAAATAAGCTCTATAAAATTCATACATAAGTATTGCTTCTTCAAGTTTTGATTTTGGTTTCCCCTCATAGTGTTTGTTAGAGTTGACTAACTTGTTGGGGGACTAGCACATTTGGAGGAGGCTATTGCCAAGGTGAGTTGAAAAAAAATGACAAAACCTTTCAAAAATGCCCCTAGCTTAGGCTAGCTACAAAGGAAAGGTATTCTTCTATTCAAGCTTGCACTTGATTAAATTGTGGCATTACTTTTGAACATAGCTTAATTAAAATGGGAAATGAACAAAACACTTCAATTTTAAGAATCTCCTTGTTAAGAGATTGGGAAAGAACAAACTTGTGTTTGAATGTTTGGAACAAAGAAAGACAATATGGATATGCTCTTCACTTTTTAAGTGAATCAAATTCCCAAACTTGTCAGCCTAAGTTCATTTCTTGCTTTCTATATACATGCTAGAGCAATAGTGGGCTCGCCTCGTGAGTTTGCCTTAACGAGGCCAATGAGAGGGACAACCCAAAGTGGGATACGCTCGCTTTTACCGCAGGGATCCAACCCACTATAAAATGAAATGCATACATCCTTACTAGGGTGTGTGACAAACGGATCTTGAATTTTTTGAATTTCCTCTAGTAATCCTCACAGATTGTGCAAAATCGTACCTTGGTGCATGTGGGAAACCCCTTAACATACTTGGGGGATGAAAATTTAAGATCTATTTGAACGGAATCCACAATAAATCTTGGATAAAATAGCAAGGCCACCTTTTAGAGCCATGTTTACAAGCCAAAATTGACTTTAGGTAGGCTGTTTGGAATTCTTTCTTGTGTTATACTTGTGAAAAATGTTTGAGAATATACACACTAGATTTTTTTTAGGGACATGATGATAAATTGATGTGTGTGTTGCGATTGTTTTTTATTTTCAAACAAAGATATTTCAAAAGACCCGATCTTAAATGTTTAAAAAATTCAAAATCTTACAACCTGGTCAGAGAAGTGTCGCTTATGCACAAAATAATCCCAACTATCAGAGGCTCAGTCATGCCTATGACTTGTATGAAAATGCGTAGACACAGTAAAGTCACACCTAGAATATATTGAAACACACCTGATAAAACTGGACAATTGCCTATCAATAGGAAAGTGCCGCCTAACAATATACCAGTACACGCATATGCAAAATTCAGTCACACCTATAATTAGTTCAGTGACACCCAGAAATCTAAAAGGGAAAACAGAGAGTACTTGCAGGGGAGGTCAAAAAAATTTGATCACATATTTGAGTACCCTTTTCCATGTTTTTACTGTTCTGACCTTGAGTCCAGTAAAAAATCCTATTCTACACCATTTTTTTCAAAATTTTACAAAGGATTAGGGCACGAGCAATATTGACTCTTATTCTCCAAGGTTCATGCCTATTTTTACTAGATCTTACTACATCAAGAAAACCTTACAAGAAGATGAAAGTTACTTGAGTCAAGAACTCCCTTACCCAGGAGATGAGTCTACCACTCCTAGAATACCCAAAAAATCACCTGAACAAGAAGGGGAGGATAACATGATGTACTATGGTAGTTTGGGTAATAAGGGAAATAGTCACATCGACCCCAATAGCCAAGGTGATGCCAATAATGGGGGCATTAATATGAATAATCAAGATAACACCAATAGTGGAGGGGTGGACCAAAATACCCAAGGGATTGACAACACTCACAATAGAACAAACACCGAAGTAATGACAGAAGATGCCATGGATGAAAAGGTTAGTGAGGCTATGCAATGTCCCTATTTTTGAAAGCTCATGGAGAAGGCAATGGATAGGGATAGAGAAAATTATTTTATGGATTTAGCCCAGAAAGGTCTCAAGCTTCCCTGTGATTACGATGTTAACCAACTCAAACCACTGGAAGTTGAAGAGAGTCCCTTAGACATCATGAACAAGCAGTTCAAGATTTTTCAAATGCAATTGGATACCATTAAGCAAAGCGGGGCTCCCAAGCCTTTCTCCATAGAAGCGTTGTGTCTGTTCCCATTTGATAAAAGCTTGGTCATGGTGTCATTCCCAATCAATGTAGTGTTTCCCAAGTACAACAAGTATGAAGGAACATCAGATCCCCAGGATCACTTACGTGAGTTTTGTGCATTGAGCTTAGAGTTCATGCATTATACAACCTATTTAATGATACTATTCCCATGAAGCTTAGGAGGCATGGCTATGGAGTGGTTTTCTAAACTACCCTCCAGCATTAAGACCTTCGAAGAGCTCGCTTTGAAATTTGTGGCCCATTACTCATATAACATCAAGCATGAGGTCACAATGATAACATTATGTAACACTAAACAAAAAGATGGAGAAGCTTTCCTCACTTTTCTACAAAGATGGAGGACAGTTTTTGCAAGATATCCTAGGACCGTGCCTGAAAAAGAGAAGATGGATATCTTCATAAATAGGCTAAGCAATGAAATGAACTACCGATTACAGATGCAATTTCCCAAGACCTTCCAAGATTTGATTGAGAATGGAGGAAGTGTTGGTTAAAATCAGAGAACTAAAATTGTATAAAGATAATAAGAAAAACTCCAACAACAATAACTCCAACAATGGCAATAATTAGAAGAATAATTGGTTCAATAGTAATAGTCAGTATAAGAACAACAATAAGGGAATTGTTAATGATGGGGTTGTGGATGCTAGCAACTTGAAGGTGGTCCCATTTTCTCTTACAAGGACACCTAATCAGGTGAATAATACCAATCAGACCTCCGATGCACCTTCCAATAACAACGCTAATAATGGCAACCAAGGAAATAATTCAAGGAGTAATAAATTTGATAAATATTTGGTGTCAACTCCTCAAAGGAATTTCACACCCTTGGGTGAACCCCTCGAAAAGGAATTAAAGACCCTCATGGCTAATAATATCATTACTCTACCCAGCATTCAACCCTATGAACCCAACAAAAAGCCTAGTTGGTGGAGTGCCAATAGCCATTGTGAGTACCACAGAATTCGGGGGCACACAACAAATGAATGCTTGCAGCTAAAGAATATAGTGCAAGATTTAATTGATAGTGGCACAATCACCATTGATGGACCTCAAAGCAATGAAGAGCATACAACATTCAAACAACCCTTCTATAAACATTACAAAGGGGAGTCATCTAATGGCAAGAAACAAAGCACCAATAACATTAACTTTGCGCCACCTTATGATAACATTGTGAATGCTATAATAATCAAGGAACAACCCCAAAAAGAGACATCAAATGTTATTACAAGAGGGAATACTTTGAAGATTACCCTACAAGGGGTTGCTCCTAAAGTTATTAACACTCCGCAGTCCAACATTGTGATCAAGCAATCTTCTACAACAACAAAGCCTTATAGCTTGGTAGATCAGTTGCAAAGAACTCCATCACAAATCTCTATCTTGGAGCTATTGAAGCTATCCCCTAACCATAAAGAAATTTTAGAACAGGCTCTAGTAGAGACGAATGTTCCTACTAAATTAGAAGAGGGAAAGTTCCAAAACATGGTAGGTCATCTCATAGCACCTCATTGCTTGTCATTCTCCGGCCAAGATGACATGCCTATCACTCATCCTCAAAACCTACCATTGCATATAGAGGTTTTGATTGGATGCCATAGATTCAAAAGAGCTCTCATTGATGGAGGAGTTGGCCTTAACATTTGTACATTAAGTCTTGTTAAATCCTTAGGGTTGTCCGAGTCTTACATTGATCCTATGAAAAAAATCACCAGTAAGGCTTATGATGAAGCTGAAAGGGCCTCTAAAGGCATGATCATATTGCCCATTCAAGTGGGACCTGTCAAGAAGGACACCAATTGCCAAGTATTGGACATGAAGTTAACTTATAATATTTTGTTGGGGAGACCATGGATCCACGAGATGCAAGTAGTCCCATCCACGTACCACCAATGCATCAAATTTCTGTACATGGGTGAAGAAATCACGGTTGGAGGGGACTCAAACCTGTTTCAATATTGCAATGCACTCAAACACCTTCATGAGTTATTTATCCCACATAACCAAGAAGGAATCATTCAAAGAGTCACCATTGAAGATACCAAAATGGATGATCCTATCATAACATTAAATGCTACTCAAAACCCTCCTCAAGCTAGCTCAATGACATCAACTAAGGGAAAGGAAAAGATGAGCTACGAGGGTCCAATTATAAAGGAGGGTTCAAATCAAGCACCTATATCAGAGATGGTGCCCTAAAAACCCACTAGAGAAGAAAAAGATAAAGCTAAAAAGAAAAATTATAAGAAAATGGATGAGATGATGGATGCATTTGATAAACAATGCAAAATTAGTTCAAAAGGAGTAGGGGAATACTCTATTTCCCTATTCAACATGCCCACATCTCCATGAACACATGGCAAACCATAAAAAGAACACTTGCCTCATAAGTACAACTCTTACTTTGTAAGAGAAAGTAAGAGAGTTGCATTCGACAAGGAAGAGAATGAAGTCCTTCAATGGCTTTATCATGATGAAGAGGATACCTCAAACACTCCCATGGAAAGAATCCAGCATGTTAATATACAAACCGAGCAATATGGGAAATGGTTTGAGATAATGCAGAAGATGGGATACAAGGGAAGAGGACCCTTAGGCCAAATGAATAGAGGCTTACTAGAACCCATTGAACCTGCTTGGAGGGAAAAATAAGAAAGATCCGGAGTAGGTTACCAATACAAAGGCGAAAGCTCCAGCCCAATGCAAGATTTCTATCCTCAAGTAAATGCCTTAGAATCTGATGGAGATAGTGATGACTCTCGAGATTATGAGTGGGACACCCTATTTGATGAATCATGTCAATACAAAGAAGTAGTCACAATACACACGTATGCAAAGATCCGAAGGCAAGAAACTCAAGTCAATGAAGAGCCTAATATACAAGGTCTTAACATAGGACAAGCATATACAAGTCCACCATGGATAGATACATTTTGGATGCCTTCGGAGGAGGGAGACTCAAACATTAGTTTTAATCCGCTCGTGGCTTTTCCCACACTATTTCCCATAGAAGTCGACGAGGGCTCAAGTGAAGGGGATTTTGACCCTTCTTCCATGGACCATCTTGAGGAAGCACACATCATAGATCTAAACAATACAATGTACGAACCCTCAAATGAAGTCATGTCTATAAACCAAACTGATGAAAACTTTCCCAATGAAACCTTGTCCTTAATAAATCCCCATCTTATTGATTGGGACCAAATCGAGCCAAGTGACCTGCTTTACTTCCCAAATGACCAAGCAGCAAACCAATACCTTAATGCGGTTGAGCCCTCTTTCACCAATGAATTCAAACCAAACATGATAGAAGCAATGGGGGTTCAATCTCTTAGTCAAAAGCAAAAAATGAAAAAAAATAAGAAAAAGAAAAGTTCTAGTGCTGAAAACCATTATGCGGCAGCATTAGAACCCAAAAAAGTAAAGATAAAAGATGTTTCCTTTGGTGAAAACCCAATTGTGGCATCAAAGGAAGAGAGATTGGATACTCTGCTAGAGCTGATAGAAAAGGTTAACATTGGGATGGAAGTGGATCCAAAGTTTATACACTTGGCAGTATCTCTTACACCTCTAGAAAGAGAGGACTTCATCAAGTTCTTCCAAGAACAACAAGTAAACTTCGCATGGTCATATGCCGACATGCCCAGCTTAGATCCTATCTTTATAATGAATCATTTGAATGTTAGACCATGGGTTAAGCCCGTTAAGCAAAAGTTGAGGAAAATGCACCCACACATAGCTCTTTTGGTCAAGGTAGAATTAGAAAAATTATTGAAAGTGGGATTCATAGGGGCAATAGCTTATGCTGAATGGATATCTAACATTGTACCAGTCACAAAAGATGATAAATCCATTTGAGTATGCATGGATTTTTGAGATCTCAATCTTGCTTGTCCTAAGGATGATTTCCCACTTTCGAGCATTGACGCAATAGTTGACTTGACAGCGGGTCATTCCATGTACTCCCTAATGGATGGTTTCAGTGGGTATAATCATATCAAAATTGCACCTGAAGACCAGGAGAAGATCACCTTTACTTTCCCTTGGGGCACTTTTTGTTGGAATGTCATACCCTTCGGACTTAAAAATGTCGGAGCCACATATCAAAGGGCCATGACAAGTATCTTCCACGACATGATGCATTCATTCTTAGAGGATTATGTGGACGATATATTGGAAAAATCCCACAAAAGAGAAGAACACCTCCAAATTTTGAAAAAGATATTCATTAGGTTGGAGCAATTCAAAGTCAGATTAAACCCAAAGAAATGTGCCTTTGGTGTCCAATCTGGCAAGTTATTAGGCTATATAGTTTCAGCCAAAGGAATTGAAGTAGACCCGAAGAAAGTACAAGCCATAATGGATATGGAGATACCAAAGAACATCAGCCAAATGAGATCCTTACAAGGCAAAATACAATCCATAAGAAGGTTTATTTCCCAATTGGCCGAAAAATGTCATTCCTTCACCAAGTTGCTACATAAGGATACTATATTCATGTGGGATGAGGAATGTGATCAAGCTTTCACATTATTAAAGACCAATTTGATAAATCCACCTATTCTCATGCCACCAATCAAGGGAAAAGTATTGCTTTTGTACATATCTACTACTGAAAGATCCCTAGGAGTGCTTTTGGCGCAAGAGGATGAACAAGGAAAGGAAAGAGCTATCTACTATTTGAGTAGGACATTGATCAAATAAGAACTTAACTACAAATTCATGGAAAGGGCTTGCCTAGCAGTTGTGTTTGCATCTCAAAAGTTGAGACATTATATGTTGATGCATAAGGTCAAGCTAATTGCCAAAATTGATCCTCTCAAATATTTGTTAAGTAAAACTGCCTTAACAGGTAGGATAGCCAAATGGGTTATGATATTGAGTGAATTTGACATTGATTATGTTGATAGAAAGGAAATAAAAGGGCAAGTGATAGCATATCACTTAGCTGAAAACCCCATGACTTCTACACAAATTATCCAAGTGGAATTTCTGGATTCTGCCATTGTAAACATAGAAGCAAAATAGTGGAAGTTATACTTTGATGGCTCCTATACTCAAGGAGGTTTTGAGGCTGGCATACTATTGGTCACTCCTCAAGGGTACACCATTACTAAGTTGTACAAACTCTTGTTTCTATGCACAAATAATATTGTGGAATATGAGGCACTAGTCATAGGCATCAAAATGGCCTTAGAGT
This sequence comes from Chamaecyparis obtusa, assembly GCA_027943335.1. Classification (NCBI taxonomy): domain Eukaryota; kingdom Viridiplantae; phylum Streptophyta; class Pinopsida; order Cupressales; family Cupressaceae; genus Chamaecyparis; species Chamaecyparis obtusa. The sequence continues at coordinate 50,076 of BSBK01003247.1, read as the reverse complement.
GGAACATCACAGAGCTACAAATATATGGAGATTCTCAACTCATCATCAATCAAGTCAACAATGAATATAACACTAAAGATGAAAAGTTGATGCCATATAAGACCATGATTGATGGATGGAAGAAGTACTTTGCCTTGATCACTTTTGAGCAGATTCCTAGAGAGAAAAATAGAGCAGTTGACGCCATGGCCACCTTGGCTTCCTTGTTACAAAAACCTGATCAAAATGAGAAGTATGAGTTTTTGGTGGAAGAGTTGGTGAAACTGGCATTCGACCTTCCCAAAACCAAATTTTTTCCCTATTACATGGACATGACTCCCCTTGGTATGGCCCTATATATGCATATCTCAAAGACCAAGTGCCACCCTTAGACCAAACCTGAGCTCAAAAATGAAACTTTATATGCCAATCAGCCCATTACATAATCCTCTCTGAAAAATTGTATCATAAGGGTCTCGACGGGACGTTACTTAGGTGTCTAGAGGAGGAAGAGTCTAGATTAGCTTTGCATGAGGTTCATGAAGGCATTTGCGGGTCACACACAAGCGGGTTAAATCTAGCTAAGAAAATCCTTCGCTTAGGGTATTTCTGGAAGACATTAGAAAAAGATGCTTGCCACTTTGTCAGGATATGCAGTAAATGCCAATGTCATGGCGACATGATACATGCACCGACACAGGAATTACACCCATTTGTTACACCTTGGCCTTTCTATCAATGGGGGTTTGATCTAATTCGTGTCATATACCCACCTTCTTCAAATGGTCACAAATATATCATAACAGCAACAGAGTATTTCACTAAGTGGCTTGAAGCGGTTCCTTTGATCATGGCCACGGGTAAGCAAATTTCCATGTTCATCTTGAACCACATCATTTGTAGATATGACATTCCTCATGCCATCATAAAGATAATGGAAAACAATTTAAAAATAAGGACGTGGATGAACTTTGTGCTACATTTCATATCACTCACCACTCCTCATCAATCTATTACCCTTAGGGAAATGGGCAAGCCAAAGCCACGAATAAGAATATCTTGAAAATCTTGAAGAGGTCGGTCAATAAATCAGGAAGGGATTGGCATGTGCAAATTAATCCAGCATTATGGGCCTATAGAATGAGCATTCGAACGCCTACAGGAGCCATGCCATTTTCATTAGTCTATGGTGCTGAAGTAGTTCTACCATTAGAGGTTGAAATCTCGTCTCTACGAGTGTCATTACAAGGATTGATCACAGATGAGGACTATAGAGTTGCTAGACTTCAACAATTAGAGTTACTTGAAGAACACCAAACACAAGCTTATGAGCACCTAAAAGTGTACCAAAATAGAATCTCGAGGAACTATAATAAACATATCAAACCGAGAGTCTTTCAGGTAGGAGACTTAGTGTTGTGAGAGAACCCAAAGAATCAAGTTGAAAGAGAGAAGAAAGGCAAATGGGAGGCTAATTGGCTTGGCCCATTCATCATAGTGTCTTCATTTGGCATAGGAACCTATAAGTTATCAGATTGTGACAAAGAGGAACTTCAAGAACCCATCAACAATATCCATCTCAAAAGGTTCTACACATGAGGGAGATGAAAGAGTATAAAGAGTATTAGATCAAGAGCATCATATTTATTGCACATAGTCAAAGAGATCTTGAAAAATACAAAAAAATTGAAAAAAAGAAAAATACAAAAAAAGAAAAAAAAAGAGAAAAAAGTGCCTTGGTGAAAACCTAGCAATAGGCACCTTGGTAGCAAAAAAAAAGAAAATGATCCAGAAGGTGAAAACTTGGTAAACAAGCGCCTTTTGTTCCCTTAAGTTTGTCTTTCCTAGTCACATATGTCCATATTGCATTTCCACCATCCCATTTGCACAACTACCATTGCATCTGTCATTTGTACATAGTCATAATAAAGCCATTCAGTCACATTGTTGCATTGCCTATTAGCCCTAAGTTTGTCAACCGATCACATTTATCACTTGGGGGCAGAAGAGGATTGGAAATTTGGTACCAAATGGATTCAACAAGTGCTACAATCAGTCACGTCAGAGAGAGATTGGTCAGAGTTTCAGAAGAGTGGAAAGTTTATTGAACCTTTGATGGATATCATTGTTCAAAAGCCTATGTATATGATCCTAAAACATGATCCTTGAGCCTACATTGACTTTATAACTCAGGATTAAAAATTGACAAAACACCTTAAAGATTAGAAGGCTGGGAAATACTTTTTGAAAATCAGGAAACATGGCAAAACACTAGAAAGATTTCTTTTTGATAATCTTTATGAAATTGACTTTTATCACCTCTTTTGAGCTATTTGATGATGTTTCAACTAGATTAGCCATGAGAAAGACGTTATATTTTATTGCCTATGAGTGATTTTTTTGAGGAAGATTCATCAACTTATGAGAGTTTGTCTAATGACATGGTCATCAAAGAATCATCAAGGACTATCTTATAAGAGGATGGATTGACCTTTGCTTGTTTATGCAAATGGATCCCTTGGCTATTTAGATCTTCTATATCTTAATACCAAAAATCCACTTGCAACATTGAATCTGTTGACACCGGTATTCAGACTCTCATAGTTTGGTCATCCAACTAGTGAGGGTTGTACTTGGTTCAAAAGGAGGTTACCAAAAAGCAATAAAAAGTGGTATTCATATCATCATGATGTGGTCAGTGATGATTGTACTAGCTTTCCGGTCCCAAAATGCTCAATGATGAAAATTTATTTCCATGACATTTCTTTGCTAAAAACTGGTGACACTTAGGTTGCATTGCATTGCATTATCATGTTAGATTAATTGCATTATCATGTTAGATTAATTGCATTTGATTGTGGTTAATTTTCCAAGGGCAAAAGGGGGTAGATCAATAATCTTGGTTAGTCAAAACATTAATGAAATAAGGGATTCCATCAAACGTCTTACTCTTGATCAATCAAAACAATGAAAATGAGATTATCTTTTGCATTCATGCATAGCATTAATCATTAGACATTATCCATATAGCAGAAAAAGAGAAAAACATCCATACATCATTTGCCTACATATAGCTAAGGATAGAATTGCATTGGCATTGAAAAATTCAAAAACATAAGTGGCATTTCCATAAAACATTTTGCATCCATACATTGAGAAAAGAGAAAATCATGTCATAAAATCCATACATCATTGCATCATTTATTTATATCATAAAATAAGATAATTGCATCCATAGCATAAATTCATAACACATCATATAGCTGCATAAAAGATAATCTCATAAACAACTCATCAAGGAGAACCAAGGAGTATATCATCATATATCATCAAAAAAAGAAGAAGTATTCATCAATGATCCATCAACTCACTCTATCCAGATATAAGGTCATACAAAATGGTACATCAAATGGTCCACTCAATCAAAAAACATGGCATGTGATACAAGTACATCAACCATGAGTGAATCTGTCATCAAGAAATCAAGATCCTGTAGGACCAGATCCATCTGGACCTCTACCATTCTATGGAGGAGGAGCCTGGGAAGTGCTTGCTCCACTCTATCTCTGTACCACAACTGACATAAACTACTACATCAAGGTGGAAACCTGATCTAAATGCCCAACAACGGTGGACATATTTGTCCTCAAAGACTGAACCTCTCATACTACAACACCTATAGTAGGAGCATCCTATGAACCCTATCCATGATCATGTGGCTATTGATCCTGTATAGGCACCTGCTGTGTCACAACCTGATCCTGTTGTGCTACATCATCATCTTGCTGAGCCAAGGCTACTCTCTGCAACTATACCAAAGGATCCAATCCACTGGGAATCTACCTAGCCGCATCAACATGAACCTGTCTCTGTTGTCTCTGATGTCGGTGAGCTCTAGGTTGTCTATCTGCTCTAGGTTGTCTATCATGTGCATCATCATGACCCCTAGCATGATCTCTATCCCTCACATGACCATGTCTCACCCATCCTCTATCAACAATAATCAGAGGATCTCTCTACCCTCCTTGTCTCCTCCATCTACCACCACCACCTCCATCACCCCGACTTGGGATAGGCTCTGCTGGATCAGTGAAATGAGTAAACCTGTTACGAGCCCACCAATTGGTAAACTCATGAGACATACCTGCATCTGCAACACCAGAAAGCATCTCCCACCTACAATAAGCCATACCAGCAATATGATCTAAGGCAAACTGATAATCAATGAGAGGACCCCACATAGATCTCTATGCCTGTACTCGAGCATATAGTGCTGCGCCCTGTGGCATATCCTGTGTTTGACCATATTGTCTAGAAACCCTACCAAAGTAGAAGCACTCAATAGTGGTAGTAGTGCAACCAATCATCCAGCAAGAGGCAAACATATATGGTAACTCATCATCATCCTCCCTCCACAGCTCGCAACCCCTGTATGGTCTCCATAGAACCTGATCTAGGTCATCAATCTTTCATCGCTAGTAATCCAGATGACCTAAATGATGCTGCATAACCATCCCAATAAATAGGAAAGCATATGGATAACCCCGAGGCTGAACCCTGTTAGAAATGGGCCTAGTGATGGGAAGATGCTCCCATATCCACAACTGAAGAACCACTGCACCAGCTGACAAAGATGCACTTGCTCGATAGACTACCTCGTGAAAATCATGATATAACTGGGAAAGGACGCATGAACCCCAATCAAAATGTTGAGGATGAGCAAGAAAATCCTCGAATATCCTACCCCATCTGATGGAAAAACCATGACCTCGCCAGTCAAGAAGAAGTAAATCATCAATCAATGCGCCAAGTACTACTGGAAAGGTAGGAAAGGAAGCAAACTGAGGCCAAGTGATCATATCACCATCATCAATAGAATTGTCCCTTAAAACTCATCAACAGACAGTAGAATCATAGATAGAATCATAATACACTACCTCTCCCCTGCAGGGGATACGTAGTAATCGATACACGTCCTCAGGCGTGATCATCATCTCTCCATAAGGCAAATGAAATGTGTTGTGATCAAAGTGCCATCGCTCCGCTACTGCAGTCAGTAAACCATGGTTCAGCTGGAATCATGGGAGATCAAGGAGAAAACTCAAACCACACAACTCAATCACATGGAACTCAGCATTTGTAAAAGTTTGGCCCAAATCAATGACCCAAGAAGCCACCGTCCGGATGTATAAAGTAGGGAAGTTTTCTTGTTGGCAAAGAAAAGGAATCATATCAGTATATCATATCAAGGAATTATCTCATGTCAATCAATTCTATCAAATGAATCAAGCAATCACACCAAGTACCATTTGTTTGTTTCTCTGTGTCCTGAGAACGAAGTAGCAGTATCAAATCATATCGGTTTTCACACTGACTGATTTATCCTATCAATATCCTATCCTAATTGGATTGACACATCACATTCATTGGTAACACTATCCTGATATCCTAATCCATTCATTTTGTTGAAAGAAATAGACCTAATCTAATCATTCAACTCAAGCATCGGAAGTCATCAAGTTTTTCATTAGATACAATCAAGTACAAGTGTGGAAAAAAGAGTACAAATTTTTTTTCAAAAGTCTGCAGGGGTGATTTTAATTAGCCTAGGCGACATTCCTCCTAAGCGACAACAAAAAGTTGTGACACGACATTATTTGGGTGTTAGGCGATAGTCCTTCTGCTACGCGACACTGAATCATGCTAGGCGACAACAAAAGGTGGCCTAGGCGACAGTAAAATCGCTAGAGTTTGCTAAGCAATAACATATATGAAAAGGGGCATTTTGACCTAGATGTACATGTGAATATCCTATTCCTAGGTGAGGTTGAAAGTTTTTCAGGTGACATTAAACTACATGAAAGCGTGAAAGAAAAGCGCGGATGCGACAGTTAAAGGGTCTATGCGATAGTAAAACTATCCTAGGCATGATTTCGCAGATTAAATGCAACGATGGAACAAGAAATTGCAATAAATGAGCAATAAATGCAAATCAGAGTTTAGAAATAACTTACAGGAGGTCCATACTCAGGTGGCCTTGCATATCTCTGACATCTCTCGAGTCGATGCTCTCGAATAGGGACAACCATCTCGAAATTCACCGTAGGATCAAAGCAAAATCACCAAAGAGAAAAGTAAAATTGAATAGTAAAATAAGGTTTTTTAACCTATTTAAGCTATTTTGACCTAATTTTGGAGGTGAAATTTGGCTTAGACCTATATATTGACATATCAAACTAACCGAGGCATCCTGAATCATATAACATTTCATCAAGATTTTTCAGAAATGAAAACATATTCAATGAATCAAACATCATCAAAATTTTCAAATCAAACTATTAATATGTTTTAATTTATGAGGGGGCATCAATGTATCATATTGAAATTGAAATCAAACGTCATGGAATCAGTGGGGCATCAAAAAAAATTTGTATCCACAATCATATCATATCGTATCAGAGGCAGTAATCAGTGAATCAGCAATCAGGACTTCAAGAATCTTTCAATCAATGTTCTTCGCACATCAATTCAAAGAGGGGCATTTGTAGACACGCAAAATTGGACAAATGCTTTTAAAATTGCAAAAATCAATTAAATGGCTTAAAATCATCAAAATGCATTAAAAGGGATCAAATCAATTAAAAATGGACATAACTAAATAAAGTTAGACAAAATCAATTAAAGCAAAGGAAAAATTAAATGATGATGTTAAATAATTAAATCAAAGCTTAAAGGGGCCAAAAGCACTACATAATTGATTTTAATCAATTAAGTGTATAGTTGTTTAAATCAAAAATCAAAATGAACCTATTACCCTTACATGGCTAAATTTAATTAATTAATTGAATTTAATAATTCTTAATTTCTTTCAACAAAGTTGAGCAACCAATAAGAATTGAGGACAAAAAGACATAAATCACTCAAAAAGGATGAATCTCAATCACTCATTTTAAAGATTCAATCTCAACCACTCAATCTTGTCCTTTTGTCCAAAGCTTTGAGACAAACCTTTAAATTGTCCCCCCATTTATGAACAAAGCAAAGTATTTGACTCAACCTAAGGGATAATAATGATTACTTCACTCCACCCCCTACCCTTGGGAAATTACTATAAATATGAAGCATTTTGAGAGCAATTATCATCTTAGAACTTCATTTGCAAAGCATTGTTACTATAGGCAATTGAGAGCATTCTAAGAGCAATTAAGATCATTTAGAATCATTTGCATTATATCTTGTCAATTTGAGCTAGATGAAGCATTGAATGAGCATTGTAGAAGCATAGTAGAAGCATAATTTCTCATTTTAGAAGTGTCACTAGTGAGGATTTGAGCTAAGAGCTTCACTTACCACCTCTTTCTAGAGAACCATGAGATGCTATAGATCTTAGTTTCAATTCTAATTAGATTTGCATTGTATTTACTTCCAATTGTTGCTATTAGATCTTAATTTTATGAAGGTGATATTCATCATCACACACCATGCAAAGACCCAATCAAGGTGCTTGACATGACCCCAAACCACTTACTCGGAGGGCTAAACGCTCTTATCATGGAAGTGCTTCCATTTTAAGACGATACACTAACTAACATTTTCTACCATTTTCTAGCATTTTCAAACATTTAAGTTAACATTTGCTAACATTTTCTAATTTAAATCTATTTATTTTAAATTTAAATTAATTCAAAATGAAAAACTAGCTAGAAATGAAAAACTAACTAGAAACAAATAACTAACGGGAAATTAAAAACTAACTAAAATAATTCATAAACATATAATTTACAATAAAAAATAATTAAAAAAGGAGAAATGTGTGTACCTGGAATATACGATGGTCAAAGGAGCTCGAAAATGATCCAAGGAGGTCGATGTCTTTCTACAGCATCAGGGGGTTTGCTCAAACACCGGGGGTTCACAAGCACAATAAAAGTGAAATGTGAAAATGACCTCTTCACCAAAAATTTTAAAAAAATCTAGTTTTGGGGCCCTTCATGCGAAGGGGGTCTTTGTACGAAGTACCCTATGTGAGTTACTTCATGCGAAGACCCCCCTTTGCATGAAGTACCCCACACAGGGTACTTCGGGCCAAGGGGGTCCCCTCCTTCGTCTGAAGACCCCCCATTTGTGTGAACACCCCAAAAATGAAATTTCAGTGCACATCCAAAATTTCTTTGTCCCCAAAAGTGGGATACACTTTTGTGGGATCACTCTGGATGAACATGCATATGAGCTAAGGAATAAATACACATAAAATTTTGTATGAATAGGGATTTGGAAAAATATAAGGTACCTAAATTTTCATATTTTTCAATATCAATGTATCACTATTCTCTAAACAAAATAGCTTAAAAAATAAATAATATATATGGCATTAGAATGTAAATTTCATGATTACATGGTGTCCCCACATTTAGGTTTATGTGAATCCTAAAATGAATATGTATTTAAAAGAATGTAGCACTCACACACATGCATCTAAAATACAAATATAGAAACCAAAGGATATGGAAGTGTCTTCATATAAAGTAAGTAACCATGCAAGTTGTCACTATGTAAGTGTTTTCCCTAGTTTGTATTTTCCACATGAAATAAGGATGAATCTTTATATAACAATATGTAAATATCTATAAAACTAGGGATATGTGTGCTAGTGGTAGGCCTATAATTAGTTGCACCTATAGGATACAAGGAACTATAAGACAGTATAAAAATAGCACATAAAAATCAAATGGAAGGTATTCATGTAATTATATATAATCATTTAAAAAAAACAATAAAGAATGCCTCATTTAACAATTGTGAAAATGAAATGATAAGATAGTGAGCTAGAGATGGTAGCAAGGGGTAACATTGTTTTACAAACATGGAAAAAAATGTTGATAATGACCTCAATGGACAAGAACACATGGATAAGAAATGCCCCACATGTTAGAGTTTATAGGTGGTTCTATATGAGCCAATAATTTATCTATAATGATCCTTATACATAAGAGAAAAAGTAGATTTCAATTGATGTAAAATATGACCATGTACACCAGTTAATTAATTAAAAATACATAAGAAGCTATTAATCACATTTCCAAGAATAGAAAAAGTAGGAAAAAAAATATTACACATGTCATAAGATTAAAAATAGGAAAATAATTTCATTATAGACTCCATAATCAACATATGATAATGTGTCAATATAATTTCTCATCAATACCACTCTTAAGTGCAACTTAGGCATGTTATGTGTACACATAAGACAAAAAAAAGATGGGTTCTAATAAAAACTCTCATTTGGATATCTATTTATAAAAAAAAGATAGATCTCATAAAAATAATACAAGAAAAAAACCTCTCTATAAGAAAGAAAATAATTTTGTACAAATAATGGATCACAAAAAACCAAGTCCATCACAAATAAAAAATAACACCCCCAAATGAGAGATTAAATGAATAAAAGTTTGTATTCTCTCCATAAAGAAGTTGCTTTATTGCCAATGTGAATTCTTTAAGATAAAATAATTCATTGCCTACAAACAACAATCATCTCGTTGGAAGGAAATAGATCTACTGGTGAATGTAGAACTATTTAGATACACCTATTTTGATTAGAATTCACCTAATTTTCATTTCCAGTTAATTTTAATTTTTAAAACATAGAATTAGAAAATGTTAGCAAATGTTAACTTAAATGTTTGAAAATGGTAGAAAATGGTAGAAAATGTTAGTTAGTAATGTTATTGTTTATTTTAAAATTATTTTTAGTTAGTGATGTTAAAAAATGCTAGTAAATTATATATTTTTTTATTAGAAGATTTTAAAATATTGGAAAAAATAAAGAAAAAATTAAAAGCTTAGGTAAATTTAAAAAATTAGAATCTTGATGAAAATTTAGAAATATTTGAAACCTTGGGAAAATTTAGAAAAATTTAAAATCTTTGAATTTTTTTGAAAATTATTAGAAAATGTTAGAAAATCTTAAAACCTTAGGAAAATTTTAAAACTCTCTCTCCCCACCCTTTAAGACTCTCTCACCAGACTCCTTAAGACTATGTCCTCTCTCTCTCTCTCTCTCTCTCTCTCTCTCTCTCTCTCTCTCTCTCTCTCACCACTGTTTAAATTTAAAATTCTTCAATTTCTATAATAAAAATGAATAGTGAATTCTAATCAAAATAGGTGTATCTAAATGTAGCTTCCATGTCCTATTGCTACGAAAATATGTCTCCTCCAAAATAGGAATTGAATTCCCAATCAAAGAAATGGAAGATCAGAAGTGGAAAAAAATTGAACTACATTCAAAAATATAAAAGATGAAGTGATGATATTAGTTCCATCAAAGAGGTAATATAAATTCTCTAATAAATCCTCAAAATAAAAAATGCGAGACTCCATAAATAAGGATGAAAGATCTAATAAATAGGAATCCCAATGACATAGACTTGGAAGACTAAAATTGTGTTGTTATAAATTATCAATGAAAGCTTTCAAAGAAGTAACATTAGACTCTGAAGTAGCAATATGTGAAGTATTTGTATCATTACAATGTTGAAGGCCTTCAAAATATTTAAGATCTTATATTGTATCATCATCAAAGGGTATTTGTATGCATCATCAATGAGCATGAATAAATCCATATTAGTATTATCATTTGGGAATGGTGATACGCAACAATTTGGACATCTCTCCTAAATCTATATTCATTTTTACATCTTTATATTTGATAAGTAGGAGATTTTTTCCACAACAAGTGAAATTGTGATATTGTTATCAGGATTCAACTATTTAGTTTTTTTAGTCAAACTCATTAACATTTGGGTCAATGAGTTGGACTCAAAAAACTACACAATTGAATCCTGATAACAATATCACAATCTTTATATTTGTCTTTCATGAATATTCTAAAAATATTTGGCATTCAAAGAAATATTTCTCCTCATTTCTTTAAAAATCAAAGAACCAACAAAATCCTCTAATTTTGGAGAAATGTAAGTGCTCCCAATGGATATGACTTGGCTATCCCATAAGTTTGGTAGTGAGCACATCAAAGTTTGATAGATTTCGTCAACATCCATTTTGCATCCATAGAATTTTGTTGAGCCACCAACACGTTAGGTTTTACAATCCATCCACCTTCTTCCATCCTTAAGGAATAGAGATTCTTCCTCAAGAATAATTTGTTTACAAATATTTTTCTTGATGAATCTATCATAATTTCTTCAATAGAGACTTTGTAGTGGTTTTTTCATTGTCATTGATGAGAACAAAATATATAAAAAATAATTTGATTAGACCCTTAACTTTTTGTCAATTACGGGTAAAAGCACAATAAGTTGTCACCCTTTTACAAAGGAAGAGGCTAACAACACAAAAATTGAAAAACTTCAAGGGCATAAAAGTCACATTTGTATTGAGAATTTGAAGATGATGTAAATTGATGAAATGTGTAAAATAGGATGAATTTTATGCCTATAATTTTTTAAAATTAATTTGAGCAAAAATTAATATGTTTTTTTAATTTTTTAGGTCTATTTTTCATATCCTGAAAATACTACAAATAAGGGAGTTCACTTCCCATCAAATCATTATAAGTAAAACAATTTTTTTCCCTCCAATTTCAGAATATGTTTTAGATGACATGTATATCTAGTGCAGGAAAAAAAAAAAAAAGTTTTTTCAATCTATAGTTTACCCGTTATAAGTATTGAAAGTTGACCTTACCTGAAATCAATAGTTTTTGTTTCCCTTCACTTTTACCCTATCAAAACTATACCAAAAACCAAATAAATAATATATTCTTGAAGAGGACTCTCTCCTCTAGTGTCGTATATAATTTCAAAAAAAATTGAATTGATTTAGTATTTTTCTATATTTTCCGAATCAACATCTTCTCAAAGTTTAATATACCTACTTGTAGTTTTTAGCAAATTTGTTTAACATTTTGTAGATGAAACAATATAAAATTTATGTCTAGAATCGTACTTTCAAGATCTAGAAAAGGGTACTTTTAGTTTTTTAACATTTTCTATTTTGATCTAAGAAAGGAACAACAGAAGTGCAAAATTCTAGTTTTTTTGTGTTTTTGGTGGTTTGGCTGGCAACATGGCATGCCACCTAAGTAGACTCGGCCGAGTCGGACTGGGCCGAGTCTGACTTGCTCGAGTCCCCCCAGGGGTCGGCCCCACTCAAATAGCCTAATAGTGTGCAAATGAGTGGTTTGTGATGTTTTTTTATATTAAAAATATTATTTAGAGTCGGCCGAGTACCACTCGACCCAGTCCAATGGGCCATGTAGACGCCATTCGGTGCCATGTGGCACCTATGTGGCGCCTATGTGTACTCGGCCGTGTTAGACTCGGCCGAGTTTAACTGGGCCGAGTGAATTGAGTTAGCCCAAAAGGTGACACTCAATTGTGCTTTTACCCTTACATCATATTGAGATACTTAAGTAACATATGTAGACCTTTGAAGATTCAAATCAACAACATTCCATGTACCACAATCAATCGATAAAACTTCAACTTTTAACTTGCACAACTCAAAATTCATGCTTGATAGATTGACCACTAAAATCCCCTGAACGTGCTTTCCATATTTATATCCTACAGTAAATATCAAAAAGTTATCCTTTTGCAGAAGCTCCCATAAAAATAATGATTAGCTCAAAAACCATTCACCCAACAAGTGGAATCAAAGATGTGCAATCTTTTATACTACTTTAAAGGAGGCAAGGTGTGTAAAATTAGCTTCGTATACTAATCTTGAAGTAAGTGATGTACATAAAACTTTAAATATGATCTAAAATTACTATAAAAAGTAAATAAACACATCCATACATAGATAAATCATTATTATCATAAAACTCTTGCAATGCAAATATTTATAGGAGTATTTCACCAAAAACTTGAAACAATTTTAATAGCATTCCAACAACACTTGTGTATTGTAAACTCTCATACTCGAATTATTTCCTCAAACACCAATTTATAGAAGTGTTAAATACAAATAACCACCAAATAAGATACAAAACCATAAGCTGAAACCACTACTAAATGTGATGTCCAAATTAGGTAGCAAAATCCAATGCCCAAGTCACAAGGAATCAAATTCATCATTAAATAGTAAAATTCTTACACTTGCGATATGCAGTCATAAATGTTCCAAATATAGGACTTTATTTTTAGCTTCACAATCTCCTCAAATCATGTTAAGGACATGTGACATAGTGTTGGTTAAGATTTGTAATTATTCCCTCTATTCTTGGCTTTTATGTCTCATAAAAGTTTACCAAAAGTTATCTTTAAACCCTACCAAAGTAGGAGATTCAAATCTACTATAGATAGGCATTTCAAAGACGTCTTACAATACTAAACAAAGTTTGTGTGAATGTGAAACTATGCCAACTCAAAATCCCATGTCTCATTTTGGTAGAGCATAAGTAAATAATAATAAAATATAAAAATGTTCTATATTAATTACATGAAAATACCAAATATTAAATAAATAAAGTCATGAGAATAGATGTATAGGTGAATAAGGGTATATGTGACCAATGTTAGTTTGAGAATATGGTCGAGGCTAATTGCACTAGAATAAGTGCACATGTCTAGAGATAAAGTGCTAAGGGAATGAGACCAACTATGCATAAGATTGTGTCATTTGTCACTATATACATGTCTTTAACCTTGAAACAAAATTGACCATTACATTTTCAAATTTCACCATTAAATAGATTTTCAAATTTCACCATTACATTTAGTAATATTTATAAGATAGTTGATGCACTCAATGCAAGCACTTTTAAATGTTTGCTAGTAGGGAAAATCATTAAATGTGACTTAATATTTTAGATTTTCACCCTTAACAACTTTTCTCTATTTAAAATGATTTTTAGAATGTCTAATACATTGTAATGATATTTATTCATTTAATAAAGTGATACTATGAATAATTAACACAAGTTTCCAATCCTCATTTGCATAAATTATGTTTTGGGTTTATTTGATCACATGTTTTTGATATTAAAAAAAACCAATACCGAGGGCTAGCCCATAAAATAGAAGGCAAAGCCTAAAAAAAATAGCTACTGCCCATTAGCAACAAAAGAAGAAGTGACAACAAATAGTCTACCTATCCCCTTTCTGAATATCAAAAACCCCATCCCGCTACTAACCTTACTACGCAACCAAGTATTAAGAGTATTGCAGCCATTAGAGTTGCAATAAAAGTTCTTCAAAATAAACATACTAGAAAAGTGTCATGCATGGCCAGACTTAACCAACATAATCATTAAAACCATAACAAAAAGAAGCACAAACAACACCAAGGGAGTTAATCTTTGTCGTCCTTATCTAGCCTAGAAAGTAGCAAGTGCGTCCAATCATCCCCCAAAAACCTAAACAGGTTCTTAGTGGTCTTGTCGGTAGTGTCTTCCACCTGTTCATCCTTGTCACACTATAGAAGGCACAAAGTGGTAGCCGAGGAGTGCATCACTTTGAGAGAAAAATCGGCCAACCTATTGAAACTTCTGTCTAGAATCTTCACCTCCTTTCAAATTTAGCTTATTTCCTCTAAATTTGCCGCACATCTAGCACAAGGACCAAACTCTGTCTTGTCACCCTTATCAACAATAACATACTGGGTACCAACATTCTTTCTGCCATCCTCGTTTGCAATGTGTTTTCCTTTGATATTGATTTGGGGAGGGGAAGTCACCGTCATGGGGGAGACATCCATGCTCCCTTCCTCCTGTTTCATGGTGGTGGGATCCTTAGCTTCAGTTTTGAAACTGGCTGAAATATGAGTGGAACTAGTGCTATGATTAGTCTCCACTTTAGTTTTATCAGTTCTCGTGGAGCTAAAACCACTTTAGTTTTACCACTTCACATGTTTTCATTCCAATCATAAGGAAATTAGTTGAATTTTCCAAGTATAAATGTCTACTTTAGTAGGTTGTAGAGCCATATTTTGCACCTTCCAAGTTGTTATGTTGATTCTAAAGGCTCAACTACTTTTGTTTTTTATTTGGAAAGTAAATCATTTAAAGTTTGATGTATACCTAATCAACAATTATTCCACATCAATACATTCATGTTAAGGTGTCATGCAATGCAAAAGAAAAAAATGTAGTCCCTACCTTATAAATAAAATTACTTATTTTTTATGTGCTTATATCATCACATAATTCATTCTTTCTTGTATAATTTCATGTAACAACAAATTTTATTTAATTATTGATAATAAATCTTATATTTTATTATAATATTTCATAAAATATTAAATTATGATAAATTATATTAATTAATTATCCCACAATTTTTTAACAATTTGTTAATGGAGTCTTGATTTATCAACTGAATATGTTTCAACTTAAGACTTGTACTCCTATATCAAATTTAATTTTTGATTAAAGATTATACAAAATCCTCCATTAAAAAAAAGTTGCCAAAAGGTAGGGTTGTAGCTTAATTGGTAAGGATGTTGGTATGTAATATAAAAAGTCATCCACCAAGGTTAAACCTTAAAAGGTGTGTCCAGGCAGATTTAATCTTAGGTGAATTTGACTTAATAGATCCCCTTGTACATGGTTGCTTAGTCAAAGACAACTTGTAGTTTAGATATACAGTTACTTAAATTGTATATCAAATAAATTTTTTTTATTAAAGATTATATAAAATTCTCCATTAAAAAAACTTGCCAAAAGGTAGGATTGTAGTTTAATTGGTGAGGATGATGGTATGTAATATAAAAAGTCACCCACCAAGGTTAAACCCTCAAGGTGTGTTTGGACCAGATTCAATCCTAGGTGAATTTGACGAAATGGATCCCCTTACACATTTCTGCTTATCCAAAGACACTTATAGTTTAGATATATGTTAACTTAAATTGTTAACTTGTAATTGAATATATGCTTGCTCAAATTATTGTAATCCTTGACAAAACAAAAAAAATAATTAAGAAAGACATCCTTCTAATACCCAATTCCCTTGGGGTATCCTTGCAAAAAACATGATACCCACCTAGAGAGTGGAAAACTCTAAACAGTTACTAAGTACAGGCTACAGCAAATTTAATGGAGAATAAGTGATTGCACTATTACGCAACGACTTAAAAACTTGGTAATAGTTGCAGTATTACGCAGTGACGTAAAACCTTCGTCACTTAACGTGAATTTAGAAATCCCAGAAATCTTCTGTCTGTTTGGTGGGAAAAAATCCCTCTTGGTTTTCTTCAAGCAAAAGAAAATCATTTCCCTCTAAAGCTTCACCCGGTGGAAGAAAATCCTCTAAATTTGGGGAATGTCTGCTCTCACTATCTTGAAGGAGTGAATCCAACAGAGCCCAATCCTCCTGTTCTTCTGAAATCTGTTGCCCGTCTATACAAGACTGAGATTCCGGGGCAGAAACTGCAGAGCACTCATCTGGCATCTGCCGGAATTCTTCCCTGGCGAACTTGGCCGCAACAGATTGAATTTGTGCGGGAGACAATGAAGAGGCGGATGGAATTTCAGGCAGAGAGTCGGGAAAATTAAACTTGGCTCTGCATCCTCTTAGGCAGTAAACTGCAGTGTCATAAGCGCGAGCTGCCTGTTGAGGAGAATCGTAAGAGCCCAACCAAATTCTGTCTCTGGAATTGGGCATTCTCACTTCGGAAACCCATTTCCCCCATTTTCTCATTCTCACTCCCTTGAAATGTTGAGTCTGGTGTAATTTGTGGGGATTCTGCTTTGGGGAGGATTGACTACTTTTAACCATATTGGTAGCAGAGAATGCCGAGATTCGAACTCGGGATGTGACTTGTGAAGATAAAATTGGCCAAACCAACAGTATAGTGGAGTGTTCAGGGTAGTTGCAAGTGAGTGTGGGAAGGTTCGAACATTAGACGTTCTAAATTGGGATTTGAGCGAATGGATAAGGATGCAAAATTGGTGTCGACATATATATACAATCTTCTTTGTCAGAATTGCGCGTAAACTCTGTGTGGCGAAAATTCCTCATTTTGCAGGAGAATTTATTGGTCAATCATTATTTTGAAGCACGAGGGGATATGTGGCATTGCCAGCAAATTACAAACTCACACGCGAATAAGACGAGGCGTTGAAAGTTTTATCCGCTCTTTAAACAAAAAAAAAGTATTGGTGTTGTCCTTTGTCGTTATCCACAACGATCCTTTATAGATAAAGGAAATAAACCTTCCTTGAAACTTCCTTTGTGTGTCAACTTACGCTAATTAAGTAATATCCTAACATGTGTCCCTTGTCAAATGATTATATATGCCACCCCTTGTGGTACTTTATTAAAGTTGATAGTTTTTTATTAGTTCCTAGATGCTTATGTGTGAACTTTGCAACGTCACTACCAAGCTCTTATTGGCTTGGGACAATTGGTAATATTTGATTGCATATGTCATTCTTTTATATTGTAATTTTGAGTGAGAGCCCCACCTTCACTCGTATAATGTGCAATGCCTTTGTCTCTTCTCTAGGATTTGTTGATTTGGTTTCTAGTTTCGTAATAGTGACAAATGGTACAAATGGATGGCAGAGATTGGTCCGATATCTATTAGTTTTGATTGATGAACACCTACTTTTGATGAATACATAATAAAACTAGCAATCGCACCTTAGTGTGCAATGGGTACGCTGTAGAAAGGTCAATTAAGTATTTGTCCGTTTGTCGGTCTCTCGCTCTCATCCTTTCTATATCCCCTTTCTTTATCTCTAAACATGAATTTCAAAAACCATCATAAATAAAAACAAAATAATAGTTCTTATGACTATAAATATGTACAAGAATAATGTTTAGATATTAATTATCTTTATAACTATTAAAGAATTAATATAAGTGTTAAAATTTGTTAGATTTTATAAATTTAATTTGAATTATGATTTTAGTTTGAAATATTTCATTCCTTTATCTCTATCTTTATCTTTATATATATCCCTCTCATTCTTTCCTTATATCTCCTCTATATATATTTATCTCTATGATCCTATCATGCCCTTTCTCCTCCTTCTTCATCTATCCATTTTTCTCTCTACATATCCCTCTCCTCCATATCTTTGTCTTTTCTCTCTAGTGCCTTTGAAATACATCATCATCTTTTATTGATTCCACAAAAGGTTTTGATTGCAAATAACTTTGAAGATGCTTCAATTTGCTCATGATATAATGTGATTTAGACATATTATTATGGATAATGACAAACAATAGTGATCAAGGGAGTTTAAGACAAAGATAAAATGATATACATTATGAAGAAAATAACATTAATTATTATTCATGAATATGGATCGCTGACAAACCTATTTGTTATAGGTGGTCCCATCATCTAGTTAAGTTGTGTCCTAAATTAATTTTTATTGGGAGTTGTTAAAAACATAAACTATATTTTATTAGACTTACCATATTTGTTATGTAGATGTGCATCACTTGTAAGAGACACATCTCTCCATCAAATTTTCTACAAACCTTGCCTTCCTTAATTCTAGGAGTTAATGTTTAGTCGTAGATCCATATGATTTGACTTTTTATATTTATTTTGCAATAATTAAACTCTTCATTGAATATTTTATTGTAGTGTCAAAAGAATTTTAATTTAACATAATAATTTTATTTTTATTAATTTTAAATGTTTTTTTTTCAATAGATGCAAATTTTAGATCAAATATATTAATCTATATTATTAATTAAATAAAAATATATTAGTCATTGATAAAAAATCTCTTATATTATTAATACAAGACCTATTATGTCTAAAGATGACCAAGGATGTAACTCAAGCTGAAAATCATCAAATAAAAGCCAACTATCTAAAAAGAGTAATTTGGATCAAATAAAATAGAAAACTTATAATCATTTTCTAAAAATTAATAATTATACCGTATAAAATATAATATATAATACAATTAAATTTGTACTGTATAATTTCTATTATATAATTATACAAAAATATAATAAGAATATTTTCTATTAATTAAAAATTGTATAAAATAATAAATATAATTATATTATATATTATATAATTATTTATTATTTATAATAATATTTTTAAAATATTGAATATAATTTAATGCGTGAATGCGAATATGGAAAAGCGAATGCGAATTAAGGGCAGGAAAGATGTGAGCGGGCAAAACAAGGGTTTCTTGTTAAGTAAAACATGCTCCAGTCCAGAGGTTTTGATCAGCCGCAGGAATATGGAGAGAAGCAAGATTTTGGTTCCAAACATATTTAGTGTTCAATCTCTGGATCGTCAAATCAAATTTTTCTCTAAAACT
Organism: Chamaecyparis obtusa; assembly: GCA_027943335.1. NCBI lineage: Eukaryota > Viridiplantae > Streptophyta > Pinopsida > Cupressales > Cupressaceae > Chamaecyparis > Chamaecyparis obtusa. The sequence continues at coordinate 30,833 of BSBK01003247.1, read as the reverse complement.
AAATATACAACACCTCATTATTCTCATCTCGGGACCGCTAGGGCTCTGCAATCCTGGTCAAAACCGGTGAGTAGCTCCTATGATCCCCATTCTGCATTGGGGGAAGGTGGATTAAAAGAGGCTCATGTGTCTCTCGGGGATGCAAAGGGAAATATGTTCGAGTGGCATCTGGTTAAAAAGAAAAAAATGGTAAGATCTACCCCATCAGAGCAATGTGCAAATGATTTAATTCTGAAAAATTCTTTTGAGTTGCTAAGTAAGGTTCAAGATCTTAAAAAATCTAGCCTATATTCACCTCCGCATAGACGTAATGTGGTTGGGAAGGGGAAGGGCAATTCTAGGAAACAGTCGCATTCGAATGGTGATAATCATTCCCATCCCGATGTGAGTGGGTTTCCCTCTTCCCTTGGCAAAACCCTAGGTTATCAGGGTGGACAAACATATTTGTTGGATAAATCTTGGGTCTCTAAGACCGAGCACCATGAGTAGAATAGTATGAGAGGATGCCATGAGAAAGATTCCATTTATGAACAAAAAGTATCTAAGGTTTACTCTCCCCCCCATCAGAGATGGATTGGTAAGATTCATTCACACAGGCCCCAATCATATGTAGGTAAGTCTGACTGCGATGCAAAAGCATCTCTTAATGGGCATCTAAAGTTAGTATATTCACCTCCTCACAGGCGTAGCAGCAACAACATTAATGATCATATTAAAATAAAAGGAAATTTTGGTCAGAATTCTAATATGATCATGTTAGATATAGATGATAAATGTATAGTACAAAACCAGAATTCTTATGCAGCTACAGGTGTTATCTGTCGATGGAATGGACTAGGTGCATCTATTTTTGACATTGCAGATGGACTGAAATCACAGTTACCCAGCGAGGTAAGTATTATAATCCTTGTGAAAAATTTCATCTTCTTAGACTGTAAAAGCATTGATCTTAAAAGGAATATTATGAATGATGGATGCCCTAAGTTTAGGCAAATTTATTTTTTTGTTTTTAATTGGACTACCCTTTTTAATCCAATTAATCTTAGAGATTTTAGGGTAGATAAAGCTATCATTCTCAGAAATCTACCACTGGAAGTTTCTAAGCAAGAAATTATTAGTTTAATAGGTAATCGGATTGGTAGCTTCATAGGATTAGTTGAAAATGAATACAGTCAATCAGAGAAAATCATTATTGTTTGTGTGCTATAATTGTGTCACACTTCTATGAATCATTACATTCAAGAACACTCAAGAACGAGGTCTCAAAAATTGATCCATAGCTCCCTAGGCATGGAGTGCAAGGGTTTTAAGAATGCTCTCAGCTAGAGCTATTTAAACAATAACCTTGCTAGTAAACCATGCAATGGGATATTCAAATGAAGACAAGGGCAAGAATGCCAATATCCTCAAGAATCAAATGAAAATGCAATGCAAGCTAGATTAAAATGAATATGCAAGCTAAACTATGGAAATGAAAGAACAAGTATTACAAAGCCTCCTAGTTAAGCTAGATGAATTAATCTAAAGCATAAAGGAAACTAAGCTAAGAATGCCATGAAAATGAAGCTACTATGCAAGAAATGAAACTATGATAACATGTAGATGCAAAAAAAGCCAAGAATGCTCCAAATCTTCAAAAAGCTCAAAAATGACCTAGAAAACCTGCAGCATAACATTAGCATAAAAACCTAAGATGAAAATGAAGAAGAGAGCTCTCCTTTTAAAGGAAATGAGAAGGAATGAACCATGGAGATTAAGAGGAAAAAGATTTAATCAACGGTGGAGCTTAAAAGAGGAGCAATCTATGTGCACAAATATCCTCCAATGAGAAAATAAGAGTTGACTTTTGTGTCCCACATAAGACAAAAAGTGCTTTTTCCCTTTTTATAAAATAAGAATAATGCTTTATTTGTGCAACTTAGGATAAGAGGAAAAGAGGGGGCTTTTTATTTATTAAAAGGGGAGGAAATATTCCTTTTAAATAAATAAAAAATTAGGATAAAATGGTTAGCCCATAGAAAATAATCGAATAAATGATAGAACTAGGATTTGATCAAGAATAAGCAATTTATGATTTAGCAAAAGGGGCTAATAGTCTAGGTGACCATTTTTAGGTGTATACATTTGCCCCTCTTTGACTAATGTGTGATCGATCTAGGAACACATTACGTCAAAGAATAGAGTTGAAATGTGAGATCGATTTGGGATCACAAAGCAACTCAAATTAGCCAAGAAAGCAAGATATAGCCAAGAAGGCAAGCAAATAGCGATCTGACTCCAAAGAATGAAGTGCAGAGAGATAGTAAATCCTACATGGTCAGCCTGGTAGCAACAGTACTGAACACTTAGGAAAGAGATAGCCAATAAGATATGATGTGTCTGCCCCCTCGGGATCGAAAGCGAAATCAGGGTAGAGGGAAAGCAGAAGCAAGAGCAACATGATCAAATCACTAGAAATCATAATTGAAGAAAGAGAACAGAATAACCATTAAGTAGTGAAGATATGCCCCACACATGGGACACGAGGCACGAACCTATCGGTCCCTCAAACCGTAAACACCACGGAGAGAGGAGTTGAACTTGGGATTTGAAAGTGAATGAAAGATTGGAAGTTTGAAAGAGATGGGGATGAAGAGGTGAAGAATGCCCCAGCGAAGATCGAAGGATCAAGCCTCAAAAGGTCAGCCAACTGCGTGAAAGAGGGGAAAAGGTGATTTGGATGATCAAGGTGAACGCGGATTTCGGTTTCGATCCCAAAATGAAGAGAAAATGATGTGATATGAAAAACCAGAAGTGAAAGACATGATCGGGAAGAAGTGAAAGGTGAGCGTAGTTGATTAACAAGTCCATGAAAGATGAAAGGAAAGTTCTCTCCATATGCAAGATGCAAAACTAAACTAACATGAACCTAAGAATGCAAGCTACATGAAAAGTGGTTTACTTGCAAGGTTACGAAGCCAATAGACATCTAATTATCATCATCAAGTGTTATTAGTAGCGTCGCAAGATCATACAATACACACTAGCATAACTATGTGGATATGAATATGATCTATATCAGATAGAAATGTGGGAATCCCACCTAGCCATCAGAGACATGTAGGTCAAGATGACTAGTGCAGTGAGATTACCTAAGTTTGATATAGCAAGATTATGCTCGCATCGAGACACAAGAAAGTCAGGATGACTATAAGCATGCACTTGCAAAATAGTTAAGGATAATACCTTGTATATCTCAATGTGTCAAGTAAGACCAGCATAAATGCTCATGATAGTTAGGATCAACAAAATATACCCACAGGCAGAAAGCAAATAAAAAATGTTCTCATTCCCTCAGTCTTCTAGCTATGCATCATCAAAAATGATCATAGGGGAGGAACACTCAACAAAGAAATCATCATAGACAGCACACAAAGAAAATAAAGCCAAGAAAGTCTCGGCGAGTCAAGTGCGTGTGTAGGTCATAGAGTCAAGCTTTGAGTATCGCATCTGCCAGTGAGAAATATTGCATCATACTAGACTGCAGGGTAGGACATCTGATAAGTGTTGAGAAACACTCGACGCAAGGGTAGTGTTGAAAAACACCATTGGGGTGGTGTTGAAAAACACCATGTGTGAGGTGCCTAAGAAACCCAGATGCACAAAGAGACCCAAGATAAGCTCAAAACAATAGATGCCCCGTAGACTAAGACAAGAATCAATTCCAGGCTAGGAGAGGCAAAGCGAGAAGTGGAGCGAATGAGCGCCACGCAAGACTGATAGACATAGATGTAGAGGGTCTCAAGCAGCGCCTGTTTCCAGGTTTTCACCACTTGATAGATTTATTGCAATTTTTTAGGACTTTTTATAATTTTTTTGTATTTTTGCTACCAAGGCACCTATTTCCAAGTTTTCACCAAGGCACTTTTTTCTTCTTTTTTTTTAATTTTTTTTGAATTTTTTGATTTTTTTGGTGAGACATCAAAGCGCCTATTGCTAGGTTTTCACTAGGATGCTCATTTTTTCAGTACTTTTTATGCTTTTTAGGATTTTTTCAACATCAAGAATCTGCTTCCTCTGATGTACATAGCTGATAGGCCCCAAGCCCAAATGCTGCAGCTGTGATGATAGGAGGTCTCAACCAATTCGACCAATAATAACTAGCCCTAAGCAATGTCTGAGCTAGCAGAGGATCGTTAGAATGTGATCCACATATGCCATCGTGGATTTCAGCTAGCACTTTTTCCAACTCCTCTATTTCTAGACACTTAAGGAGAGTTCCATCTAGACCCTTCCTATACAAGTCACCAGAGACAAAGGCAAAGTGTAAGGGATGGCAGAAAGAATGGCGTGGTGGATTTGTAGGAGGAATATGAGGTGCAAGATATGAAAAGATGGTAGGGTTGTAAGATTTGTGAGCAGGATAGCGTAATTCGTCCACCAGAAACTTGAAGTGAAATTTATGCTTTTTCATTTGTAAGATGGATGTTGAAGTAACCAAGGCATTACCAACTTTGTTCTTAGCTCTAGGAATGGGCTGAAGTGTAATAGATATGAGATCATGCTTGAAGTAGTGCACCATTTTTTTGTAGAGAATCAGCTTGTCATCTTTTATTTGATAATCAATATTTTTGAGCAGATTTTTATTTTTACTTTTCTTAGGTTTGGATACTACCACAATGTGGTTTTCGCCATCTGACCATTGCTATTTTCTTTTGACTTGATGATTGTGATGTTTGATTGTTGATTGAATCTTTTTTGTGGCTAGTTCCCTGGTGGAAGAAGTAACAGGTGTTGATGCGAGATGAAATGAAGTGACTGGTTCAATAGCATTTATGTGAGGGATATCATCTCTGGTGACAAGAGAGGTCAAGCCTATAGGGTAAGCTCCAAAAGCGTTAAGATCTAGACTTGTCATAGAAGGACCAACGTGATCCACTAAAGCAATACGTGGAACAAACTCATCAGACCCAACATGAGACTCATCAACTACGTCAGGGGGGGTTACGAGAGGTATGAACCACATCAACATCCATATCTGTCATGGGAGGATCTTCTGGATGAGGCTTAAGATGCCGAGAAGTAGAAATACTCATGTCATTATGTGAGAGATCACCTGTTTGTAGCAGTCGTGCAATGTTGCGACGTTGTCTATCATAGTTCAATGATTCTTTAGGCCCATAGGTTCTAGACATAGAGGCCTCAGCTATATCACCAGTAGATATACATTCTTCTCCCCAAAGAAGTGAAGTAGAAGGAAGATCATCTCCCATGTGAGCCATCATGTGTAGTGGTGACTCATCTGTATCTGTGTCTGAATTACTGAGCATGGGAGTATTTCTAGAATCCTCTCTATAGATCCACTCTTGAACAACTTGTTCTTCTCTTTCTGCTTCTAAAGGAACGGATGAAGGAACAAAAGTATCAAAGATCACCATAGCAGAAGTGGAAGGCTTCATTTGATCAGAAGGTCTCCCATATGACCTAGGAGAAACAGGTATAGAAGCAAAGGAATCTAGCGTATATTCACCCATACCAAGGCTCATCATCTTAAGTGTTTTCTCAGCAGCAACTAGAGACGTACTAGGATCAACAGAAGGTTCATTGTGAGGAACAAATTTTTTAGTAGTAGCAAGAGCATTAATAGCAATAGTATGGTCTCCAGGAATCACAACTTCAGTGCCATTGTATGAAAATTTGACACACTGATGACAAAAAATGAAAGGAACAGCTTGCATGTCATGGATCCAAGGATGACCCAAAAGAATTTTATATGCGAGTGGGATGTCCAATACTTGGAAGCTAATATCTTTTGTGACAGGGCCCACTCGGACAGGCAGCATGACAAGACCTTTGGAAGATCTTTCCACTTCATCGTAAGCTTTTATAGTAATCTTCTTCTTAGAATCCACAATGAATTTTGACAAACCCAATTGTTGTATGACATTGAAAGAAACAATATTTAACCCTGCACCATTGTCTATCAGGACTCGGCGGACTCGGGTATTGTACACTAGAACTTCAATGTGTAAAGCTAGATTATGCGGGTGAGCAATAGATATGTCATCTTCTGTAGAAAAGGAGAGAGATAGCGGAGATGAAATGTGGTTGACCATAGCCTGAAATCGATCTGGATCAATGTCATTGGGAACACGTGTTGTACGTAGAGCCTCATCAAGAATCTCTCTATGCGAAGGGGATAACCGAAGCAACTCAAGGATAGATATATGTGCTAGTTTCTTTTGCAAATGTTGGACAAGATCATAGCTGGGGGTGGCTGAAGGAGCCACTTGTTTGGAAGGCAAAGCTTGCTTGGGATCTTGCACAGTTTTAAGGATAATCTTGGCTTGCCCCCTAGTGACAGCATTCAGTGTCTCACTTTGGGAAGATGAACTACCACGTGTTTGCAAGACCAACTTTTTCTTACCATGATTGGCTTTATTATCATCTTGAGATCTCATCGTAAGAACACTCTCAATAGGCTCTACCATGTTGATCACAGGTGTATTAGAAGGATATGTGTAATTGATCTTTGCATCATGGTTCTTCTTATTTGCTTGAGAAGTTTCCCCCTTATCATGCTTAGGTAGAGGATCTTTGAAAGCTGTGTGATCAAAATTTTTAGTTAAGCTATTAGTGGAGATTGTTCCATTCTCAATAAGATCCTGAATATCATCCTTAAGCTTAAAACAATTATCTGTTGGATGTCCCTTGTTTCTGTGATAATGACAGTAATGATCATCTCTCCACCAATCAGGCCTATTTAGCGGATCCCAGTTACCAATTTTATCAAGAAGTGTGAGATATCCATTGTCAACCAAAGTCTTAAGGATCACATCGTAAGGTTCTGCCAACTTGGTATAGATTCCCTTTCGAAATGACTTCTTAGGCTTATCTACATATTGAGGTTTAGGAGCACCATGAGTGTTGGTAGCTTCTTGTTGTTTTGCTGCATGGATAGCGTTGGAGAGATTGAAAGTAGGCTCTTTAGCTTTAGGAGCATCAACAACCCCATCAGTAACAACATACTTGTTCTTATTCCAAGGTTTGTTCTTGTCTTTGCCATTGCCTTTAGCATCTTTATTAATAACAATATCCCCTTTTCTTATAGCTACATCCTCAATCCGATATGCACTTTCAACCATGTCATTGAAAGAGGAGAACAGTTGTTTCCTTAGATCATAATACAACTCAGGCACAAGAGTGTTGACAAAAATATCAATCTTTTCCCTTTTGGGTAGCTGACAAGGATATCGAGAATACAATGACCTCCAACATTGCAAATAAGTAGAAAATAACTCTCCTTGGTTTTGTCTCAAAGCACCAAGATCTATCATGGTGATAAGCTGTTGGATATTGTATGAATAGTGTTGTGTGAAGTGCATAGCCAACTCATCAAAAGTCTTAAGAGGTGGTGTCAATTTTGCAAACCATTCCAAAGCTTGGCCTCTTAAACTTCTAGGGAACAGTTGTAGAAGAAATGTGTCTTCATGAAGAAAGTCCATGCTAAGAGCATAAAAGTGACGCACATGGTCATGGGGATCACCATTTCCATCATACTTGTTGTATTTGGGAACCTCAATATCCCTAGGAAATGGGACCATGTATAGACTCCTATCAAAGGGAAGAGCACAAATTGATTCTACAAAAGAGACCTTTGGAGGCTCTCTTTCTAATGCCATTTAGGTAAGGCATTGATTTGTCTGACGCAGTTCTTCTTGAAGGACTTCCAATTCAGTTGGTACTCTTTGTTGGACAATTTGTCTGACATCATAGCCGGGAGGAAGCTTGTATCCTCTAGAAGTCATATATTGAAAATATTGATCACCATTACACTCTAAAAGCTTATGCATCATTCGTTGAGAGACCACATCTTGTTCAAATCTCATAAGATCCTCACTAGAAATCTCATCATCAGCCTCTACCTCATGTTGAGAGGGAGGAGGTCTAGGAGGTGAAGAAGGCATACCAAAAGTGGGTCTTGGAGGAGATCTTGGTGGTGTATTGTTGCCATTATTGTCATTGATAAAAAGAGGTCTATGCTCATGATTACTAGTCTCGGGTTGCCCATGAAATGTCCCTCTATAAGCCATGCATCTAGCAGCATCCATCCTTTGTTGATTGTGTTCTTTGTCTAAGCGCACTTGGTTATCCTTATGCTCAAAGTGTTCTTGCAAGCGTTGAAATTTTTCTTCTTCAGTCAAAGTGAGTGAGACACTGTCTGTGTTTTTGGGGGTCTTGAATGCGGAAAAGAGGAAACCTACTCTATACCACGGGGTAGCCTTAGAATCCTCAGATTGGTTAGAACTAGAACTATTGTTGCTAATGGGTGCTTGTGAGTGTTTAGTTGGAGAAGGTAACTATGTATAATTGAACGGAGGATGACTCTCCTGCTCAAATCGAGACCGAGTTGTAACCGACATGAAAAGAGATGTTGGTTGACTAATAGAATGAGACACAGTTTCTCAGATTTGAGATAAGAAAAGCTAATAAAGATCACTTGTCAAAGTAGAACAATAGAGAGATGGCTCGTCAAAAGTGCTCAAGCACTTACAACAATCAATTGACTAAAACCGAGCAGTGAGCAAGAAGCTCAATAAGCAAGTAGCTAGAGAGGTAACCGTGATGTGACAAGTGATCAAGAGTAGCATTCATTAAGCTCAAATCCAATAGTTTTAGCTCATTTGTTTCAGTCTAGAACAAGTCTGAGCATGCAGATAACAGACCAGCTTCAGCTAAGAATAGAAAAAGACACTCTACGACAGGGTAAAATGCAAGTTTAGCAGCTCCAGATTGCAACAGCAACAAGACAGCAAAAAGGTTCTAGGTGACACTTTCCAGGTAGACAAGGTGACAGTTTATAGCGAGGTGACACTTCACCCTAAGCCAAGTGATAGCTTCCAGTAAGGCCAGGTGACACTGTTGTAGAGTCGTACGACTCTATGACCAATGAACATAAAAATCTTAGTTTTGAAGCGTTTTAAAAGATCAAGTAAGTATATCAATATATTTTTATCATGGATCAAGCACATAAGACATCAATCAAGGAGTTCAAGCAAGTAGTTGTCTTCAAAAAATGAGCAAGGGGCAAAGAAACTTTGCACATGAACAAGAATAGTGACTTAGTATATCTACTCCTTAAAGATTCTACTTGTGTATGTTCTTGAAAATGTTTTAGCAGGCACTTAGAACACAACAACATCCTATCAAGCTATCTACAGGGATATACATAGCTTTGCTAAAGGGAGTCCTCGATATACACAAGGTACGTGAGGCCCAAATCCTAGATGAGAAGAATTCGAAATCACACAGCCGGGGGGAGATGGTAACCCAAATCTCCTCCTTCACTTCTCAAAGGTATAAAGTTCTTTGAGGCTTAGCCAAGAGTGATATCAAACTCAATTCCCAAGAGAGGTGTCTTTGGATTCAGCACCCGCTATTTATACTCCGCCAGAACACAGGAGTTAAGGTCGTCCCTTGAGGTGGTGTGTCCCCAAGCAGGCCTTCTAAAAATAAAATTAAGTAATTCACTATCAAAAGTATTTAAAGCACTAAAGGTGGAACACTTAACTCTTCAAGTAAATGCGAAGCGAGTCCAAAAGTGGAACATTTAACCCTTTAAGATAATGTGAAGTGAGTCCAAAAGTGGAACATTTAACCCTTCAAAAGAATGTGAAGTGAGTCCAAAAGTGGAACATTTAACCCTTCAAGAGAATGTGAAGTGAGTCCAAAAGTGGAACATTTAACCCTTCACACAAACTCAAAGTGAGTCCAAAAGTGAAACATTTAACTCTTCACACCAACTCAAAGTGAGTCCAAAAGTGGAACATTTAACTCTTCATACCAACTCAAAGTGAGTCCAAAAGTGGAACATTTAACTCCTCACATCAACTCAAAGTGAATCCACACCTTAGAAAACAAGTGAGTTCCAAAAAGCACAAAAGGGTTGCCTAGTGGAGCAATTAACGCTTCTTTCTTGTAGACCCCTCCCCTTTAATGTGGCACTGATCTTGCAACCACGGGGTGAAAATGAGGGGTCGGTGGATTAGTGAGTCCAATAACCCAAGATAGCAATCTAGATCAATCACAAGTAATCTAAGACTGCTAATCAATACTACTCACAAATGAAAAAGGGTTGAACAATGGAATATTTAACTTTCCAAGTAAACATAGAGTGAGTCCACAAAGTGGTGCATTTAACTCCCTATGTAAACAAGGAATGAATCCATGCCATCAATCACTCAATGAGATATTTGATATTGGAACCAAGAATTACTTAAGGTTTAAACACAAGCATTCACTTACACAAACTTGTATGAAAGAAAATCTATGTTCATTCATTTTCCATTAAGAGCATCAATTGAAATGTGTTTTATGAAAGCATGTAAACACTCAAGCCAAACACATGAGAGGTTCAATTTTAATCCCAAAATCCAAATGTTGTAGAGATGGAACAAAGTACCTCAAGCAATTTTAAGCATTTTCCATGAAAGCAAGAGCACCTTCAAAACAACTTGTTAGACCAACAAAAGGTTAGCAAAATCCAAAATCTAACAATGGTTAGCACATGAAAAATTAGATAATCTACAAAAAATAACTGATCAAATGACAAAATCTAAAAATGAAACCATCATGGTTGGATTAGGCACAGAAAGACCTTTCCAACGATATATCACACTTGGAATTTCGATACCATTTCCACGGATTTGAAAATGCTGAAATTTTCAAAATTTTTCAAAAAGATAGCTAAGAACCCGAAACTTGCAAGATAGATAAAATAGCTCAAAATAGCTCACTGTCAGGTACAACCAATAGTACAGATGCACAGAAACAGTGAATAAAAGTGCAGCAAATAGAAATATTAGCACAGAATATATGCATGCGCAAGACAGTTAAATGTATGCGCAACAAATCAGAATCAAAGCGCAAAAACTGTAAATGCGCAACTATATGCAATGGATGCCCAGAACAGTGAGACAGATGCGCAGCTATATGAGACAGATTCGTAGAAAGTGTTCATGCACAACAAAAATTTACAAATGCGCAGAACAGAGAAACCAAAGCGCAGAAAGTGTATATGTGCAGCAGAACATTACGTATGCGCAAAAATCATGGACAAAAGTGCAGAAACTACCTGAGATAAAATCATCGCACGAAAAACTTGAAACAGAAAACCAGAGACCACGATTTAAGCCGACAATATGCCAAAAAAATGATGGAAAATGTAGAATTAAAGGACAAAGCTAATCTACTCTGCCCCACGGTGGGCGCCAAAAATGTGTGCTATAATTGTGTCACACTTCTATGAATCATTACATTCAAGAACACTCAAAAATGAGGTCTCAAAAATCGATCCATAGCTCCCTAGGCATGGAGTGCAAGGGTTTTAAGAATGCTCTCAGCTAGAGCTATTTAAACAATAACCTTGCTAGTAAACCATGCAATGGGAGATTCAAATGAAGACAAGGGCAAGAATGCCAATATCCTCAAGAATCAAATGAAAATGCAATGCAAGCTAGATTAAGATGAATATGCAAGCTAAACTATGGAAATGAAAGAACAAGTATTACAAAGCCTCCTAGTTAAGCTAGATGAATTAATCTAAAGCATAAAGGAAACTAAGCTAAGAATGCCATGAAAATGAAGCTACTATGCAAGAAATGAAACTATGATAACATGTAGATGCAAAAAAAGCCAAGAATGCTCCAAATCTTCGAAAAGCTCCAAAATGACCTAGAAAACCTGCAGCATAACATTAGCATAAAAACCTAAGATGAAAATGAAGAAGAGAGCTCTCCTTTTAAAGGAAATGAGAAGGAATGAACCATGGAGATTAAGAGGCAAAAGATTTAATCAACGGTGGAGCTTAAAAGAGGAGCAATCCATGTGCACAAATATCCTCCAATGAGAAAATAAGAGTTGACTTTTGTGTCCCACATAAGACAAAAAGTGCTTTTGCCCTTTTTATAAAATAAGAATAATGCTTTATTTGTGCAACTTAGGATAAGAGGAAAAGTGGGGGCTTTTTATTTATTAAAAGGGGAGGAAATATTCCTTTTAAATAAATAAAAACTTAGGATAAAATGGTTAGCCCATAGAAAATAATCGAATAAATGATAGAACTAGGATTTGATCAAGAATAAGCAATTTATGATTTAGCAAAAGGGGCTAATAGTCTAGGTGACCATTTTTAGGTGTATACATTGTTAAGATGAATTTTTGTCAAAAATTGGTTCCTCCCATACGCTTATGTTTTAATTCAAACTCAGTAATCATTAATCCCATCATTATGGAAGATTATATTGAAGATTATAATGAAGATATACAGTATGTCCTAGGTGTTAATATGGAATCTGATGACAATCACAAGAGGTTGGATGTTGAGGTGAACTTCTATGAAGATAAGGGAGGTTTTATTCTTACAAACTCAGGGGATAAGAGGCCAATTAGGCACTCCCCTTCCCCTATTGATAGCAATCCTCTTAAACAAACTCCCATTGATAAATCAACAAGAAGTAGCAAGATAAATGTTAAAAAAAAAAAATGATATTAATGATCCAGATGATCCTATGCTAAATGACTCTTTCATCTCAAAACATGAAGTTAACTCAGGATCAGAATCGATCTCAAACACCAGCAGCTCTAATGGAGTAAAGGATATGTTAGAAAAACATAAAAATATCCATATAGATAGAACTGAAATAGAAAAATCAGAAGTTGAAGTAAATGAAATTATAGAATTCCTTGGGAACAAGGTGACTAATGAATTAATGGAAGAACTCCTAGATGAAATATGTGGCAAGGAAGAACTTAATCATCAAAAGAAGCTTTTGATTAAAAGCATTAATGAGGGCAAAGCAGAGAATCTCAATCAGATAAATAAACAAGAGAATCCCAACTTAATAAATATAGATATACCTACTTGCAAGGCCAATGATAAGGATACCAGTCATGAAGAGCAATCAGAGAAATCAACCAGAAAAGGTATTCTTAAGCCTAAGTTTATTGGCTTCTATTTTAATTGCTACTTGTATGGACATAAGGTAAGAGAATGTAGAAAACCAGATATGAGGTCTAGCAGACCTACATATGATCACCTGAATGATTTTATCAAGAAACAAAAGGAGAAAAGTCTTAATGAAGAAAATAATAAAAAACGTGATGGTAGTAAGAATACAGAGCATAGATATGAGGGAAGAACAGAGAATTTCAATCAGATAAATAAACAAGAGAATCCCAACTTAACTACTTTAGATGAAAATGTTAATAAGATTATAGGCCTATCTCAGATAGATAATATAGAAGATTTGGGCAAAAATCTTATAGATTTTGAAGACTCCTTGATTAACGAGGAAGTAAATATAAACAATATTTAGAATCAAATCGATGAAGATATCAGTAAATGCTTAGAAAGAATCTCTAATGCTGATAGATAGTTGGGTATAGCAGCAAACACTGATGGGTTAACATCTCCAGTTACTCTTAAATCAAAGAAAAAAAGAGGCAAGAAATCTACATATGAATTAAGAGCTATGGATGGGCAAGCAGCAAATCAGTTAAACCTTTTTGATATCCTGAATGCTGGGAAGGGGAAGAGCCTTCCCAAAGGCCAATGAAAGTAACAACTTGGAATGTTAGGGGTCTTAATGCCCCTAACAAACAGTCCCTAATAAAAAGATATTTAAGCCTATTTAAATCAGAAATAATATTAATCCAAGAAAGTAAATTGAACCAAGAAGAGAGCCTTAAATTTAGTCGTAAAATAGGCATTTGGAAATCAGAATTTATACTCTCAGATGGAGCCTTAGGTGGGCTTGCTACATTGTGGGACCCTAGGAAAGTTATGTTAGAAAATATCCACAAACACAATAATTGGCTATTGGTTACAGTCATCAGCCTAAAAACTAATTTAAAATTTTTTCTTATCAATGTCTATGGTGCTATCCCAAATTCTAAGAAAAATAAATTGTGGCAGGGCCTTCAATATCATATAAACAGCAATGGCTCTAATATCCATATAATAGGAGGAGACTTTAATGCAATCATAGATATCAATGAAAAAGCAGGGGGTTCAAGATATGTCTCACAATCACAAAAGGATTTTAGTCTTTGGGTAAATGCAAACAACTTAAAAGACATTCCTATTGACAATGGGACATTTACATAGAACAACAGCAGATCAGGGTTCAGCCATATAGCTGAAAGATTAGATAGATTTTTTACTAGTGGAAACATGGGTAAATTCAATTATAATATTAATGCGGAAATTCTCACTTATTCAAGCTTGGATCACTTCCTAGTTATGTTAAATATTTTTGAAAATAGTAAACCACTTAGAAACCTGTTTAAATTTGAATTTATGTGGTTTCAGGATAAGGACTTCATGCAATTGTTGGAGAGTTGGTGGAACTAGATAGAGGTTTCCAGCTCTAGAATGTACTGCATCGTCACTAAGCTTGAAATCCTAAAACATAGAATATTGGATTGGAATAAAGAAAAATTTAATAATATTTTTTAACAGAAAATGAGGATAGAATCAGACATTAATGATTTAAATGAGATCGTCATAAAGCAAGGTATGAATGAAGTATCGTATAATAAAGAGAAAGAATTAATGATTAAACATTCAGATATTCTACATAAGGAAGAAATATTCTGGAAGCAAAAATCCAGAGAAACATGGCTCAAAGAAGGCGATAAGAATACAAATTTTTTTCACAATAGCACTAATAATAATAGGAATATTAACCGAATATCAAAGCTCAAAGGAAAAAATGGTGAGTTGATTGAAAATCCAAGAGATATAGCAGCTCACTTAGTTAACTATTATCAAACACTTCTTAATAACTATGAATTTTTTGATCTAGAAGCCCAAAATCAGATTTTACCCTCGATTCCCAAACTAATTTCTGAAGGAGATAACAAATGGATCAATAGAAAACTAACACTAGAAGAAGTTAAAACAACATTATTTCAACTCCACCCAGAAAAGGCTCCAGGGCCCGATAGCTTCCAAGCTGATTTTTTCCAAAAATGTTGGCATTTTCTTGGCGAGGATGTTTGGAGGCTCCCTGCTAACGAAAATTAACAATACCTTCTTTTCCTTGATACCTAAGAAACATGATTGTCAAGATCCAGGAGATTTCCACCCAATATCTCTGTGTAACACAATCTATAAAATATTACCTAAATGTCTAGCAAATAGGCTGAAAATCTTTCTCCCTTCAATTATTTCTGAGGAACAGACAGGGTTCGTGCCTAATCGATCAATCCTTGATGGCATAATAATAGCTCAAGAAATTATACACACTACACAATATAATAAAGAATCGTGCATGCTCATTAAAATAGATATTCAGAAAGCATATGATAGAGTGGATTGGAGATTCCTTTGAAAATGTTTAGAAGCATTTGGTTTCTCTAAACAATGGATAAATTTAATTTATAATTACATCTCTTCTCCTAAGATCTCTCTTTTAATTAATGGCACTCCTAAAGGCTTCTTCGAAATATCTAGGGGCATCAGGCAAGGTGATCCATTATCTCCCTTCCTATATGTTATTATGGCAGAAGCCTTGGGTAGATCTATAACTAAGACCCATTTAGAAGGTAAAATCTCAGGAGTCAGAGTCACAAAAAATGTACCTAATATCACTCACCAACAATTTGCAGACGACACAATACTACCTGGAGCCAGTAATCTAAAAGAAGCTAAAGCCTTTAAATACGTATTGGAAGTCTATTCGAAAGCATCAGGTCAAAGGGTCAATCCAAATAAATTAGAAATCTTTTTTATCAACACCCCCACACCTATGATAAGAAAAATATGTAATAGCTTAGGATACAAGACAGGGAAGTTTCCCTGTAAATATTTAGGGATCCCCTTAGACAAGGGGACACACAGCTCAAAATTATGGGAAATAGTGGCATCTAAAATTCATAATAAAAAGGGTAGTTGGAAAGGAAAATGGCTTACCAAAGCAGGTCGAGCAACAATGATTAAGTCGGTCCTGACTGTTATACCCATGTATCAACTATCTCTCATCCCTCTACCTCTCAATATTAAAGCTAATTTAGATAAGACGCTTAGAGATTTCTATTGGCAAGGGACATCAGAAGATAAAAAATCAGCTCTAATTAAATGGGATAACCTATGCAAACCTATTTCTCAAGGAAGACTAGGCATTAAGAACCTCCACTGGCAGAATTCGGCATTAGGTGCCAAATTAGTATGGAATATGTATAATAATCCCAACAGTAAATGGGCTAATGTTCTCCTCAATAAATATATCCCTAATGCAGATACTATTAATATATTTAGAGCCCGGTCACATACGAAAGGGTCTCACATATGGAATTTTATTAATAGCTCTAGAGATATTATTAATAACCTTCTCACATGGGATGTGGGGTCAGGCAGCAAGATTTTATTTTGGGAAGATTCATGGGGAGGGTATCCTCCTTTGATAAGGGAGGGCTTTTCTCAGGAGTTTATTGTTCTCTGTAAATCTAGCATTGGTAGCTATTTCAAGGATTACGTCACACCGAGAGAGGATCCTATTTGGAGATTACCAAATGATGCACTAATAGATTTAGATGAACTTATCAAATTTTGTAAAATTCTTAGTAATAGAGTATTATCTCTTAAAAGTAGAGAAGATCGTCTAATATGGGCAGGGTCTAATGATGGAAGGTACAAAGTAAAAGATGGTTACAAATCTATTTTGGAAAAACATAAAATGGATTCTTTAGATATACCTTTAAACCTATGTTGGAATAAGGCTTGCCTTCCTAAAGTTGGGCACTTCCTTTGGGCAGCTCTTCAAAAGAGAATCCTAACTTCTGACAGAATTAGGAAACTAGGCTTTGAAGGCCCGACGAGATGCCCTTTGTGTGAGTGTCAAGAGGAAGACGTTAACCACCTATTCTTAAACTGTGAATTGGCACAAGAATGTTGGAACTGGTTATGTAAATGCCTGAATTGGTCCCTGGCTAAGTCAAATGATTTTCTGGATTTTCTCAAACCGTGGCCTTTCCTCAACAAGGAGAGTTTGTTTAAAGATATCTGGGTCATAGCCCCATCCATAGTGGTCTGGGAACTATGGAAAGAATGTAATAGCAGAATTTTCACAAATCAAAAATTTAATATAAATCCAATCACTAATAAAATAGAAACAACAATTATTGAGATTATCAACAACAGACTTCAGAATGTACATAGTTACGAAAACTCCTTCAAACAATGCGACAATGACCTAAGAAGAATCTGGCCTAATCTAGATATCCCACCTCTATATGGTAAAGGGGGGAAAAAGTCAAAAGCAGAGAGAAGTTCTTATAAATGGACCCCCCCTAAAACTGGATGGTACAAACTTAACTTTGATGGGGCCTCCAGAGGCAACCCGGGCACAGCTGGCTTAGGAGGAATTATCCACAATGATAAAGGAGAAACTATTGCAAAATATGCTAAGGCCATTCCACCAACTACCAATAATATGGTAGAATGTGTAGCAGTTCTCGAGGGCCTTAGATTATGCCACCAGCTAGGCCTTTCTTGTCTAGAGATAGAAGGTGATTCCCAAATTATTATTAATGCTATTAAAACAAGGAAATCTACAAACTGGAAACTAGCATCGAAATTAGAGGAAATTTTGGAAATTCTGGATAAATTCAACTTAATAGAAGTAAAACATATCTATAGGGAAGGAAACTCAGATGCAGACCTCCTAGCTAATAAAGGAGCAGATGGAGAAACTTTCTCAATAATCACGTAACTTCCTAATAAACATCCCCACTGGATACTGACCAGCTTATCTAAGCATTAAGAGGTCATGGCTGGATCATGATATCAGTGTTTGGTGATAGGATATTGTCACAGATTGATCCTTCTCATGTCATGGATGGGGCTCCCCTTAGAGCTAGTCTTTCTTCTTTTTATTGAGTCTCGCCTATTCTCCCTGGTTCTATATTTCTTCTCATCCCTTGATGTCATAATCGTTCCCCTTTGAACTCATATCTTTATCTTCTTAAAGGTTTATCCCATAGGGGTCCCCTAGATGTCTTCATATCTTGGCTCCCAAAGTCTCCAGATGCACTCGTCGTACCAAGAAAGAGATGGATGAAGTGGAATGCATAGTAGTCATGGTGAAACAGGACCATGTCTAGAAATGCGTGACTATTCAGAAGGAAAATGAGTAATAGTCTGGAAGAACAATAATAGATGTATATACTATACTAGTATTTGAAACTTGGAGTATCATCGGCTTGGATTAGTAACAGTCATAAATTGTATATAGTTATACTCACTTATACAATATTACAATGTATAAAGTCATGTTGACCTGTAAATCTTTCGTATACATGTAATGGTCTGTAGATAGTTGGTGCTACTGTTACAATATTATCAAATGTATGTATATGATATTATTAATATACAGTAAGTTTGGTTAGCAATGGTACATTCGGGAAGCTTTAATTTATAATGGAAACAGTGGATTCAATGATGCATTTTGATCAATCTATACTAAGTACTCTGTGGGTCATATTTAGGATAAGTGTTACTATAATGCATATGTAATTTGAATATGTTGGATTACATTTTGAAATTCACCAAGGATATATGTAGTAGGAGTGTTAAACAGAATGATTGGTTGAAACTATAAACTATGGTTTACAAGATCTAAAGGGTTAGGGGATGATATGCTCCGCAATCTATACTCCTACCTCCTAATCTCCCCATTAGGTTTGAACTATAATTTATAATTGATTAGTTATGAAATGTTATGAATGGCCTCAGCAGCTAGCAATGCTTACATGTTGATCTTCAGTAGTTGAATCAATTTTCTTTCTGATATAATGTCTTACTTAAATTAGTATATGTATTCCTTCCCCTTTTATTTTGAAATGGAATTCTTAGATAGAAATCAAAACATCAGGCGGAAGAATACATATATGATCAGGCCTATGTAATGACATTATTCTTAACTCTGTTGAAGGAGGAATGGTTAGGTTGTACAGGTGCAATTTGGTGTGGATCTAACCTTAATAAAGAAGCAATCTGCCCTTTCATTATTTCATTTCGGATGGCCTTTTAGTAACAATCTACTTATGGTTCATCGTTAGCATCTTATAATTTCAAGTGCTTCATAAATGTGGCAGGAATTAATGAACTTGATGCCTGACTTTTATATTTTGTTATAGCCTTTGGTTGGCCCTGGTGGAACAACTCAGTTTTGAATAGATATTCACACTATCTGTGTTATAGCCTTTGTTTGATATGGTTCTCTACTTAGTCAGTTCTTGCTTAAGATCATTATGTTAATTTGATCAAGATCCTTAGTATATGACCTCACAGCCTTCTGTTAATCTGTGGTAATTATGTTAAGGTACAGCAAAGGAATCAGTGTTGATTTGTTTTTTAGATATAGGGTAAGAGGGATATCCATTACTCCCTCTTACTATATCTAAAATTGTATATGCCTACTTTCCCTTTTCGTTTTGATATATGAAACTTTGGTTAATTAGAACTCAAAATGAAAAGGGGAAGTAATCATATAAGATATAGTCTTTAAATTTGAGATTCAACATAAACTGGGTATGTTGATATAGTATACTGGAATCAAAACTAGTATACTAATGTCTAGCCTTTTTATAAAGTGGATATCTGTTTATTTAATCTTCTAAGAGGAATTGTCTCTTGGTTATATGAACCTCTACTTGTTGGTATTAGGCTCCTGAAATTTTGAAGAAATACTTTAGTGAAGTATGACAGTGATTTCTTCACATTAGTATTACAACTCATACTGATAAGTTTGCACTAAGGATACAAGGATAAGACAAAAGACATATAAGTCATGCTTATATGAGTATATGCTTATTTTACCAGTAGGTAGAAGTGTAGACTAATTTGCAAATCTAATCTTTTTTTAGTAGGAACAATTAACTAATTTTATACTCCTAGATGACTTATATAAACATAATCAAGAATACATGTTCCTTATTTTGGCTTACTAACTCCTTAATTGAAGGTTTCTTTTAGAGTGTGTAGATGGTATTTCTTTATTCTCTTATAGGTATAAAGGTATCCTTACTTGCCCAACACTCGAGGAAAGGTAATAAGGTAAAGGGTAAGAATCTAAATTTATTTATGTCTCGTTCAAATTTCTTCATGATCGTTAACTAGGTGGGTAGGAAGAAGTATGCCTTTCGTTTCAGGTGCAAGAATAGCGGAAGGTTTCTGACATCGGTCGGCGCCACTCAGAGAACCCTACTGGAGGTCTATCCACATATAGGGACAATGATATCAGTAATCAAATTGTATATGATGAATCATATTGATTTTTCTATGTAATTGTAACTAAACAACAACTCCAATTACTTTTGATAAGTCTCGATATTTATCGAGTAGTGGGTATGCCCACGATAATTTTGTATTAGAATCTGGACTTATAGTCCCAGGCACGACCGGAGGTTTTCTCGACCCCGCTCTTTTCTACCAGTGCCTGCACCGAGCGGGGTATACATGTAATATTTTATTTAATTAATAATAAAAATCTTGGGCCTCGGCCTTTTACCGATCAAAAATAAAAAAAATATTTTTAAAATATGATATAAAAGTAATTTAACCAAATTATCAAAGTTTCATAAAAGTAATATTATATAGTAATTTCTATATATATAATGTAAAAATAAAATAAAAAATTTAACGTAATATTTAAGAATTTCTCGTGCACTTAAACTTAGAAGCCCGTATAGAGAGTAAAAGCACACACAAATATTAATCTTCGATTCTAACTTTGAATGACTTTTCCAATTAAAATAGACATTTAGGGTTTCCACGTATTTTTGTATATTTCTAGGATTTAGAGAGTATTTTTTAAGTAATATCCATATTTAATTGCCTTATAATTTAAGGTCAGTTCATCAAGGTAGGCGTCTGTGCATTTTTACTTGATTTTAGCTGGATTAGGTTTTATGCATTGTGAGGAAATTTGTGATTACTGCACATTTTCTAACACTTCTGCAACACCAATGTTACCTATTAAAATCATTCAAATTTAGCAGGTTTAGAATATACTCTACTCGTTTACAAATTATGATGTAATCTTCTAAATAATATGTGTGCCTCTTCAACGCATTAGATGTTACAAACGGTGTGGATGTATTTTATTGGTTAGCGTTACAATTTATAATCTGCGGGGAAGGTGTAATTCTTGTACTTTTAGGCGTAATTTATTTAGTGGTACCTAAATAAATGCTAATTTTAAGGCCAAATTTGGGCTCAAATTTTGTCACAAATATATTTAGTGGGACTTTTATTGATCCAAACATTGGTAGGACGTGACGCTAAGTATGATGGCGGTATTATACCTCGACTACAATGACATTCTAGTGGCAAAGTAAAATCTGTCTCCTAGTACTCAAAATTATGTCACTTTTTGGAAAATTAATGGTATTGGCATTACAAAACTTTCATTGCCATTTTCTTTGGGTACCTTCCTTATTTTCTGCATAGTTTTCCCCACCAAACAACAACTCTAATGTGTAAATGCGTTCCAAATACCTTTGTTAATTCAATGATTTTGAGAAAATATTATTATACAAAAGTTATTTGTACATCTCATAGTCATTTCATTTCATTGCAACCATTCAAATTATGTTTTGTTGGATGTCTATATGCCACCCCAAAGCTCCCATTTCTGTATACACTTTGTTGGATGTATGTACCTTGCTCCAAATCTCCATTTGATCACAGGCAGGGATGACGCTAGCAAAGGTTGCAGGTCACATTGTTACATCTGTTGTGTTGCATTTGCTTGAGAGTTTCTAAAACCTTTTTACCAAATTTATTTTTGCAGATCCCTGATTTGAAGGTCTTAATTGGGCACAGTCATGGAACCGGGCTTTGCATTTATTGATTTGCATTAACTTGAAAGTTTCTAAAGCAGTTTCAGCAAGTCTATTTTGTGCATTTCCATGAGGCCACATTTGATCTACCTATTCCATCTTTTTCATACTTCTCTGGAAAGAGTTTGCACTCCTTGTCATTGCTTCACAGGAAAACCAGACCCTATTTTGTGCTTCCAGTTTGGCACATGCGGTGAATCTGTATGCTTTGATGTTTTAAAACCTACCACAAAATCCATGTACACAGCAATATTGGCTTCCACGAAACCATATAGTTCATTCAAATTTGCTAGGGCATGTTCATCGAACACTTTGATGGCTGCTAGTCATGGGCTTTGATGGATACCCATGCCCCATTTTATGGCTTTTAGCCCAACAAAAATGCTGCCCATAATTTACATCTTTGCCCACACGCATAGGTAAAGGTGATATAACTTGGAAACACACCTCCCAATAGCATTTGATTGAAATTTTGACATCCATGGCTTTCATTCGTAATCACTTAATACAAAATTAGCTCCATCATTGATGATTTCATTCTAGAATATTATTTAGCAACATTTCAAATTTGAACTGACTAATGTTGTAAACCTAGGACTGATGTTGCTCACTTTTTTATTGTTTTTCCTCACTATTTCCTAACCCTACATAAGTGAATTAGATGGAAGTTGTAATGAAAAAGAGACATTGTAGGTAGGATGTCTTTTAGAAATTGTATCAGTTCTAAATTCTCATTAAAGTTGATTCAATCAAATTGGCTTTGGGTTTTGAAATGAAGAAGAATTCAGGTAGTAGTTAAAGGTCATCCGATGTCAAAAAGATGAGGGATTGATAATTTAATGTCAGAAGGATAATTGCATATTATAATCAAGATCCTAAAGTAACATACCAAAATAGCACTTAATTAGTGTTCATTTGGAGTTTTGGCATCATTAAACAATTTGGCAATATATCTTTTCACATTACTTCAAAGAGGCTAAAGCCCTAACCAACTTGCTAGCTAATAAAGGGATAGGTAGGCACCATTTAAAAGGACAAATTCTGGCTATGGAATGTAATAAAGGGGTGGGGTAGGCACCATTTAAGCCCAAACGGGAGGAGTAGGACCACATTAAAGGTCATAATTTTAGCTAGTGATCTAACCAATATCCCACAACAGCAAAAAAAAGTGTCCTTGTGGAGGCAAGCAATGGGGACTCTAGAAGGAGTCAGATTCATTCGCTTGCAAAGAACAGAATAACCAGCTGTAGGTAGGCGATGACAATGAATGTCAAGCTGAGGCAAGGGAGAAACCAGTTAAGAGGGCCCCAACTAGAATACTGATAGAGAGCGTGAAAAACATATCTTGTGCAATAGGTTTAGCGAATCCAAATCCACCAATGACCATTTTGAAGGTTCATGGGTTTTCAACTGATAACATTGAAAAGATAAAATATGCTCTTGGTGACACAACAGACTGTGTAGAGTACAATAATAATAAACAGGAGGTACCGGGAAATATGCCCCGTGATCTGATTCTTGTCCACATGATGAAAACAATAGAAGCTTGGAAGCCCTATCCAAGTAGCATCTATGCACACTCCTATGCAATCTATAATTCTTATATCTTTAAGATATGATAACAATGCAGTCAACACTGGCCAAACAAAAAATAATTTGGAAAAAATAAAACTATTCCAAAAAAACAATTTTCAACAATAACAATATAAGAGTTCTACAGAATATTAAATTGTTTGCATGTTTCTCTCTATAAGATATTTAAATAGTCCTTGTGATTTTTTTTACGGAAATGATATCAGTATTTGTGAAATGATAAAATTGCTGATAAAACCATGTAGGTGTAGGTGGGAGATAAATAAGATCTTGCTTTCAATGGTTCACTCGATCAACACAAGCTTGATTATAGATTAAAAAGTGTCATATTCACTTAGTCATTTTATTCAAGGTTAAACAATGATTAATCTTGAATTCCTACATCTAATCAAATCGCATAGTTTTATATGTTTCTATTTAACACTATATACGTTCAAAGAAAGATGAAAGTTTTTAAAACTTAAAGTTCATCAATAATAACAAGACAAGAGAAGGCACATTAAGCTAGATCTCTTGCAGTGCGCTACAGGGTGGTGCAGAAGTAGTTTGGGTGTAAATTGTTTTGTCTGCATCTGATTGATACTACAGATGGCTAGAAAGTCCTCCATCATTACCAAGATGAGAATACACACCTCCAGAGGCCTGGGCGGGAAAAACAAAGGCTAGGTTGGCCTAGCCTCTGTATTACCAGCATCGTTGCAGGCACAACTAGCATATAGGGGTTTTGTTAAGGCGTGTAGTGAGACGCGTGTGCACAAGACCTCAGAACTGTTTATTAGCATTTTAATTCCTACATTATTCAAACACGAGAGTAGGTGCTTGGCTTGGCTTAGCCTAAGCATTAGCCCATTTACTCTTCTTTTCTTAAAATGACAAGCACGTTCTGTCCTTCTGTTCCTTGCATTCAACCTCGTGTTGTTGAAGAAGAGGACTATTATATAAATGCCACTATTGTTTCTAAGTCTGAATATTTCTCCAAGAATGACATGGATTTATCACATCTGCCTAGTGTGAACAAATCCATGAGCCCTTTGTTTCTGGAAGTAGTAAAAATCTCAACTACTGCAATGTTCTGGTATATGGTTTTGGTTGGTTTTACAAAATTTGGTGATTTCTAATCTAACGTATTTGGATCAAAATCCATCTGGTAGAATTGGTTGGATTTGCTTAAAGTTGTAAACACCTATATAAGGAGCATCCAATGGTTGTTTGCTTCAATTTTTTTATTTTTTTTGTGAATCAACATTTATTTAATAAAAGTGCATGAATAGGATTTGGTCAGTGAAACCCATCTCGTGGTATGATTGGAATAGGCTTTGGTTTTGGTTGTCTGCAATTTGTGATATATCTCTAATTTGATGAAATCGCTAGAGTGGGTTTTTATTCGTATCGCTTTGTAAATGAAACACATATCATCATGTGTAATGTGTCTTTTATAGCCCCTTAGAAACACAAAATGGTTGGAATTCCTTATGTTTGGCTGCTTGGTTTCTATGCTATATGTTTAGTTTCTGATAAACATTTTGACATCAACCGATTAAATTAGATTGATTGATTTTGCCTAAAATATCTATGGAATTAGGATTCTAATAATAATTTTTTTTCCATGTTTCAATCAGACATTTCTGATATGTTTGTGATATTCAAATTCATGTTATCAAAATGCATGGGTTATTTTTAAAATCCTAATGTCTAGAGTTTGCATGACCTAAACACGACACCGCGCCTAACAATAACACAATGATGGGAGCAACGACTGCACCCCCTGCAGAAGTGGTAGCCGGTTCTGGACTTGAGCTGTCGAATCCTCCCACAGACGACATCTCGAATCTGCGCTTTCCCAAACACAGCGATCACTTGCTCGTTTCCTCCTAGGACAGGGTAACACTATGATTCTAAAAAGTTCTAGAATATTCTGTTTGAAAACTTTCGAAAACTTGAGCCCCGAGAGTGAGAGTGGTTTGTGTTTAGGTTCTGCAAAACTGTTTAGTGTTGTGACTTTTCTCTGTTGAAACAGAGGGTAAGATTATACGACGCCAGTGCAAATTTGTTGAAGGGACAATTTTAACACAACGGGGCTGTTCTGGATTGCTGCTTCCATGATGATGCCTCTGGATTTAGCGGAAGCGCCGACCACACTATTAGAAGGTATAGTGTGTTTTCTTTTGCTTTTTTCATTGCTCCTATATTGTTTTAGTTTCAGTTCATGCTTTGGAAAATAACCCCAGCCAAGCAAAGCAACCCCAGCTTGTTCACTTTCTCAACCTCAGCTTCCATGATCTCGTTTTTAACCACAGTCAGCATGATGGCACTGAAGATGACGTGGAAGACTGCGCGGCCAGTTCCGTCACGGGCAGCTCTCCTCGATCTCTTCCACGATGTCCAATGCCATTGTGCCACTCCGTCGAGCACTCTGGCGTGTGCTCCGCAAAATATCGTCGGCAGCAGCAACGAAAAAACGTCGGCAAATGAAACAGTTTTCCTTGCCAATGACGTGTGAAGCAATGAACAGTTGTTTCCCTTTCTGCAAGATGGACGGCGGAGAAGCTCCCAATGTCCGTCATTGGGCTCTAGAGCAGTTCCAGCCGTTGATCTTCAAAATCAGGCCGAGGCTTTCCAAATAGGAAACGCCTACGGCGTAAATATGTTAGAAATTTCGGTAGCTTAGGAGGAGAGAAAAGCTATCATGTGTTGTTGAGAAGCTCTTTGATGAGCTTCTCATTCAATTATAGCTTATGTGAGCCATTGGATCCTCTTTGTTGTGATTGACAAATTAGATTCTATCATAAATTTGTGAGGAGAATAGGGCACACCAATTCTACTTTGAACAAATCAGACCAATGGTGCAAGACCAATGGTGCAATAGAAAGAATGCAACAAACCTTCCACTTTCCAAATGTCGTGTGATACCGCCATGTGTCTTCTTAAATTCATTTTTCTTTATTTTAAATTTTAATATTCATAATGTTCTGAAAAGTTGCCAAATGGAAATCACTCTAACATTCAAACCCACTAGTTGTCTTCTTTGATAGATAGGAAATGAGATCCAATGCTTACCGATTCATTATTTTGGTGATCGACACAATGTTATAACATTGTTCACAAGTTAACAATGTTTATCACTTGCACAATGATACCATGTAGAATCCTTGAATCAAAATATGGATGGCTCCACTTGACTCTTTCAATTTGCATTGAGCTCTTAGTGGCTGGACCCTTATGATATTGACTTAAAAGAAACCATCATTTATGTAATATTAGTACTTATATCAATAAGGTGTAATGGTTTTGAGAGTACAGAAAAGTTAGAAGAAATGAACATCGCCTTTGTTCGAAATAAGTATTTTGAAAAGACCTCATCTCCAATGATATTTGAATCTTGATGGCAAGAACAACAACATTTCTATGTTGATTTATTTTTTATTTATTTTTAAATAATTTCTTTAAATTACAATTCTAATATAACACACACCCATAATGCAAGGTGGCATACTTCATCTTTTCACCTATACGAAATAGATATTCATCTTTCCATCTCTACAAAATAGTAGTTCTACTTCTCTTTGTTTAAGTGCAATATTTAGTTAGCTTGTTATTTTGAAGCTCTCATTTTCTATGGTAAAGAGATTGTTCATATTAATAAAGAAATTAAAATTTAAATGGAAATTGAAGAATTTTAAATTTTATATTAGAACTTATAGAAACCATAATCTATATTTTCTTCAAGAAAATAGTAAGTTTGGAGATGTGAAACTACTTCATAGCCACTGAAGTCCCTAAGCTAGTATGGAAAACTTTTAGTCTTGCTTTCCAATATTGACTTAAAATTTATAGCAGTTTTGTGGGACTCAAGAAAAATATTCATTTTAATTTTGTAGTTGCCTTTTTCAATTAGGTGGGATTGTTTGAGAGTAAGAGTAGGAGATTAAACCCATTCAATGTAGTTGCATCCTACGCTCGACGTTGGAACATATCGGATCATTCTTTCCAAATTTTTGTCATGATATTTTATCGAGCACAATCAATCTTCATCAAATTTTTTTTCCACATTTGAAGAAAATTTTCTTCTCTTGGTTAGGATTAAGAACACGGAATCTAAAAAGAATGATCCTATTCATAGTTCAAGAATGTTTTTTTAGTCAATCATTTGTTATCCTCATCACATCATTGAATGTAGTGAAACTACTGCTTGAGCTAGTAGTGATCAATATTGCTCGTGCAATGTATTCAATTCATGCTCTCATTTTGTTTGGCAACTATTTTGTCAGTTTGCATTCTAAGATAGATCTTTATAATAAATTTAGTTGGCATCTTTATGATAAATTTTAGTGTTCCTTCAAAATAGCCAGGACAACCCCAAATGTCAACCATGCACATTCAACAAGTCTTATTTGTATGCATATCCTCCAATAATTTCCTTCTATGAGACGACATCTCTTTAGGCCATTCTGTCAAATGTTTCATGTGTCTTGTATATGCATCCACATTTTGGATACATTTTTAATAACACCTTTCCCCTATGATTTGTTGAATGTTAATACCATGTTTCAAAGCTCCTAGTTTGGCACAAGCAGGATGAATGCTGGAAAAGGTTGTAAAATTTGGCCTCACAACTATTAATTGCATTTTCTTAAAAGTTTCTAAATGTTTTTAACAAATCCATTTTGCGTATATCCCATAAGCATTGTATTCCATGAGATAACATCTCTTTGAGGCATTTTATCAAACATATGACATACTTTGTCTGTACTTCCACATTTTGCATCCATGGCTACTAAGGCAGTTTTAGGACAGTATGGAAATGAGGCTTTGGCTTCCTTATTGTAGTGCAGGGTTGAGGTTTCGGCCACACTCTTTTGAAAATACCCCATCTTTTGTAAAGATCCCCAAATCTTATATATGTCTAAACTGAAATTAATTCAAAACAAATTTTCTCACAGATCAATAATTTAAGAAGCAACAATCAAATTAAATACCCCAATTTATAATTACACATTCGATCTGGCTTTTACCAAGCAAATCACATAAGAGATAAATTAAACATAATGCAGATGGAAAAATTTGTTTCACAAGAATATGATTTATTGAAAAGTAGCTCTAATATATTAAGCCAAAGAGCTGATTGTTACATAGGCTCATTGTATAGTGCTCTTACAACCAATCGCATGGGTGTGACCAAAACACTATTTTATAAGCCAATAAAAATAATGGAGAATGAACTATAACAAAAAAAATGTGATAGTTTGGTTGTGAAGCCTTGATTACTTCTTTGAGGACATTTTCTTGCAACAAAGAATCCATTTGATAACATTCAGACATAAAGTCATCACAAACTTTTAAAATTCGTAGACAAAATAAAAAATTAAAGATTCTCTACAACAAATCTATATAGAT
The DNA here is from genome assembly GCA_027943335.1 of Chamaecyparis obtusa. Taxonomy (NCBI): domain Eukaryota; kingdom Viridiplantae; phylum Streptophyta; class Pinopsida; order Cupressales; family Cupressaceae; genus Chamaecyparis; species Chamaecyparis obtusa. The sequence continues at coordinate 1,961 of BSBK01003247.1, read as the reverse complement.
GCTCATTCCTCCCCTAAATTTCATCCCTTCTTCTTCAAAGCTTCAAAGGTATCATCCATCTCTATAATCTCCTTGTAGGAGATACTTCACAACTTCTTTACCACATTCTTCACCTAATATTCTAACTAGGCTAAAGGTCTAAGGATTACCTTGGCTATAATAATGCTTGCTCATTATTCATGGCCCCTACAAAGATGTTTGATATTGTTTTTATAAACATTACCTTATATTACTCTTCTCCTATATCATCATCATCATCCTAGAAATAAGAGGGAAATACATGTTGTAGCAGAGAATTGATATGTTCTATCATCCCTTTCACAACCTATTGTGAAGTGATCAACTGTATTCTATACTTTAAAGCAATTTTAATTCCTCATTTATTTTGGTAGCTGTTGTATGTAGGATCATTGGGGTCTAAATTAGGTCCTAAATGGTAACAAAAATTCAGAAAAATAAAGTTAGACAACTTCATAATTTTTTTTTGAATAGGTTACTAACATTATTTGAAAAAAAAATTAAGAAAGGTTTTTGTAGCAGATTGAATGTATTTTCTAAGGTACTAGTTGTTTTTGGGAAAAAAACATATGTATTTGATGAAATTTTGAAATTTCAATGCATTAGTACTAAATATTTAGAACACAAACAAAAAAGTAGGTATATGTCAGATCCACCTAAGTACAAGTAATATCTTTTAAAAACATTCAATATAAGTAGAGGGCACATGACTAGATGTGTTGAATAATTTTTTATAATTTTTCCAAAGATATTAGATTTCCATAATCCATATGAATGCTATAATAGTTTCTATGATTCGATTGTATGAATTTATTTATTTTTTAATAATGTTTTTAAAGTAAATAATTAGTTATGAATTTTTTTTTATTATAACTTATTAAAAATATTAAAAGTTGTTTGAATGTTCAACATGACTTGGTAAATTTTTTTATGAAAATCATGTTTTTTCTTGTATGGGAATCATTGAATGTGTTACATCTTTCAAATTTGGAAAATGTGAAACCATTTAAAGTTATAAATGCTTTTCAATCAACCTATCAATTAGACTTTACACATAAACATGTAGAAAAACAATTATAATTATTTACTAAATCCAAAATAAGGCATATCTTATATTGGTGGAAAGTCGACAAATTCCTCATCAGATCCTTTTCATTTTGTCAAATACGAATAAAAACATTATTTTGATATTAATCAACATAAAAAAAACTAGGGCATTGACTCTTACATAACCACTTCCCAAGGGCGCGCACAAACTCAACACACGAACAACACAAAGAAACATCAAAATAGCTTAGGACAAATTTATTACAAAAGATAAACATAGACAATAGTTAGACTACCTATGAACATTCAAGTTAAACCACCTGAGTATAGAGTACTACCATTACTAACAAAAAAACCAAATAACTACTTCTACAACATAATCCATAAGACAACAAGCAAGAGTCCAGTAAGACAAGAAAATTAAAAGATAAAATTGTTGATCTCCAAGTCATGTTGCCTATTGGTGTCATACACTTAGTCATTTCTAAGGCAAAGTTGGTTGGTCATCACCGGGACCGAGCCATCCTACTAAGGCTGAGCAATGTATTTGACTTGTGTAAATATCATGTATGGACCAAGCAATAGTTACTGTCGAGCAAGTCAGTGGTCGCCGAGTACCCCAGAAGTTACTAAGCAGTATGGATGCCGAGTTGGAAAGAATAGTTAGTGCCGAGTGACAACATATGAATAATAGTTTCGATTGAGCACTAGAGAGTTCATATATCGAGTAAGCCAGTTTTGGTATATGTGTTTGGAATGGCACAAACACTTAGGTAAACCATTTTGTCCGACTTCTATGAATGATTTAATGATTGTTGAGACTTTTAAGGAGTTAATTACGCATTTTGATTGAGATCATTAATCCCTATGCAAGAAATGTAACCAATCAGAAAAAT